>VZRI01005507.1:21436-59588 GCA_013397515.1 Upupa epops | reverse complement strand
GGGGGGGGGGGGGGGGGTGGGGGAGGAGGGGCTCTGGGGATGGCACAGAGCATTTTGCTGAAAACATGCTAAAAGCAGCCAAGCCGCACCAGGTCATCTTGTCTTGCAGTCATGTTTTTTTACTTTGCTTCTGTAGATCCTGTCTTAAAGGGCAGTGCCTCTTGCTCAGTTCATGCAGTGAAATGCACCATCCCTTCCTCCCCTAAGGTGGTGTTTTGCAGAAATGCAGGGTAACAACCACCCCCTCATGTTTGGCCTCAGTGTAGTCCAAAACATAAAGTCATAGAATTGTTTAGGTTGGAAAAGACCTTTAAGATCATGGGATCCAACCATTAACCCACCTGTACCAAGCCCACCACTATCTGCACTTACCACCATACCCCTTCTTCCTCCATGGAGAGTAACTGGTGTACAGGCATGACCTGCAGTACCTAGGGGGAAGGGAATTTGGAGGAAGCTTACACATGAAGCAGGTGGCCACAGAGCTATGCCTCTGTTCTCTGGGCTGCAGAAGGGTCATTCCCTTCATTCTGTATTATTACTGGTTGTGGCAACTATCACCATCCCTTGATCATCCTCCCAACATCCAGACTGCCAAGGGCCAAGAAGCAACCTTACATCTCTGGTTAGGTCTCTCACAGTGTTTCCAACAGCCTACTACCTCCTTCAGCCCAGGATGCAATGACTGTGGTAGCATTCACTGCCCTGATATGATGCTCATCAGAAAAAAAACCACTTTGCTTCTACTTTTGAAAACAGGAACCCTCAGATTTCTCGAAAAAAGTATGTTATTATTGCAAAAAACTGAGGTTTACACTTTAAAATCTCCACAGAGGGTTTGATATTTATTATTTTTATGCTCAAACTCCCAAACAGATGTGGCACATGTACAAATCAAGGGCAATGCTCCTTTGTCTGACTACAAATTTGTAATGGATTTGGTACAAGGCAAAGGTAAGGGCTGGAGCTGAGCTATAAACCAGCTTCCAACCAACACAAGAGCACAAAGCTAGGAGGTTGCAGAAGCCCTCAAACTCAGTGACCTCTCACATGGGATTTACCTGGCTGTCTAGATGAGGTAGAATCAGTTATAAAGAAGGGTTGTTTCTTCAGCACAGAAAAGTGTTTGTTTAGTTATTAAGCCAGCTGCCTTCTGAACAACTGAAACTAGTAGATAATGGAGGGCATACAGGAGGCAATTCTGTTACGGTATCTGTAATAACCTTTTCAGGGTGTCTGTGGCAGCACCACCTTTCATACCATTCCCATTTTGTGCCAGCATCCATCAGACATGCTCTTTACACACTGAGCAGAGTCATGATCCCATCCTTCACACAGTTCTTCCGATCAACCAGCCACAAAAGGAAAAATTAAGGGACCCACCAGGGGTCCAGCAGCCTCCATGACACTAGCCAGTTGGGACTAGCCTGGTTGCTTCCGAGATAGTGCTGGGATGCCCTGGTCCAAGAGGACTTTGCTCACAGGGAGATGTTGCATCTGACAGACTAGATTAATGCATATGGTTGTGTTTCCCTCTGGTGGTTGGGGGCAGTGGCTGTGAAAATCTCAAGTAGAGATCTCTCCAAGATCTCCTTTAACAGATGATCCATGTCACAAATGTGATATCTACACGTTTTCATTAAATGGACACATCTCTAAGGCACGGCACCACAGCCCCAAAGGTGATAGAGCATGAACCTCTAAGTAAATATCACAATATAAACAGCTACCCAAGATTATACTGCTGCTCAAAAGCCATCTTCTAGGCAAGGAACAAAGGAAAGGAGTGCCTAGAAGCAAACAAAATTGGCCAGGCCTCCACCACCCTGCTCAGCATTCTTAAGTTAACACAGCAATGCTCTTTGTAGTGCTGTGCACAAGCAACTCCATTGACAAGTAAATCAGAGATAGAATAACATGTTTCACTACAGTTAGCCCCAGACAATCTCATTATCCCTCCCAAATAAAAAAAAGAGTTAAAGGATAAACTCAACTCTATTATCAAGTAAGAATTCTCTTGCTGCCTTACTTGTAATACCATTGTCCTCTTCTCAGATAACAAGAGGAGACAACCATCATCCTACTTGCCAAATCTTCTACCAGTCTCATTTGGGAGGATTAAAACTGCTGCTTGGTGAGGTTGCAGTTACTCTGTGCCTGCTTGTTTTTTAAAAAGCTGTCTTATTTAAGCTCAAAAAAGTAAAGGTTCTTCCTTGTTATTGTGTGCAGGCACTTTCACAGGCATGTCCATTCCTTGCAATTTTTATTCCCTTTCCATATTTGTTGTACAGCTTCAGCACTCACTACTGTCTGTCCCCGTACTCCCATGAGTAGCAACTCACTATTTCAGATGTAGCACACAGTTGCACTAAGCATAAAGCAGCAGTGCCTCAGCTTTCATCTAAGACCTTATTTTTATCTCTCCCAGGAGCAAAGCAGAAGTTGCATTGAAACTCATGGCTGTCTTAGACAGACACCAATGTTTTCCTGATGTATCACAGATCAGACCTGCACTGCAAAGATCTTTGGGAGAGATTTACTGCATTTTTAGTTTTTCATGGGCAAGCATGCAAACATATTTGAACAGTAAATGCAGGAGGTTGGTGTTGCATTTTATGTCAGGCTGAAATGGAAGATTACTTCTAACCTGAACTCAAAATTTGAAAAAGTCCTTTTGCATCAGATATTTGGAGAATTTCACCAGTTTTATGCTTCTTATTCAGGAAGGACCTGATGAGTAAGTATCACTAAAGGGTGTGAAAACAAACTGTTCTTGTTGATAAGCATATGGATGGATGCCAAGTACCTCCACAGGTCAATCTACACCTTCATGGTGATACATGTGTTCCTGAGACTGCTGGAGGCTAAATCACTGTTTTATGAATTTGACACTACAGTGGCAGAAAGGTGAAACACCTGGGATATGCAGGCCTTCTGTCTTACAAGATGAAACAGTGATACAACTGCTTTATCGATGTTCTGGGACCTTTTTTTTTTTGAGTTACGCTTCTCCACAGAATGATGAATGCAGGTAGAGGAGGATAATTTGCCACATCAAAGTGCAAACTCCTTAAGTGCTGTCTATGGCATTCAATAGCAAAAGGGGAATTTTCCCTACTGGTTATGCAATAACTTTCTTTTCATCAAGCATCACCTTATTCTCATCTGTCACCATCTCACCACCATATTCTCATCTATTTTACTCAGAATAAAAATTCCCCAGCGTACTTCCCCTGTGTATTATATCCTTTTGCCTGGTCACTTTTTATGAATTTCTTCTCTGGTATGAATGAACTGAATTTTTCTACATATAAGGTGTACCAGACCCCAAATTTTTTCCATTAGTATTTTTTTCCACATCTTATTGCACTTAAAAACTTTATTATGGATAACTAAAACTCAACAGTTCATACATCTATTATACATATGTCCACATTATACACAAAACTGAATGCGATCGATGCACCTCTTTTCCACCTTGGTTAATTAACTTTCCATACTACTTGAGATCCCTCATGAAAGAGTGCTGGTATAATGAGAAGCCATCATTCAACCCAGCTTATGGACTAGCTGACCCAGTATCTTACAGAAAAAATACATGAGCAGAGGTCCAGAAATTCAGCATGAGCATGATCATAAAATCATAAAGGTTGGAACAGAACTCCAAGATCCTCAAGTCCAACCATCGACCCAGCACCGCTATGCCCACTAAACCATGTTTCCAAGTGTTGTGTTAACAACCACTTCTATAGTCCTGTTGGCCACACTATTTCTGATGTAGGCCAAAGATGTCATTGGTCTTCTTGGCCACCTGAGCACATTTCTGGCTCATGTTCAGCCAGCTGTCAGTCAATACCCCAGGTCCTTTTCCTCTGAGAATTTCTCCAGTCACTCTTCCCCAAGTCCATAGCATTGTGTGGGGTTGTTTTGACCAAAGCATAGGACCTGGCACTTGGCCTTGTTAAAGCTTATACAACTGACCTCAGCCTATCAATCCAGCCTGACCAGGTCCCTCTGCAGCACTTCCCTACCTTCAAGCAGATTGACACATCCACCCAGTTTGGTGTCATCTGGAAACCTGCTGAAGGTGGTCTTAATCCTCTCATCCAGATCATTGATAAAGGCGTTAAACAAAACTGGTCCAAATACTGAGCCCTGGGGAACACCACTTGTAACTAGCCACCAACTCAATTTAACTCCATTCAACACAACTCTCAGGGGTAGCCACATAGCCTACTTTTTACCTAGCAGAGTCTACTTGTCTAAGCCATGAGCCACCAGCATTCTCTAGGAGAATGCTCTGGGTGACTGTGTGACATGCTTTACTGAAGTTCAGGTAAACAACACTCACAGACTTCCCCTCAACCACTAGGCAGGTTACCTGGTCATGGGAGATCAGTTTGGACTAGCAAGACCTACATTTCACAACCCCATGCTGGCCCTGATCCCAGGGCTGTCCCACACTTGCTACAGGAGCATGCTCAGAATGAAATGCTCCATAATCTTATCTGGCACTGAGGTCAGGCTAACAGGCCTGTAGTTGCTCAGATCATTCTTTTGCCCCTTCTTATGAAAGAGTGTCACATTAGCAAGCCTCCAATCATCTGGGACCTTTCCTGTTAGGCAGGACACTGATAAATGATGGTGAGTGTCTTGTCAAGCCTCTCCACCAGCTCCCTCAGTACTCTTGAATGGATGGATCCCATTTGGTCCCATAGATTTGTAAGTGTTCAGTTGGCCATTTACTGTTTCCTCTTGTAATACAAACATTGGTCAGATCTGGGGCATCTCTGTAAGCAGAGCTCCTATTAAAGGCTTAGGTGAGCTCTACAAGCTTGAGGGAGTTTTACCTCACTCTCCACTATGACATACAAAAATGTGACAGGTACATTTGTTATAGTGACTTTCCTCAAAAGAATCTAAACCTAGTGGTCTTCATGTTCATTTGAAAGTCAGTGAAGACCAAGAGTCTGCCTCCTTGGAGGTCATCTTTGAAAACTCTACCCTGAAACACTGAAGACATTCCATTAATAGCTAATGGCACATCAAATGAAAAAGTGGGCTTATTCGCACTTGCAGTAGTAGTCCCAGTCTCGGAGAGAGTGGGCACTGTCGCTGTCCTCAGCACTGCACAGACACGCAGCTGAAAATAACAGTCTTCACACATGGATTTTAAAGAAAATATAAGCATACCAATAACAAGTAAATGAGCAAGACTTTTCAAAGATAGAAACAGACACGCAGACTTCTACAAGAGATGCCACTGACATTAACTGTTTGGAGAATTGATCTAGCGACCACAGCCGCTTGTCTCTTCTGGCTTACAGGGGTCCCATAGGAGTTTCCATTTAAATAGGGGAGGGATTTAATCTCTAAAGAACAAGGCTAGTGTCAGATGTAGCTGACACAGAAGGGGTAAAGGTTATAATTTCATGAGGCATGAATGTTTGTTTAATTTCAACCAATTAAATTGAACTCTCAATCTGAGGCCAACAGTGCACAGGCCCTGAGATGACCATGTACTGTACACATCACATACTTAAGAGGGTTTGTTTTCTGTGATATTTCTTCAGCCAAATGACTAGATGAAAGGAAATCACTGAAGTGTGAGCTCTGTTACAATATAAACTAATATCAGAGATTAAGGTTTTCTAAGGGTATTTTTTAATGCTGTTACATTGCCTAGGTAATTTCAAAGCCACATGCTCCAACCCATGTTTTTTGTTGAGTCTATAGATTATAAGAAAGGAATTTATTATGTAGATTTGTAATTGGTTCTTTGGAGGGGAAATTAAGCAGTTTATAGTACCTTGGATAAAGTGAAGAGCTACTTTCCAGCTTGCATGGGGGTTCTTCTCAGCTATAGCTAAATAATAGCACATCTTTTGGAGCATAAATAAAATAGTTGAATAAGAAATTTTTAATAAATCCAAGATTCACAGGAAATTTTGGAAGTTTCCCCTCATCCTTGCTTTTCCAATGATTTTAAAAGTCACACAGAGTTTCAGGACTCCAACAATAAAGCTTAAAGACACCTCTCCAATTGCTCTGTCAGCTGCCGACCCTGGTTTCATGAACACATGTCTACAAGGAGACATTTCCATTTTTGCAGCTTTCCCATGAGGCTCTAACCACTTATTACTAACAACAAATATTAATGCAAAGTTATTGACCCAAATCACAAGATATTTGTATTGCAGGTCTTCCATGCATTTCAACACCAAAATCCTTCTGACTCATGGGCAAGGCCAATTTCTTACCAGTAAAGTGCAGGGGGAAATATTAAACAAGTATTTCCTTGCATCAACATTTTCTTCTAGACAAGTTCACCATCTTTTCTACAGTACTACTGAAACATCAGCAAGGGAAAACTAAAACCAAGGAAGCCACTTTGACAACAAAGAGATAATGTAAGAGAGTAGGAATCCCAACAGCACCAGGTGGCTCAATAAACAAAAACCCAAAGAATACCCCTGTTTCTCTTGCAAGGCTTTTGCATGGCCCTAAGCATGTCATTCTGACTTATCCTAATTCCTCTGTACAGAGAAGCTAATATAATAACTTTATTTTGGCATTCAAAGTCATAGAAGATATATTTGTGTTGCTTTAGTAATGTTAACGCTGAAGAACAAGACATAACAGTTTCCCAGTAAAGAACCAACTATAGAGAATGAGTATCAGCCAGTAGTAGTAACCGACGTTTCCATAATCTGGCATGCTTGCCACTGTAGAAATCATTACAAACACTGACCATGCAGAATATGTCCAAATAAATTCTAAAGCTGGCACTTTATTTTTACATCTCCATATTTTCAGGAGAAAGATCATCCTTATTAACCTATCAAGAAACTCTCAAATTCAGGGAAGCCTGAGATATGGAAATTATAGATAATAATAATTATTATTATTTGAAAGATAATTATATTCTCTGAAAGGCATTTGTATGAATTAGTCATGAATCACATTGTTTTTTTGCTCAGCCTCTGTCCTGTGGTAAGACCTACAAAGCTCTGTGCAATCAGGTTCTAGGAGTTGTACACATGTCCAGTAAATAACAGGTACTGGTCTACAACATAACAGGACTACATAAGAGAAAATTTGTCTAATTTGGCAAACAAAGATGACTTTTGCTTGGGATAAAAAATTGTCATTGTTATTTGGAACAGACAAATGATGTAAATATGGAAACAAAATTTGGTGGAAATTTACAGTCAACAATGTGCAGTACAACAACAAATAGGTTTTTATTCCATTTTAAAAGTAGCCAGAAGAATTTAGAATTGTACTAAGGAGCCCCTGTTGGGCCTTAAAATATAGAAAGATATCCAGGGATAAAACATGCCTTTTCTCACCCAAAACTGCTGCATATCTTAGGTACCACTTTAATTTCCCCTGCTCAAAGTGTTCACATTACAGCAAAGAGGATTACAGAAGAAAAATACTGGCAATAGCAGGTAATGTAATAAAAAGACTTTCACCTCTAGGTCATCAATTAAAATCCAGTCCCAATTGGTAGTGACTAAAGATCATTACCCTCTGATAGCTGTTCAATTGCTTATTTGAAATGGAGTTTCAGCTCCCCAAGCACCACAAAAGCCCCTCCTGGGACTCACACAAGCTGGCCTATGCACTGGTAATTTTAGAAAAGTTCCCAGAGAACTGAGACCATGTGGAGAACAGAGATCATGCTGGAGTTCAATGATTTGGTTTTAAATCCCTTTCCCCATTCCCCTCCCCACAAATTGCTTATCTTGCTGTTCGCTGCTCTTCCCAGTCCTAATGTATGCAGCCCTCTCCCCTGGCCTACCTCAGGAGGCTAGTGACTGCAGAGTCACTAAGAGCATACGTCAGATGCTGGTGTGAGAAGTTTTCTTCTTGCTCCTCTGATATTTCTTGGAGGTCTTGGGACTGAAGTCTTTTTAACCTTCTCCTTGGTTTCTCAGTTCTGCACAAGAGCTATCCTGCTATCTGGTCCAGCCTAGAGTCACCTAAAATTTGGCTTCTACTTGTAAAGTGCTCAATATAGCCTTAAGGCAATGGGTAAGACCGTTAAAGTACTCAAGATAACATCAAGACCAAATGCTGTTAATCCCATAGTTCTCATAGTCATAGACCTGGTCAGATGAGCTGCTGGTTCCGGATAGGTATAGACATTGGTTTCCAGACTGGGGACAGCAAGCAGAGGTGATCTTGAAGAACTTCTGCAGTTCCTTCAGAAGTCACATTTCGGGTGTTTGCAGCCACCACTTCATCTGAGCCACTACATGATGCATGGTGGATCTTCAAGTGCTTCAGGGTAAAGGTGTCTTCAACAAACAAGCCCACAAAGAAGGGATAATTTTAAAATTAAATTCCATAAATTAATACGAAGAACAGCTAAAAAAAAATCAGCTTCAAACAGAAACACTTCTGCAACTAAGATTCCCCAAGCAGGCAGTCAGAGTGCCCACCCAAAGAAGAGGGCTAGGAGAGTCTAACTTACAACAATGTAGATTCCCTCTAGATTCCCCTCTTTAACTGGCCTGACCTTTTCTAAAAGGGTTACATCATTCACAGACCTCAGCTATTACCCCTTGAACATTATTTTCTTTGCTCTGGAAACCTCACTGAAAAAATTCCTTGACAAACCTTGTTTTGTAAGCCAACCACGAGCAGGACTGGACCACTTACAAGTTTCTGCCAAGAGGAAACAGGGAAGTCATACTCCTCTAGCTATTATTTCTTTTAATAGATTCAGTCTGGGAAGGAGCCAGAGATCCTAAACAAAGATATGGTGTAAAGAGGTGGACAAGACATTAAAGAAATAAAATCCATATCAGGGCAATAATAGTCATAAAGCAATAAAGTGGATGTATAATAGTTCCTGGACTTTTAATTTGTGACTAATTTGTTGCACAATGAGGTTGCAATTTTCTAATTGTGATTGCCATTTTAATTTTACTCATGGCTGTGCAACTAACAATGTATAGTCTAGTAATTAAAATTAATTGTACCTTCACCTGCATATTTCTATTAGGCTGTTAAATCTAGTTGGTAGGCTCAATGGTTTTGTTCTGTGAGAGATGCTGAATTCATTTCAGCGAGCCCAATTATGTTACACTCTAATTCCTGTATGAAAAACAAGCATTTTACTTTGATATGAAGAGTTGCTACAATCTCATTGTTAAAATTGCATACTCAACACTGAAATAGAGGCTGACAGGAGATGCACGTAAGGCATTTTCTTCTTTCTAACAGCTGCCTGATTGTGGGGTACCTCTTACAAAACTAGCAATTACAATCTCTAGGAATAAAACCAATGAAAACTCAACTGGATAGTCACCATTCACTTAATGTAATTAACAATTAACTGCACACACATGATTTAAATTCAATCAAAATTTTATTACAAGATGCATGTGTGAAGCAACAGGAACATAGTGACAGGAGAGTTTCAATGCACAGGCAATACTGTGAAAACGTGTACTGTCACATGAGACCATTTATGGTCATGCCCTAGACATCCAGAATCCATGCAGCATTGAAGCCTGTTCATGAGTTTTTCTCAAGAAGCCATTGTTCCTGGCAAATGTATCAAAAGATGCTAAAGGTAGTTGATTATATGCTTCATATTCTTGTCCATATTCTTGTCCAGATCAGAGCCATAGCTGATGTAATTCCACTTAACACTTGTTGTACAGTTTCACCTTTGGGGCCCCCAGGTGAGGCATTTGACACATCTTCCTTGAAGACTCAACAGTGTCTCAAGATAAAAACAAAAACTGGGACAAACCTTCACATTTCAGATTGCAAAATCTGAAGACCTTACAAATGCTGAAGTTCTTTGACCACTAGCTATGATAATTTATATCTCTTCAGTGCCAGACTGAAAATCTCTAGACCACAGCCATACTCTAACAGTCCCAGGCGTATTTGCAATCAAAGATGCTTTTTCAACAGAGAAATACTTGATACATACTCTAAGATGTTCTAAATACACCTCTGCTTATGAGTCATACGACAGTCCTAACAGATTCAGGGTGTTGAAGTCTGTTTTTATGTGGTGTGGACTCCAGGGTCAAGGCTTTAAGAAGGTAGAACAGATGGTAGAAGAAATAAATCCATTGTTATCTTAATATTATCATCTGTAAGCCAAAAGGGAGCAGCTATATTGCAACCAGAAAATCTGCATCAGTTAGAAGAGACTACAGCTACAAAACTACAATTAAGCTGCAAAACGTCTTTCCTGTATGGGGGAAAAAACATGGAGGAAGTATATACCCAACATCTCTAATCATGAGCATTCAATGCAAAGAGTCTTGATGTTTTGGCCCTTTTTTGTGTTTATTAGTCATAGTCGAATAAAAATCTCCATTTGTCAGGATACAGTTCAGAGCATGTTTACTGAAAAGTTGTTGGTGAACATTAACTCCATCAGAACTTGATAAGTAAAAGCAAAGTGAGAGAAAGAAAGTCAAGTTTTGAACTATGTTTTGCTTCACTAATTAGGAATAACATGAAACTAATATAATAACATTATTTGGGTAAATAACAAAACTACTAAAGCAGAGACAACTTTAAAATAAAAACCAGAACTTTTGTATTGTGAAACTACAAGGATCAAAAAATAAAAATTATTATTTGCCTCCATGAATTTGACATCAGTTAAACAGATTTAAAGTCAGGAAACACTGAACTGAAAGAGTTAAAGTGAGCATTGCTCTTGCTCCCCTTCCGTGGTAAACTCAGCAAGAAACAACATCCCTTTATCTCTTTTTTTATCTAGCCAGTAGACATTTCCACTGTCTCCCATTACCCATCTTGCAGCGGTACAACCTTTGCACCCTTTTATCACTCACTATAACCAAAGTAGAAAGTTTATGGTCTTAGGGAAGGTTGTTCTGCAGTAAATGGAGCTCTTCTGTCGACAAAATGATCACAATGTTTCCTTCTCTGCTCCTGTTTTTAAAAAGGAATTGATGACACTGTCTTGTTATACAATTGATGTAAGGATGAAACTGCTGAGGAGCCAAAGAATATGGAAACTAGGGTCCTAGAAAACTCTATTAACAATAAACTACATCCTCAATGTTTTCACCCTCTTCATATGGTCATATTATAGACATGGGAAAGAATTGAACTGTCAGCAAAGGCATCCACTGTGGTCAAAGCAGGGACTTGGAATAAGGAAAAATACTTGTTACACATTTAGGGAGGGCTGTGTTAGAAGGGGATCAGGGTGCTGCCTGGACACAGGTGCCTGTTCTGCCATCCCAGCTTCCAGGTGCAGAGAAAAGACTATCTGAAGTGCATAAAACACATGCAGCTGCAGAAAAAAAAAAACAGGCTGAAAACACCTGGATTTAATTTTATTATTTAAAGCTAAAGAAGAAATCATCCCTGTGAAAGGAGAGAGTTTTAATTGATCCTGGTTGAATGTATTTTCTGCTTAGCCCTATGTTAGCATAGGTGGCATAATTTTAGTTGAACATGTAAAGTATCTTAAATCACATGCAATTCACCTTCTCTGAAGCATTGCTCCCTCATTCCTCTGCTAAGAAAGCCATTTCTTGTTAAATGAGTTGCAACTCATCTCTTTAAAATTCTTTTTAACTGTATACCCTTCATTGCTATTTTGCTATATATAGCATTATTAAATAACAATAGGATATTTTTGTAACACTCAAAATAATTGGCTATTTTGGATGATATTATCAAGACTCTTTAATGTGGCTGTATGAATGCGTTATTTGTGCAACTTACTACCATCCCCTTGACCTAGATCATTGCTGAAGCAAGTTTTATGAGCATAATTGTAATTCCAACCTACCCCACCCTTTCTGTGTGAATTAATCTGTGCAAATAGAAATTTCCTAATTATTTAGCATCATCTTCTTCACAGACATCTCCTTCATGGTTAGAAAAGTCTATTCAAATAAGAGACCAAACTTCAGCTATATTTGCTAAATGCATGAAGCAAAAAAAAAAAAAAAAAAGCCAGTTAAATCACATTTGATTAAATTAAAAAAAAACCCAACCAAAGAAACAAACTAAAAAAGGCTCATGATTATTTTATGTAGCCAGAAAAGAAAAACAATCCTGAACAGACGATGGAGACAGAGACTAAGTTTTTTTACAGTATTGGAAATTACAAAGCTTCCTATGGAGGTCTATATTTGTTATAAGATGGGTTGTTATCTTCAATATAAAAATGACCTTGATAAAGTATCTTTTGACACTTTTACTGCTCCTTAAATAAAATATTCCCTATATCTTCAACAATCAGCTTGAGTGGAATTGACTCAGTAGCTCAGATTTAGAAAGACAGGGGAAACATTTTCTAATTTAAAAGAAATTTGAGAAAATAGTTCCATTCCCCTCTCTATTATCTAGCCATTCTGGAGCTTAGGTTTCTGAAACATCAACATGCACAGTTTGCTTTACAATTCTTCTGAAGAAATTAGCTGACACCCATCAACGTAGATAACAGAAAGCTGTGGCATTAACACTTGAGAGTGCATTAATCTTTCCCAAATTAAAATCTGCACCACAGCATTTAAGATTGAGGCCACCATGGTTCAGTGCTGTTTGACCGCCAATTTTGATAAAAGTGTTTTAAGAGAGGTGAGACTTAGATAAATTGCCCGTGGTTACACAACAGAAGCGAGGGTAAGTGTTCAGTCTGTTGGCTGCCATCATAGCGGGGTGTCACGGGTGTTTGCATGTTTACATAAGGTGCAAAACAGAAGGAAAAGCAATACATTACACTATATTTCCTGGAGGTGACATCAATATTATATTTCATCAGTGGGAGACAAATACACTTTCACATTTGAGTATCTGAAGATAAAAGCACCTTTGGTTGTAAAACAAATGAATATTCTTCCCCAGTTCCCTAGCCAGTCACTTTCTCTTGAGTTTAAAAGCAATCTGTCCATGCTGAATGGGTGAGTGAAGCTTTAGAGATAACACCCACATTCAGTTCTTGAAGTTCTTATGAAGGAAATAAGCTTTCCATTCAACACATAGCAAGAAAAGCATTGACCACATGGTACATTTTGCATTTGTTCCAGTCCTGCTGATCTCGAGAGTGATGCACAAATTAGACTTGGGTCTAAAATTTAGCTCAAGCCTCTAAGTTCAATCACTGTAATATACAGAAGCAGCCTCTTCTTCACTGACCCTGTTATAAATGTTCTGAAATCTATTACTTATGTTTTTAAGAAAATCTTGTGCTAATAAAAAATTCAGAGCTCTTTGAAATAAAGACACATTGGTCCCAGTGTCTTGCAACTCTTACTTATCTGCTGAACAAGAGTGTGAGAACTCTCAGGGATTTTTAGTCAAAATTCCTTTCCTAGGGAGTTCCTGGGACTTTCAGTTGGCAGCAAGGTCTCCAGTTCTTATCACATTTATATCCAGCTTGAAAAACTTTTTCTGTCCAAGAGATCAAATATCTCTACAATGTAAATTACTAGCAGAATTGTGAACACATCTCTCCTGATCCACTAAAGCTGTACCCTGAAGATTTGACTCTTGCCCTCCAGTAACAAGGATTTTCTTAGTTAGCTTCCTTCCTAGTCTTAACATGGTATAGTGAGGTCAAAGAATTAGAAACTAAAAGAATCCAAGTTACTCACTTACCAATGAAATACAGTAAAATATGATCTGTTATTTTAGTTCCCTTCAGAATTTCAAGAAAAATTAAAGCCATTAATATAATTCTGTTATTCTACAATTATCACTTGTTACAGTAGGTAGAAAAGCAATCATCACTCTTATCTGGTATGACACCAATGAAAATCCATACACATCTACATTGGGGGGCAGGGTAATTGAATAACCATGCAACATTACAAAGAGAAAGTGGATCAATTTTAAAGCAAGAAATCATTGCCTGAGGCAAATGTTGTAAAGAGTATTTTGCTTCTTCACAATTTCCCACTTACTTGGCTTTGTCTAGGAACATGAGAAGTATCAGGGATGTTGGCTGGCCTTAACAGTGGAGTATTGCCAAGAGGTTGTCACAGGAAAGTGGGAACCAGACTCCACCATTGATCTAGCTGAAGACTGAAGGCTGATTTTTGATTTACCACAACCAAAGAATTTCACTGTACCAGCATCAAGCCCTTCACCTTTGAAACTGACAGTACTGCTTGCCTAATTCAGAAGGTTCAAATTCATTAGAGGGCTATGAAATATACAAATCCATGAAACATGTAGAGATGTCCCATTAGAAACTATAGTGAATCCGTAAGACAAAAAACCTGTGTGAAATAAGCTTTTCTAGGATAAACTTAACATTAGCTGAATCATCTAGAATACAGATCACATCTTTAGAACTTTTACCTTGGATAGGTTTCTGCTTTCAACTAAAGTTATCCTGTGCTAACATTCTGAATCACCAGTTCTGTATTCAAACCTTCCTTCACCATTCTATGTACTTTATTGTAACAAATCACTGAATATTCCTGGTTGGAAAGGACCTCCCAGATCACCCAGTCTAGCCGTATACACAAGAACAAGAAAACCAAAACCCAGATAAAACATAGCACTAAACACACTAAACCAGATAAAACACAAACCCTACAACCCCTACAGTCTCTGCCACCAGAGCAGGGAATGAAGCACTACGTCTACAGATTCTTAAATACCTCCATGCATGGTCACTCAACCACTCACCCAGGCAGGCTGTTCCAGCGCCTTACCGCTCTTTCAGTAAAGAATTTCTTCCTAATATCTAATCCAAACCTTCCCTTCCACAATTTCAGACCATTCCCTCTGATGCTGTCATTATTCACTTGGGAGAAGAGGCCAACACCCACCTCTCTACAACCTCCTTTCTGGTAGTTGCAGAGGGCAATGAGGTCTCACCTCAGTCTCCTCTTCTCCAAACTAACCATGCCCAGCTCCATAAGCCTCTCCTCATACAACTTGTTCTCTAGACCCCTCACAAGCTTGGTAGCTTTCTCTGGACAGGTTCCAGCACCTCAATGTCCTTCTTATAGTGAGTGGCCCAGACCTGAACACAGTACTTGAGGTGAGGCCTCACCAATGCCAAACATAAGGGCATGGTAACTTCCCTTCTACTGGCCATGCTATTTCTGATACAAGCCAGAATCCTGCTGGCATTCTTGGCTCAGGACACACTGATGGCTCATATTAAACTCCTCCAGGTCCTTTTCTTCTGGGAAGCTTTCAAGCCACTCATCCCCAAGCCTGTAGCATTCCCTGGAGTTGTTCTGACTAAATGCAGAAATCAACACTTGGCCTCACTGTAGGTCATACAATCGCCCTTGGCTAATTGATCCAACCTGTCTAAGTCACAGTGTTACAGTATCACAGTTTCACAGTAATGATGAGGCTATAAAAGACTTTAAAGATCATCCAGTCCAACCTAAAACCAACCAAGTAAACCTAACATCTAGATCATGCCACTCAGCACTTCATCCCATCTAACCTTGGACACCTCCAGAGATGGTGACTCAACCACCTCCATGGGCAGCCCATTCCAAAATCGGATCACTCTTTCAGTAAAAAACCCTTTCCTAATGTCAAGTCTAATGTGAAGTCCCTCTGTAGAGCTTTCCCACCTTTAAGCAGATCAACACTCCCACAGAGTTTGATGTCACCTGCAAACTGACTCAGGGTGCTTTCAATCCCTTCATACAGGCCATCAATAAAGACTTTAAACAAATCTGGACTCAAAACTGAGCCCTCAGGGACACCGCTTGTGACTGGCCGCCAACTAGATTTCACCCCATTAATCACAACTCTCTGGGCATGGCCATCCAGCTGATATTTTACCCAGTGAAGAACACCTTTCTCTATGCCAAGATCCACCAGCGTCTCCAGGTAAATGCTGTAGGAAACAGCGTGAAAGGCCTTATAAAAGCCCATATAGACAATGTTCACAGCCTTCCTCTGATCCAGGAGGTGGGTCGCATGGTCAGAGGAAATGTTGAGACTGGCTAAGCAAGACATCCTTTCCATAAATCCATGCTCTCAAATGAGAGCAAGCTGGTTTATAACAGCATTTAAAAGCCCAGTAATCAAGTTGAGCTAAGCCATTCATGCCACAAATCTTATGATGGCCTTTGCCAATTTGCCATACAAGAACTAGGCTAAAATAAATGTGCCACAAAAGATGCCTTGGCCCTTAAGGTACACAATGGCATAGTGAATCAGAGAAAAAGGTGTTTGAAACAAATAAACCTATGAACTACACTACAACAATGAGGAAAATTCCATCAGTTCTCCACAAAATCTGGGCAACATGCAGAAATCATAATACCCATCATCTTAGGGTGGCAGCACACACTGCCACCATGTTGGCATATCATAATCAGCATTCCTTGTTTGTGCTGTTCATGATTTCCCACTTGGCTGAAATAAATGTAGTGCTACTTGGCACAAAATACAATTTCCAACATATTATGACCAGACCAGAAAGCAGCTTCTGAACAACTTCAAGTTACTGCTTCAGGGTACATGTTGGGAGGCTGCACTTCACTGATATCAGCAAGGTTCACGTCTAAACGATCTTCTGACAGGTCCTGTCCAGCACAGAAGAAACAATTACCTGCTCACACCCTTTCAACAGAAGTGGAGTAAAAAAGATTAACTCTTATCTTCTAGGTAACCAAGAGTCAGCAGTACTTCTTTCCCCTACTTGAAAATAAAAGCTACCTGATTATTTGGAAAGAAAATCAAAACAAGAGGCTGCTTCACATGTGATTTCAAGCTGGGATTGGGACATGAGAATAGGTAAGTGCTTTGTGGTGGGGCTTGTCATGTTATATAAGACATAAATGGAAGTTACTGTAGTAGTAAGGGAAAAGAAAGATATTTTTCCAAGAGGAAATTTTTTTTTAAAAGGCAAAAGGGAAGAAAATTTAGAAAGCAAAGAGGTAATTATTTGTCTTTTAATTATAACAATACCACACATGTTATATCTGAAGACTGCTTAGGCTTTTCTGTTTTTCTTAGAGCTCTTTTTCTCTTGAAAAACAAACTAAATTCAACTGAAAGGAACACATTGCTTTCTATCTCTGGGGATCTTATGAGAGTTCACAAAGGCTGCTAAAGCCAAGTAGTGATAATATGTCTCCTAGCAATAGTTTGGTTCAATTTGGAGATTTGATTCACCATACAAAAGCACAGAGTAAAGCAGACACTATCAGCCTGTGTTGATTAGGCTGACCGATGTGATATCAATTATTATGTTTTTTTATTACAAGCCTGCCTGCTGAACTGACTAACTTGTGCTATTAGGAGCCCATGGCTGAATAATTAAACAAACTAAATAGAATATTAAGTTGAACTGTCCCTCTAAAGAAGTAGAGGATAAACCAGAAGATGCCAACCATTTTCTTAGGCTCAGAGAGACAGAAGGACACTCTATGAAATCTGACAGACAGAAATCCTCAAGACGGCAACCTGGCTGATACAAGCATTCAGTTGAATGGACTGTGGTAATAAGAATAACTTATCAGCTACAATTTTAATTTAGTGTTTCATTATAAGTCCCAGCACACTATTACAGCTCTGTGATTTCTCACCTGCAAGCCAGAGCTCTGGCTGGGATCTGACGTGGGGTGTTTGCAGCTCCAGAGGGGTTCCCAAGGGGAAAATACACCTACCATCAACATCACTCCTGTACCACCTTAACTGTATATACTGGCAAAGACACAATGAAATAACAAGGGATCAGTTATGTTCATGTGTCCAAACAAGAAATTACAGTCCAAAGAGTTGGGCTGCAGCCTGAGAGGTGCTTCTGCATACCCCATAATAAAACACATGAGTAAGGATTTCTGCCCTTCATATAGTTGCAGAATCTGCAACCACCCAGAAATCTGGGGTGACCAGAGACACTGTAAATTGTCTTCATATAAACAATTTATCACTTAATTGTAATTCACAAAACTTCAAATACGTAACTTGAAGTCAGAAAAAGGCTTGCAATCCCCTCTTGAATGGAAGCACGGTGGCCCCTCTGAGCAGCCAGGGATCTCTGCATGAAAATGAGGCTGAATTTTAGCTCAATCTAGTTAGAAATATTAGTATTCATTGCAGTTTTGTAAAAGTGACCTGCTCGTTCTTGATGTACGGAGGGCTGGGATGCAATTCTTAAATCCAAACAGCATCTCAGCTCCAAAGATTTGCTATTGCACAAAAAGCACTGATAAAAAACAGTTGATTTCTCTCATTATGTAAAATGTGAATGCTCTTGTCTTGGCCAAAAAGGTAAAAGCATAAGATTTCCTGCTATTTACATGTCATTTGGCTGAAAAATACAGTCCCTTTGCAGCTCAGTCTATTGGCAGTTAGATAACAAATACAGGACATGCAGATGAAGTCAAAAACATTGCTGTGCTTTACAGCCTGCTTGCACAATAACTCTCTAGCTGGCAATGCAGAGCAAAAAAATTCCTAGATAAAAACTATGGAGCAGATGTAGCAAACCCTTGCTGATTCAACAGAACTATGTGAATTTGCAGTGGCTGAGGATTCCTTCCTTGCTCATGGGTTTTGTAGCTCCCATAATTAAGAAAACTCAAAAAAAGTGCTTTCTGCATACAAGTATTATGTTCCACGAAAATGTTGTGGCCTGCAAAGTCAGGTTCCATATAACTTGTGAAATTTATGCCAGAAACACGAGGCTTCTTGGAGACGCACATGGGCAGGGAGCTATGCAGAACATGGAGCAGATACTGGGATAACCAGCACACAATACCAAAGAGAAAGAGGTCTGCAAAAATTGTGACAAAGATTGATCAGGCACATTATTCATGAAAGTAAAAATGGTATTGCTTAAACAGACACGATTCCAAGTTTTTAGGTCAGCAACTTTTATTACTCGGCTTTCTGGAAAAAAAGGTGCACTCAGTTGTTGTAATACACATCAGAAACTATGCACTTATGAGGCTGGCAGCCAAGGTCTTGGCTGCAAGGCCTTAGAGGAAGGGTAACCTCATTTTTGGTAATGCCTGGGCAGTGTGCATACCTTGCCAAAAAAAAACTCCATGAGGCTGGGCACAGCCAAAACACAATAGAAGCATGAAGATTTCCTCTCTGGAGACATACAAACCCTGCTGGCAAGCATTCCTGTGTGATGCCTTCTAGGTGATTCTGCACTAGCAGAGGGGGTGGACTCAATGATCTCTAGAGGTCCCTTCCAACCCCTGACATTCTGTGATTCTAAGAGACAACCTCAGTAATGAAGAGAAGGGGCAATGGGCTTTTTGGGAAAAGAAGCAGCAAAAGTATTTAGCACCACTACTAAGACAGTAGGAATCTTTCATGCACTACAAGTGAGTGGTTTATTACTCAAAAGAGACTCAGAAAAGTGCATTTTCAGTATGTCACTAATTACATTCTTGATACAGAAGGGAGGAAAGGTGAAAAAAAAAAGAACATGCTGAAGACACAAAAGGAGTTTTGGTTCATGAAGAGAATAAATGGACATCTAAGTAAACATGTCATTAGCAGTAAGGTGCAACTCTTTGTCACTAGTGGAATAATGCAGCATAGATTCTTTTATTGGCTTTTGCATGATAATATGAATTTTTTTCTGTACCAACTATGAAGTGGAAAATTTGAAAAACATCACCTTGAGTAGTAGGAATGTTTCTGAAGAAAGTGATTTCAGATGAGACTGCCTTTTACATTGGTGCATACAATCAGCTTTAAAGATTATTTGTAGAAAGAATCACTAGACTTCAAAAAGCAGGACTGCAAAAGCTCAGGAACCAGAGTCATTTTGCACTGCTAAAACCTGACAATTTTGGACAGCAGTATCTCTTAACCATTTGTGTATGAGCACATATTTACATCACACTGAGAGGAACTACTGTCCCTTAAATGAGTGGCACAGCTTAACAACAACCACATTTATGACAATCTTTTGGTTCCATTACCTGCAATGAAACACACTACTCTGTTTCTGGGATTCAAGCTCTCTTCCCTGCACTGACTCAGAACAATAACAAGCATCAATCTCTTGGCAAATTGCAGACTTCTACATTTTTAAATAAAATTAATATGAACCTTCTAATAATTTGGTGGACTTCAAAAAGCAGTTCCTTCTAGGAAAGATCTTGACCTCCAAGTGAATGACTTTACAAGATGACAACACCCTGGCAATATTTAACAATCCTGACCAATTCATAAAAAATAGCATCAGTGCACATCAAAGCTTCTAATTATTTTAGAAAGCAGTTTATATCTTCAGTTCTCCACATATAGATCACAGGGCAGCACAGGGCAGTAGAAAAGCCTTTGCACCTTTAATGTTGGGATAACCTGTATCTATAGGAAGTGGGCAGTCACCATCCCTAACTCATATTGCTGAAGCCTTTATGTGACAAGGTTTCTTTGCATCAGTCTGGAGGTGATGTGGGTCTGATTGATAGCCAGTGACAAATAGTGTGGTTGTCCCTGTTTCATCAAATGGACTTTGAAAGAGGCCACCTAGCACATGTATGCAATTACGCTCATGTTGAATGTGCATTTAAATTAGAATTGTTAAGGTTGCAAAGTCAAGCAATCAAAACAGCAGTGCTAGAATTAGGGCTGTCTATGGAAAAACAGGACGTTATTATATATCTTCTCCTGCTTTCTGCAAAAGGGAATTGAAGTGAAATAAGCCTTATTCTCACATTTGGCTACCTTTGCAAATCCATCCTTTTTTATGCTTGTAAATAAAAACAACATTTGAATGCAGACACTGAGCTCTCTTAATCTAATCCCAACATCACCAGTCTCCTTTAAAGGCTGACTGGTGGCACCCATGGGCTGTCTTTTGTTCGGTCTGAAAGTAAAGGAAAACCCATGTGCAGCTCTAACAGGACAAACCCAATGCAGTGTGTACTCTTGCTGCCATTGCAAGTCACCCTCAAGCATGACTGCTCTGTGTTCCATGATAATTGCAGCAAAGTTTTGCAAATCAATTAAAACCCACATTGTCTGCTCACTGTACACAAACAGCATGGAAACTCGATGTCATTTTTTCCCACTGATTCAGTTCTTCAAGTTGCATTTTTGTCATACTTTACCTTTACCTCAATGTTCACACTGTCCCTGTCAAACTAGGAAGCAGCAGTGACAGCCGCATCTTGAATAACTATCTTTCGCTCTCAAATAATCTACTTTGCAATGGGTATCTTTACCTACTATTCTTCTATTTTCCATCTCGTGAACTGCCATGAAATTGACATTTAAAACTAATTGTACGGTAAAATCCCGCAGATTCCACAAACTGTGTCCAAGATTTGTGGCAAGGCAGCAGGACCACATTTCCCCCTGTATTAGTTTTCTGTCTGTGAATGAGTGCTAAAGGGGATTATTAGGCCCCAGTGGCGAGATAGAGTGCATATAACTAATCTGCATTGCTTATCTCAAGCAGACAGTGGTCTGTCAGGACCTGTCTACATGCCCTCCATGCTTGTCCCTTGCCTTTATTGTCCTGCTGCTGCTGTTGCTGCTGCTGGCTCTTCTCTGCTCTTATATACAACGAATTACTGCCCCAAACAAATGTCTGTGGCTATGATCAAATAATTTAGTTGGAGTGAAGAGGCCTTAAACAGGTCAATTCCATTCAGTTAGACATGGTATCTGAGCGAAGGCGAAAGGAGGCACTGCAGGGTGACCTGAACTTGTGAGTTATTGAGAGCAGGTAAACTTAGGACAGCAGATAATTAATCCGTTTTCTCCAGTTAACACTGCAAAAATACATAAAACAGAAGCTGAAGAATTATTTAAAAATTGGTTTTTCTGCTGGAAATTGAATGGATGAGTTAACAGAAAAGTGTATTTCTTTACAAAGTACAGTTCGGTTTATGCATTTGAATTAATAAAAGACACATGCCTCCTGCAAGTAGCCACTAGTTTATAAAGCTAAATATATATATATATATAAACAGTAGAGCAGTGGGTACATTTGGTGGGATATTTTTAATTGATTCTGATACCGATGGACTGTAGTCTCTAGCAAGAAAATTTGATACATGTACCTTTGACAAACCGTGATCTCCATTAAAATATTGTGCTAACTTCAGGGTTTATAGCTTGCCCATTCAATAAATTTGTATTTAGGTATTGTCTTCCCCAGTCTGGAGGGGCAACACTGTGTATCAGACAGATGCTCAGATATCTGAACAATTAATGTAGCTTTCAAAAAGAAAAAACAAGAAGAGAGCAGCTTTAAATCTTTACTGCCTATGTAACCAGCAATCACCCCACGTGTGACCACAAAAGTATATGATTGCTTGACAGGTAGTTATGTTAAGCTATAACCATAACCAAAACCCATGACCAGAAAGTGAACCTTTTATTACCTCCTCTTGATTCAAAACTGCTTTCAACAGCAAAATTTTCTCTTCTTGCAATGCTGTCATACAGCCACCCAAGCATAATGGCCTGATCTGCTATAAGCTTACTGGGGACTAGGCCCCACCTGTGAATTTCCATGGAAGCAAGCAAAATTCCCTCGCAGGAGTCAATCAATACTATCCACATTATGTCTAGCTAAGAGGTACAAATACTCATATGTCCAGACATGAATTAGCTCACAAAAGAGGGCTGCAATTACTAGAGAAAACTGAGACACCTTCAGCAAAATCTCCCATAAATTTCTCAGAAAGTTTCTCAGACACTCCAACTCCTAGGAGAAAATCTCTGCCCTAAAGAGCTTCTGATTTTTAGGTCTTGGGAATCTTTTGAACATACAGCTCCATATAGCAAGCAGAAGACAAGCTGGCTGATGTATAAGGAGCACTAGGAGGGAGCAGAGGCAACATGAGACATCTCTGGACCACCAACAGTAATTTCAAAACAGCAATGAGTTCCACAAGTTTGTAATAGTTACTGAAAAGGAAAGAATGTTTTCAGAACACCAGTAGCTGAAGGTGCTCCCTTCACACAAGATGACATCAAAACCAGAGGTGAATAGGAAGAGAGTGGAAGATAAATCCAGAATATATGAAATTAAAGAGACTGACACACTTTGTATGGTCAGAGAGACAGACATGAAACAATAGTGAAACTTGAGAAAAGAGGACCAAGAATACAGGACAAAAGGCAAACAGGTCTTTAGGACTGGTGAGGAGACACTGAAGAAACATAAACAATGCTGACCTCCACATTGAGACCTGAGTTAAGGAAATTAAAGAAATCATTTTGTGGGTCATACCGCGAAAGAACAGGTTTAAAACTTAGACAAGAGAAGGAGTACAGTTTACCAGAGGAGAGCTAAGCTGCACATGAAAGGAAGAAATTTACCTGAAGTCACTTTAATTTATGGTTAAGTCTTTGTTAATCACAGCATAACTGGAACACAGCTTTTCATTCCGAGTGCCTGCAAAGGGATACCATGCTTGAAAATTGCAGAACACGTGACCCCAGTGCAAATTTCAAAGTCTAAAAGCTTGACTATATATCTACCCAGTTATCCTACCCTATACTCTATGTTGCTACAACTCAACTAGCATTTATTGGCTGCCTGAAAAGGTTTGCCTAGAAAACCATGCTCATACAAACAACTAGGACTCCAGTTCACACTGTCAGTTTTCATAGAATAAAGATGGACCATCAATGTCATTCACATGCAGTTTTACAGACTGGCAACACATCCTATGTTTTGTACTTACTTGCCTGCACTCTATACATTTAAGACTTAATCTTTCCTTAGGAATCATTTTCTCCCAAACTACTAATTGTGGCTACTCCTCCATCACCTAATCCTGACTCCTCTTTAGGGGAGACCTCCTCTGGTTTCTGCAGTCCAAAGTAGTGTTATCATCCATCCTTCCCACAGGTTACCACTTTGAAAATAAGCTTAATTATTCTACTTTCCTTCATAGACACAGATTTATTGTATTGACAGCTTCCAAGCTGTGGACTGATCACAGAAATAAAATACATCACGAGATAGAATAGAACCAATAGAATAGAAGTAGTATAAATCTTGTCCAGCTCATAGAAAATCTGAAGAAGTATTTTCCTAGTCCACATTCTTCTGGAAAAGTGCGAGCATTAAACCTATAGTCCTCAAACATAGGATAGAACTCAAGACCTAAAATTCAGTTTTAAACCCCATCTTAAGGTTTTTATTATTAGCTGCTCATCATCTTTCTAAATCCATTTGCGCTACTTCCCACTATCAACAGGGGCTCTTACCTGTCAGGATCAGTTAAATTCAGTTAAAAAGTGAGCACAATGAAGACAATCTAAGTTGATTTGATGCAGTCCATTTCAAATAACTAGTAAAACAGTAAACTGCTAGATTGATGGAAAGGTAAAATATTACTGAGATATTTTGAGTCAACTGTTCCAAACCACTTTGTACAGCAAGACATTGGGAAAACTCTGTACATGGAAGGTTTTTTCACATCCTGGGGCAGTGCCACAGCTGTCAGCTCAGAAATGTGCCTTCTGAAGCCTTCTGGCCAAATGTACACCATATTTGGACATTTAAGGAAGCAACATCAGCACAACAACACATTATTTAAACAAGAGACTGACCTATGAACACATGCCTGATGCTATGCTGCATTAACCTCACCAGCTGAAAACTCTCTGCTTGAAATACTTACAATCTCTATTAACCGCACAGGTGAAACAGAGATTTGAAGTCCACTCAAAATGCTAAAACCACATGTGTCAGTCATCTTCTAAAGTTCAGAAAGCTTCAACTGAAGCAGAGCAAGAACCAGGAAATCCTTTCCTATAGCACTGATTTAAAAGAAAATAGAGAAAAACCTGGAGTGTAAAGTCAATTGCTGAGCTGGCACACAGACATCAGGTCAACTTCTGCTGTGTGTTTTGCACAGGAGACTGAAAGTCAAGCTGACAGCTTAACTGCTTCACCCTGGGCACTCTTTAAAGCCCTTCTGCAGTGTTCTCAACAATCACAAGGCTCCCACACATCACAACTACATTACAGTTTAATTTCAATGACTTGCACCTCCATATCAAAACAAATGTGAACCTACATGTTACCTGGCCAAAGTGTCTGAAAGACCAATTGTGTCTTCAACAACTCTCTCCAGCTTTGCTCACTTCACTGACTTTTATACAAGCAGCACCTGCATACACCCCCCTGCTGGATTACTCTCAGGTCAACCTGTAATGGTTTTATAAGATCAATGCCAGCAAGAATATGGGCTCAGTTTTGTTTAAGGCACAAGTGAGAACTGAGACGCAGTTCACATAAAGCTCTCTGATTTGGCTGTTTAGGCACTTTTAGCCGAAAGTATCAATCATTCATTAAGAAGCATTTAAGCAAGAGAATACCCAGGGAGGGATACTAAATTCTCATGAAGAAACTAATGGCAAGTCACAGAACAGAGACTAGTTCAGAGATGCATGCTCCAAAAAAGTAGAAGTAGCAAACAGCATAAGCAGAACAAACTGCTTTCTGCTCTCACCAAGACCTCACTTGGGACCTTGGGACTAGTCCAGAAAGGGTGGGAACAGATCCCAGATGAGTAGAGCTTGCTCATCCCTGAAGGACTTCTAGTTTAATACCTAAAGAGGTCTATTTTCAACCAAGATAAAATGACACACACTTATTGTACCACTGGGTACATGGTTTAGCCAATGTTTATGCTGAATAACTAATTAACTTTAGCTTCAGTCCAAAAGAAGTAGAAATCTTTCAGTATGCACTTTGCAGTGATAAAAATCAATCTGTAAAAGAACAGATGCAGCCACTAGTTTGGCTCTGATATTTCTAAAATATTAAACAATCTTTTCCATGACATAAATAACAGAGGTGTAATTGAATTAATATTGACTAATAGTAATTGCTCCTCGTTCCTCAAGTCTGTCTTTTATTAGTGGGAGGAGTGGTAGAGGTTATTGCTTCTTAAAAAAAAACAAAACCAAGGCCCCGAAGCACCTTTTCTGCCTTATTATTATTGTAATAATGAGGGCAACTGATTTGATCTCTCCTTACACAATACCGCAGCACAGCGATGGCTAAATAAACAGCCAAAGTCCTTTTGTCCCTGTGGGCTGTTTCTCGGTAATTAAAATCAATAGGATCTTTCTCGGAGGATCTCTTTAACCTCATAGAGCTACACTGTTCAGAGCAGGCGATGTAAAACAAACAAATGAACTTGCAGTCCTTGCTGAGAAAAAAAATAAAATACAAGCAACACATTATTTTATTAGGAAAATAATGGGTTTGGAGAAGGGTCATGGAAAAGGCTGTATTTAAACCTTTAAATGTTTTTCTTTCTTTCCCTGTTTTTTCCCCACTTTCTTAAAAAAAATCTTCTAGCAGCGTCCACTATTCCCAGAGGTAATGTGAGCTGAAATAGTCCATTGATCTTCCTTCTTTCAGAAAGGGAATGGTCAACAGAGGAAAAATAAGAATCACCCACTTGAGACTAGTGACGACTCAGGACCTCGCTGTGTAAGGTGCTGAACATTTCAGCTTCAAGAGGAAAGTAAGTGAAGGTGTCCAGAGTTCTACTGATGCTGGTATATATAATAGCAGCCAAGAACAGTGCAGATCAGACACACTCACTTCTGTGGTAGCCAGTGGAAGGTACCACTGGCGCTACTCCCACTGAATGATGTTGGTGATCAGCATGTCATACATGACAGCCAGGAAAAGAATTTATACAATCTGTCTTAGAAATGTTGACTCCTGAACTGCTACTCATGACTGGGTAAAGCAATTAAGCTGCATGGTAAATGTCAAGAGTCAACGTTATCCTCATTGATACAAGCAAGAGCATTTTGTCTTGGAAGACATAACTCTGCTGAGCACTACTGCTTAGCACTTCCTTGGGACAAATCTGCTCAGTGATCCCTTGCCCAGGCACACAGAGAGGTGAGCTGAGCTCCTGGTTGACCCAATGGCAGCCTCTCCTTTCTGAGTGTTCTCGGGTGGCTTCATGATGCAGAGGATACTTTGTATTTGTGGTGGGGCTTAGAAGAACATGAGCAAATCCCGTATCTAAGCCAACAGGCATTACCACCAGGGAACAGCAGAAAGGAATTCATCCCCATTAGTTGCCTTTCAGTTCCAATACATTGCCACTAGAAGCAACAAAAGTCCAAACACCCATAGAAGGAAACACCATTAAAATGAGAGGGAGTTTAGCAGGATATAATTGTACTTGGTTAGACAGATGCTCAGGAATGGGTAGGGAGAGCCAATCCCATGCTCCAGCAGTTTCACAAGGTATTTCTAAAGGTACAAAAGTAATATAATAAGGTCCGTAGCTGGGAAACCTAAGCATGAAGCTCTTCTCATTGGTATTTCTTCTCCAGAATCCAGTTGGACCTGTTGACATATGTGGCACAAGAGAATAGGAAAACTTTCAATGCTTTGACACAATGAAAAAAAAATAATTTTGCTAGGATTTTTGGCAATATAATTGTCAGGGCTTTGACCACCAGAAGGCTCTGTCTCAGGAAAAGGAAGACCTGAGGCATATGTTACACACACCACCATGTAGTAGATGTCCCATCTAGGCACTCTAAGAACTTGACAATTAGTACAGTTAGATCACATAAAACATCTGCTCTCAATTGCACAAGTATCTGGCAAATTTTCCTCTCAAAATGTGTTGATGCCTCTGGTGAGTGTACTCTGGAAAATTTCAACCAAGTGTGTCAGCTTTTTCTAAGAAAAACAGTAAAAAATAAAAGACATTGTTTAGTATCTATATCATGCTGCAAAATCTTCTCTATAAATAGCAGTAACACCTTCACATGCTGGAAAACAACTTGCTATTTGCAAGTAAGGTGGTGAAAAGGAGCCATAACCGTGGTGATCTGTCAAGTTAAGTACTGATAAAAGGAAAAAAAATACATCTGTGCTCACCTGTGCAGTAAACCTTTCCTTAGATTCTACTAGCTCTTGAATAAGTCATAGTACTTACAAGAGAGATCATACCCACAGCTAGGCAATCCACAGACAAAGTTGTGAGAGGTCTAAAGTCCTGAAACTAGATAGGACTGAACCACCAGACAAGACAGGCACAAGGTACGTTTGTTTTCTCTGTGCCAATACTGAAGTCAGTTGTCTGCAGAAACACAGTCCCCTGGTCACTTTTTGCCCATGACTAGTTATACTACCATTTCAAAAAATGTTTATTTTTCTCTGGTAAGTGTTTTAGTGCACAGACAAGGGAAAGCTTCCTAAATAGCTCAAAATTCTTCACCTGAAAAAAATGTTTGTGTATTCCTGTTTACACTACTCATATTGCTAAAGCTCCTGTGAATGGAGCATCTTTGCAAACACAGTATTGAGTTCTTCACCTTCGGGATCCACAGGCATTTCATGTATTTAAAACTAAAACAATCAGATACAAAGGAAACTACATAAAAGCTGATTAAAGACAATGAAACTCTTGTGAATAGACTTGTATCTCACTTAACTCCATGTATGATATAGACAATTATAGGTCAAGTGTGCAGAAAGCTGGTGCTTCTGGTTTCAGGTCAGCAAAATGCTCTTATCATTGTAATTTGCCTGAGAGAGGAGATGAGCTTGATTCTAGCTCATTTTCCATATAAAGGAATTAATTGATTGTGTTTATACTGTGCTGTGCTCAGTAGATGATATCGATCCCCTGGTTTTGTTGTTCTCAGTTTGAAGACATCACATTCAGATGAATGCAAGCGACTGGGGGTTGGGCATTATAAGCCACAAAGGGATTTCTGTGTTGTCAGGTTTGGGGGGAATTTGTTTTGTTTTGGGGGTGTGGGATGGGCTTTTTTAATGAAAACTATACTTGGAGTTAAAAATACACAGATAAACTTTCTTCTAGGTAATGGTTCTCAGGTGGTTTTCTAACCCAGGACAACCATGATGCTGCTTCCTTTCAACTCTTATTCTTTTATTTAAAGTCAAGGGGAATATAACCTCTCAAACTGCCACCACATTGTGGTATTGCACAGAGGGTAAGGTGAGTTCAGAAACAAGACCTACAGGCTCTTTTCTAAGATGAGTTTCTGGAGTCATGTGGTTATGTCATACTCAAAGGTTTTAATTTCATCTGTGGACCCTCACACATGAAGTCTGAAAGTCAGGCAGCTGTTATGACTGATCTTGGTTTATGTCTTGGTGTCTATTTGTATTATCTAAACTGGAGAAGAGCATCAGTGTTAAATGTGAGGAGTAGCTTTCTATTATCTTTTTCGCAATTACAGCTATTATAACTCTTGAAATACTAATCAGCTGACTGTATATTTTAAATAAGCAAATAATTTCTTGAACTCTGTGAACCATGAAGTCCAACCTCTGAAAAAATGCTCAAGAAAAGGTTATCAAGCATTGGAAAATGCTGCCCCAAGGAGGTGGTTGAATTGTCATCTCTGGACATGCTTAAAAGTCATATAGATATGGAGCTCAAGGACATGGTTTAGTGGTGGCCTTGGTACAGTTAGGTTAATGGTTGAACTCGATGGTTTTAAAAGTCTTTTCCAACATAAATAGTTCTATGAAGCAGAGCTTCAACAACCCTAATGGTGTGACCCACTAAGAAACTGAAACCCAACAATCATTCCCTCATAACCCATTATGCTGCAAGCTCTTCATAATAAAACATACACAGACAACCACCAGGACGGTACAACCATAACTCCCCATTTGACACAGTTACTGATCAGAAAAGTTGTGGCAAACAATTTACTCCCCCCTCTTTGATACCCTCACGCATCATTGACTCTGCCACTCACAAGTTGTCTAGCCATTTCTAACTCATTTCTAACTCATCTGCCTCCAAGTTGCACAGCATCTGTATCTGCAGATATTCAGATACATGTGGACTATTCTGCATCTTGTGTGTGGAGCTCCCACATAGGGCTGTGTCAGATCATTAGAAGAGACCCAAAAAATGCAAATTAAAACTTAAATATTAAAATAAAATAATACTATTTCCTTGTGCTACTTTGCTGCAAACCACAATTACTTCAAAGAGAACAAGTAGATCTAAATTGCTACTGAGCCAGAACTCCCCATGACTTTGAACTAGCAGAAGCATTTTATGTCCACTGCCAAGAAAGTGCAAACAGCCGTGCAAGGTGGGATTTAGATTTTGGATTTATTACGCTGCTAGTGAGGACTTAGTCCACTAGGCAGGGTTACACACTCTTCACTGAGCCACCTCTATATCTACATACATCTATAACTTGATATATTCTTAAGTACAGCATTTGCTCAACAGATAAACTCACACAGTTTTTATGAGGTGAGTATCCTCTGTCCCTTGATCAAACCTACCTCACCTTCACCATGTTTAAACAATACTTCTTCTAAATTACCAGTAAGGTGGCAACACTTTAATTTTCAACCTGAATTTGTGCAGGACAAGAAATGTAACCCAACAGAGCCTCTCTCCTTTCACAACCTCTTGTGGCTTTTCAGACTTAATTTTCAATAGATTGCTTGCCCACTCAAGAGGAGAAACTTGAATGCTCTCAGCCTGCAGAGCAAGGTGCCTGCAAAAAGATGTCAGGATCGTTCTCCACAGACCCTGGTTGGAAGCCTAACTGCTAGTGGCTGCTTTTAGCACGTCAATGTGATTTACTTGACTGGCGAAACTAAGCAGCAATTAAACACCTTACCACTAAGTGGAAATGAGAAATTTACTGTTTGGTCTTCAGATAAGCTAGATCCTCCTGTGAGCTACTGTTATCAAAACCCCAGGAGGACTGGTTAGAGTCAGAGCAGTCTCAGTCTGTAGCCAAAAGGGGAAATATTTCTAGTGAAGCAGAAATCAATTTTTATCATTCTCCCCTTGTGGTTTTTCTTGAGTGCTGATAGCAAAGGCCATGAGAAGGGAAAGGTGTTGAGGTTTAGCTGAGATTACACCTGGAAGCAACTGTGTTGTACTGCTCAGTTTTAGTTAAGGATGCAGAGAATGAAGAAGCAGGCCTGGCAAAGCCCTCTCCATTTCAGCAGTCACCTTAATATGGGACAAAGAAACAGGATAAATTTCACTTGCACACACAGAGAAGGCAAAAAGAGAGAAGTAACCCTTCTCCAAAATATCAACAATTCACATTTCAGTTCAAATAGACCCCAAGTCTATTCTTAAGCATCATTGAGTAGTGATGTTGTAGGACCCCTCTTGCTCAGATCCAGAAAGATGCCCACATCACAAGCTTGGCGAAGTGACATAGCATGCAGCGAGTGACTTCTCTGCATTAATAAAGCCTCTCTCAACTATTTCTGGAGCTGCCTGTAGCAAAGTTCATGCTAATCTTTAGTGGATTACTTATTAAAGTACTAGGGGAAAGGTTTGTGATTTCCTCTTGTTCTTTCTCTATTTGTCTACCAGTGTCTAGGATCTCAGTAAAGACATTAACATGTAGCAGTAACTGTCAATATCCACTTGGTATTATCTTGCTTTAACTTTGCTCCTTTCCCAATTTTTTTCTCCCTGCTTTCCACCCAAATTCTGCTAAATTTAACACAATTCAAGAAAGGCTACATGGATGAGAAAAGAGAAGGGACACCCAAGGGAAAACTAGCTTCAGCATGTACACCATTGCCTGATCCACAATGCAGTGACATGGTTCTCTTTCAGTGATTGCAGTCTAAGCGGCTGTTAAGTGTGGTTTCTAACACATCCTCTCTCCAAAGATGAGTGAAATCTTTTTGGGCACACTTTTCCATGACTACTATTGATAATGTGTGCCTCTATTTTAATCAGTTTCCAAGAGAACAACCTTTAATATCCAGTGTGACCCAGTGCTGTCGTATCATGGGACTCTTTCCTCTCAGTGATCCCATCACTCTTTCTCCTCTCTGGCAGTCACTCAGGTATATATTATTCAGGCTAGGAGGGGTTAACACAAACTTGATTCATGCTTTCTTGCCCTGTATGGTTCACATCTGGCCAGCCCAACAGCACCTACCTGACATCTGGACAAACAGCAGTTACTGGAAGATAGTGAAATGATACAGCTGTAACAAACTAATAGGTGAGGTCATATGTGATTGGAATGTAATTTGTGGTGTTTCTCTGCCTGCCACTCACTGACACACACTTTGTATAAACTTTATGTGATTTCAAGGATATTTGTCAGACAAGAAAATTAGTCAATAGATATTCTTCACAGTCACTTGCAATGAATTTAAAGCTTTGGAGAGTATCTTGGTTTTAACAGCAGGCCATGTTTTTTCACTAAATCATGGTTGGTAATACTTGCTCCACAATTCATGTGAAGGGTGATAAGAAGAAGCTGAATGTGCTTTGTTTTGTTATACTGTTTCTTTGATACAAGTCTGTGATTCTCCATTGAGAAAAGAGGTGAGTACTTAAGTTCCCATAACAAAAATCTGCAAAGAGCTATCACTTTATGTCTAAGTCTTATGAGGAGAAACAGACTCAGAGAGATAACCAGGTGAAAATGAGGACTAGTTTGTGATTTTCTTGGATTATTTAAAACCGTTTTTCCTTCAGATGACACAGCAGAGGTGGGAAACAATAAGAACATATGTCTGGAGATGGCAAAAAGCAGAAGCTCACAATAAATTCAGGTTTAGCTGTCATGAAAGGCCACACTCCCTCTGGCAACTAAGCCTGTCATGGGTGGGAACAAGGCACTTGGACTTCTCACTTGCTACATTCAGTCATGCAAGTTTCAGCTGTTTGATTTTCAAACCGAGCTACAGGGAATCTAACAGTCAGCTCCCACACACAAAATAGAGAAATAATTTTTCCCATACTTTGCAAAACTAAACAGTTAAACTGTAATTCTTCAGGTCAGTAACAGCTCTTAAATGTGGTTTGTACAGTGAGTGGCATTAGAGGATCACATCTTGTATCCATATCAAACACCATCTGGATGGAGCCAGCTTTAAAAAGCTAGCACTGCGACTCAAAACTAGAGTGGTCCTGAAGAAATGAGCTGTGACAGCTAATGCATTTCTGGGTAGTTTTGAACCAATTCTGCATGGAACTGTAAATTCTGAGCCTGACAGTCCAAAAATATGATAGATTGTTTTGCATTTATTAAGGAATTTGCATTCCTACATGTTTTTAGGCAACTGACTTCACTCTGATGAGCAGGTGAGCAATTTTAAGAAAATTGCTCAAGCATCCAATTCACTCACTAAGTAGGTTCTTAATTCTCACTCACATTAACATCAGTTCCTTGATTTTACCCAAACTGTGCAGAAAACAGAGAGAGTCCAGAAATTAGGAGTTACCACAGCTTACCTCCAACATCCGTGACAAATGCTAACACATGAGATAGTGACAATCTCTCTGTATTGCCAGCACCCATTTTTCTCCACTTTGGGGGCTTAGTGCAGCTGAAATACTTCAAACAGCTATTTTAGGATAAGATAATTCATGCCCTACAAGTCCCTATCTTTATACCCTCTAAATGAAGAGAAAGCCAAAGATGACAAGACCTGTGCCTTCCTCTGGGCAAAAGAATTCTGTTGCAAATATTCAACTACAGTAGCCTGAATTTTATATTTCACACACAAAATATATTCAGCCCAATATCTGCAAACAATAAGTAGTTACAAATTGTACCATGTAGCCCAAAAATTCAGCCAGCCGTGAAGCAAAGGCAACCCTCCCTCTACAAATAACAGTGCTGACCTTTTCCACAGCAAGATATAATGCACCATCAGTATTCGGCATCTTAAAGTAATTTCTGAGGTTTGATAAGAGCACTCAGGCCTTGGGTCCAGACTCCAGAAAGACCCAAAATCCTGAATTTCTATTCACCGAGTACTCATCACTTCATGGGATCAGGAACAACAGCAACTTTTTTAATGACGTGACAGGCGCATCACTTTTCTATTTCAATGAGGTTACTGGGTACTTGTTGCTCTGTAACAACCTGGAATACCTAGATCCAGATCTCAGATGAATTTCTGGTTTTATTCAACTCTAAATGTCACTTATACATTTACAATGAAAAAAGCCCCAACAAACAGTCAACATTGATGAAAAGCAGATCCTGCACCCAAGTATATTTTTCTTGGACATAAAAAAATAAATAAGAAAATGCCGACATTCCATAACCTTTCCTGCATGGTCAGAGTACTGGCCTCTCCACAGCATTGAGCATTCCTGGAATTCAGCACTAAGATTTTGTCAGGTGTATTTGAGAGGAAGTCACAATCATGCCACTGCTGTCTTCCTAAAATGCTCAAGCCAGAGCTTCCACAAGTGCCAAACCCTTACATTATAGGTGAAATCTGTCTCCTCATGTTTCATCTTTTTATATGAACTGTATGATTTATCTCTTTTGGCCATTCTGTCCAGCCTCTGTTTAGCATCTTCACTCTAAAAACACAAAGTAGAACAATATACAACTGTGTCACATCCAGATTTGTCACTTGCCTTGCATGGTGTCTGGGATTAAGATGCTGGATTCAGGGGAAGCTCTTCCTGCACACCCAGGAATTTAGAGATAATGGAAGAAGTGCTTACAGCCCAGCGGGTTCTCACAGCTAGATTTTTTTCAGCATATTCTGGGATTGGAAGATGTTTCTCCTCCCCCCTCTCAGAGAGGCAGCCAACCTGGAAAGAAGAGAGATGGAAAACTCAACTCCTGATTTAAAATCATTTCAGGCCGAGGTTTTGCCAGAGGAAACGCAGCTGTGACATGCCCACCACTCTAACCATGGTGAATGAATCTGGCCACGAATCGTTAAGCTCCCCAAGCATCCAGCACTCTCAGCCTGCTACTAATCACTCAGAAATCTGGCTCTCCGGACTATTTGTCGTAAGAAATTGCTCCAATTCAAAGAGATGATCTGGAAGTTTAATATTAATCAAAACAGGGCATGTACCATCCAAGATGCAGTTTAAACCTAAGTGCGAGATAAAGGAAAATGATTGCGTTCACCAAATTCCACACTGACATGAGAAAAATGCCTCACCAGCATCAAGGCAAAGCAGAAGCATTAACAAGCCACCACTTCCTAGTCACATTGGGACTGAAGCATGTGCAGACTTGGAGGTTTCTATATTTTTTCTATCTGAAAGCACTGCTGGTCCATCCAGAGCACAAGCTGGCTGCAGTCCACTTCCCACTCCAGGTTATCTTACCTGACTCCAAATATGAGATTTATCAGTCTGAATTGTTATTCAGGCTGCAGTGAGAAATGGGAGTCTGGGGGTATAACAGATCTCATCCTAAGGCAGGTATCCAGAATGGGTTAAATGAAACACATTTGAGTTAGGAAATGGGGAGGCACACAGCCACAGGGCTAGATGCAGGAGTGGGTCAACAACAGCACAATACTGCACATCAAGGCTGAGATGGGTTGGGAAACAGCATCCTTAATTTACAGTCTGGCAGTATCTGAGCAGCTCCATTCTTTGGAAGTCCAATCCTCCTTTCCAGCCAAACTTTCTCAGCCCATGTGTACTTAATTAAGTTCTGCTTTAAAACCAGTAGCAGCACTGCTAGGATCTGCAATTGTCCTCTAGTGTCAAAAAAATGATACATGTGTTAATATCCTGCATGTTTTAGGCTCTGAGAAGCAAACTGACCCTGTGGAACAGTCATTAGTTGTTTTTTAATTAACTGTTCCACATTTTCCCCCTCAGATCTTGCAACAACTTGCTGAAACAGGGAAGCAGAGCTGCTCAGCAATAAACAGCACTAGTAGTGCTCATATGCCAGAACAACTTTTGTTCTCAAGGATGTTTGTCACAAGGCTGTCTTCCTTTTACCAGTACCAAATCTGCATCGAATGGAGTTTTTAAAACAATGTAATGAGAGTACTCACCATTAAACTCCCATCTTCATTAGTATCTCATTTAACTGCTGAATTTATATCCCCAGGCATCTTTAATTTATTGATTGTTTCTAGGAGGGTTTTTCTCCTGTGTTATTTTTCTTCCTATTTAGCATCAATTAGTGGAATGTGGGCAATGATTTGTATTAGGGTTTTAACATATTGGGTTATAGACGCGTATATGGTTGTACTAAGCTGTTGCCTGTGATCTCACAGGCAAAACATCAAAACTGAAGTCTCCACGAAGACACAGACACCTTTGTCTAGGGGCACACAAGTGCACTGAGCACAAAATATGGACCCTGTGTTCCCCCTTCTCTGCTCTGGGCTTTGGATGGAGCTGATCAGATGGCAGCAATTCACAGACAGCCACAGGAAGCCAAGTCTTGTCTCCCTAACCCCTCACAAGCTTCACACACACTATCCATAAGCAAACATTAGCAACCTCTTCCCTTGACCCAGTCTGAGGCACATCTATTATGTTATGACACATGCTCATGCATGCATCTGGGAAGAAGACACTTGAAAGATCCTGAAAAACTACTGTAAGTTCCTGCTGCACACAGTTTAATGTCTCATAAAGGAAACATGGGAAGAAAAAGGTACACAGAGAAAGACATTAAGTGTCCAGACCCCCCACTAGTACTTGGAATAGAGACCAGGACAACACCTGCAGCACACATCCCTTCTGCAAGCTCATAATGCAGATTTCCTTGCTGACTGATCCCTCAGAAAGGCAGGAGGTCTGACAGCAGTTTCCCAGCAAGTAGGGTTACACCACAGATAGAGCTCTAAACAGTTACACAAATGTATATATATAAAAACTGGTCACAGTAAACAACAAAAATATTACACAATTACTCCTTTTCTCCAGGAAAACAAGGGGAAAATCCCTGCAAGAACAGAAGCAGGCAGCATATTGAAAGGCAAATATAAGAAGCCTGAGAAGAGGTTAAGTATTTCTAAAGACTGATATAATTCCCTGAAACTCAAGGACTAGCAGCTCCTCAGCTAACTGATGTGTAACCCTTGCAGGAAACCTTAGTATGGGCCAAATTCTGCTGAATGGCCTTTACTACAGAGCAAAGTTGAGTATCCCTGCTTGCACAGCCTTCTTTACCTGTAGGAGTAGGGTGAAGAGCAGCATGGAAAATAATGGGGGAGGGAAAAACCATTCAAGTCACTCCACTAAAGCATCAATAACGTCATCATACATGCAGGTTAAACAATAACTTGTTTCTTTTTCATTGAGTCCATGTCCTCACTACCTAACACATCAGTATCTCTCATTTCCCTCTGAAGGGGATTAAAAAAATGGACATGCAATCATCCCATACCTATCTTGTTAGACCCAGCAGGTGTTTCTAGTCTCTTCCTGACCACCAGTGAAAACCTACTAGAAGTAGAACAAATAACTGGTATCATCCTTCATTGCAGGCTCTGGCACTACCTGCTGCTGGTGCTGCCACAGCATCATTCAGGTTTGATGTTCTGTCTATTCAGAACGAGATGAAGCTCCAAATCAGGACATAAGTGGTGAAAAGTATGCATTCAGAAATTGAGACCATTCTCAAGTGTCTCTTGGAAAGTCTTATAGAGTAATACTTTTATCTGCTTCTATCTGAATGAATTCTTAAACTGCCCTGGTAGAGGAGGTTCTGGGCCAACACATTACTTCAGGAAGTTGCTGTCAGCATGTTGTCACCCTGATTCCTCACTCAGCACCCATAACCAAACCTGCATTTGTTGTACTACTGCTTCAGCAAATCTCCCTGGAGCTGTGCAGGGATAGAGAGAGGCATTTATCAATAGTGAAGCACACAATTCCAGTCTAAATGTAGCACCTATGCAGCCATGATGATATCGTATATTTGAAAAATACAAGTCCATAGGGACAGTAAAATTCTCTTTTCCCCATTCTTTCCTGCATTTAATCATGCACTGGAGCCATCAGTGGCACAAACCAGCACCCTCTGAACTACTTTGGTATGATTTGGACCCCAGGCAAGTGCCAGGAACCAACATACCTAGAGGATCAGAAACATGAGATAGTATGTCTCCAAAAACTTCCATGTATTATGTTGATCAGAAAAGGTCTATGAAAGAATGTCTAAGAAGACATTCAAAGAGTTCCCCACCACAGCTGCTCCAAGTATTGCATGTCCTCATCTGCTGGAGAAGGTTGTATGCCAATCCTGTTGTGAATTAATTATGGGCTGAAATAGCATGAACCCCAAAGGACTTGGGAGGCTCAAATCTATAGCTATGAAATCTTTGTGCCAGAAGAGCAGCAAAAGAAAGCATAAAAACACTCAGCTGCCTGATGATAACCTTACAGAGCAACTCTGCAAAGCCTGACTTGGTAACATACAAAGCATCATTTGAGGTTAGATATGACCCCTGGGAAAGGAACATGTCAAAGTGCTGCAG
>VZRI01005507.1:6436-16436 GCA_013397515.1 Upupa epops | reverse complement strand
TATACTCATGTTGTTATGAGCCCATTTCATCATCTTCCTTTGTCTTTTCCTTTCCATTAACCCCAAATACCACAGTATAGAGCAGCCTTCTCAGTCATTTGCATTAAAGTGATCTAGCAGGAGTTTAAGCATTGCAGAAGTATGCGCAGAAAGCCCCATGCAAGCACATATGAATCTATCATAAAGAAGAACTGTAACAATTCAGTGTTACATGTTCTCCATCCCTCCTATCATGAGCACCCAGTGGCTGGGCTGTGAAATAAAATATCCTGTTGCAAATAAAAACCCCAAAAGTCTGCAGCAAGCCTTCAATGTTAAGCCTCCTGGCAGTCCTGACTGCACCCTCAGAACACACATCATAGCAAAGGTTGTTCCCCCTGCAACTATTATGGCACAACACAGCACAGTGTGAATAATAATTGAAGTTTTTCGATTGCTTTTCAGTGGCCTCTCTCCTCCTTGCATTAGACTTACTCCATGCAAATACCATCCCACTCAGCTCATAGGACAGTGAAAATCTTGTGACCCCTACCTAAAATATCCTTGAGGATATTTTATTGCAAATGCTGCACTAAAAATTATGCTCACTGAAACACTTTTCTTTCACTCCTCTAGAGAATGGTTATATGTGTGGGTATAATTTTCTTTCCTGCAATGTTTAAGTGCCATTGATGTCTTGTTTCCTCATGCTTCTAGGGTAACTAGGTGTTGTCCCACAGATGGGGAGCTGCGTCACAGACCATGTGGAGCAACTTCCCACAAATCATAGAACTGTAGAATCATAGAATAATTTGGGTTGGAAAAAAACTTAAAGGTCATCTAGTCCAACCCTGTCTGTAATAAGCAAAGACAATTTCAACAAGGTCAAGTTACACAGAGCCCTATACAACCTGACCTGGAAAGTTTCTAAGAATGGGGCATCTATCCCTTCTCTGGGTAACAATGGCTTGTTATCTTGTTTCACCATGCTCATTGTAGGAAATTTCTTCTTTGTATATAGTCTGATTCTACACTCCTTTATTTTAAAACCATCACCCCTTGTCCTAACAACAGATCCCACTAAAAAGTCAGTCCTCGTCTTTGTTATAGGCCCCTTTTAAGTACTGAAAGGCCACTGTAAGGTCTCCCAGGAGGCTTCTTTTCTCTATGTTGAACAACTCCAAAACTCTCAGCCTTTTTTGACAGGAAAGCTGTTCCATCCCATTCATCATTTTTGTGGCCTCCTCTGGACCCACTCTAACAGTTCTGTATCCTTCCTGGGCTGAGGACACAGCACTCCTGGTTATGTCTCACTATGGTGGAGTAAAGGGCCTGAATCACCTCTGTTGACCTACTGGTCACACTTCTTTTGATGCAGCCCAGGATACAGTGGCCTTCTGGGCTGTAAGCAAAATACATAAGAGCAGAAAGCAAGTCCCCACTCCACTTGCAACAATCTGTGAGATTATTCTTCCCCATGCTCTGCAGTCAAATTGATCACCTAGCAATCATTCCCAGGATCAAGCCTGAAGGGAACACTTCAGGGAACAAAGAATCTGCACAAAATATCCACTGGGCTTCTGGAGGCAAAAGAATTCAGATCCACTAAAAGTAGGGCTACATATGGGGAGTATCAAAGGAGAACATGTAGCTCAAGTTTTAAGAATCACCTTGGATGCTGAACTGAATGTTGCTGAAATTAAAAAAAACCCAAACTTTAATGCATGAGTTGGAGAAGAAACAACCCAAATGTCATTTAATTTACATGACAAAGTGCTGCCATTATTCCAGTATGACAGAATGCCACTAAGGGCAATTTCTGAAAATTATTTAAACAATGTAATGAGTTAAATGTCAACGTTAGCTAATTATGTTTATGCTAATTGTTAATTAGCCCCATAATGGAGACAGTCTTAATTAACAATAATTATGTGTGTGTATATGTGTGTGCGCCTGTGAAAAAGAGTGTGTGTGGAGAGAGGCTGCAAAAAATAAAATGTTGTAAGTAATTTGATTTCCTGTAATCATAAGTATTTCATTTCAGACATTGACAAGAATGCTTCAATATACTTTAGAAAAGATGTGATTAGCTCACAATGAAAGTGTAAGCAATCCTTTCTGGATAACATTTGTTCTGTCACAATAATATGAACTTTTCCTTTCTTTTCTTTTAACTGTGAACTGCAGAAAGCTGGTTCCATCTCTGTCGCTACAGGTTTATTTTATGACAGAACAAAACATGCACTTTAGGAATATAGGCAGGATTGTGACAGGAAGGTCAGCAAAACTGAATCTCAGGCTAAAGAAGATCACTAATATCCAAGATAGCAGGAAATTCTTGTTATATCTGTCAGAGGAAAAGTGATTAACAGACTGGTGCTCTTATCTGTGTATAGAATTGACACTTTTATAACACCAACTCTCTTGCAATGCGGTCTAATGCTAGCAACAATAGTAAAGAGCAGTAACGTTCTTTTTATTTTATCTATCATTTATCATGGGGAAAAGAGACCGCACCATGATGCAGGCGACATTCACAATCTATATGCCTTGAGCACACACTGGTAAAATATTTAAATGCAGATTTTGTTTGTAGATGGATACTTCAGTCTATCCTTATCCTGCAAAGCAATTTGGGGCATCTTAAAGGCTTTGCTGAGCTGAGACTTTCATCCCCAAATTCTCACTCTTTTCAGCTGGAGAGGATCATGTCAGTCTTCAAGAGTTGCATGTGTTTAGGGCCCCAAAATACCTAAAAGACATCTTAAAACAGAAATGTTGGTAGGGAAATTGGAAATACCTCTTCTGGAGTTTTATAGTCCTACTTGGAAGCAACTCTCCATCTGCACAGCAATTCTGTCTGACCCTCAAACAGGAATCGCTCCTAAGTAGAGAAGAGGTGAGTACATTAGAAAAGAGGGGTGCCTGCTGGCTTGTAAGAGGTTACAAGAGAAAAATCGACACACTAAAGACTGTTGGGTTTCCACAACTACACACAGACTGAGATGCATTTTGCTAGTGCAGCCAGCTGTGGGCATCAGCCATGGGATCACAGAACAGACCAGGCTGGAAGGCTGTTTCAATTCCAACATTACATGGGAAAGGAAGCTTAGATGGAGTCTCTGGCTGTCCTTCAGGATTGGTGTCAATTATAGGCTTTCTAGTACCTATGAGATGTCATCAAAATGACGGATCCAGATGCTTCTTAAAGGTTCACGATGGGTGGATGAAAGAGAATAGGCACAAGGTGAGAAAAGATAAATTGGAAACAAATAGGAGTTTTTTCATAGAGACAGCAGTCACCCAGGGAGGATGTACAGACTCCATCCTTGGACATTTTCAAAGACTAGATAAAGTTGTGAGCAGCCTGACCTCAAACACAAATATGCTTTGAGAAGGAGGTTGGACTAGAGATCTCCTCAGGTCCATTCTCACCTGAATTATCCTCAGACGCTATAAGCCTACATTTTGGATGCACTGAGACACAGAGCACAGTGCCCACTATTGTCCCCTAACTCAAAGCTGATAGTGTTTTTTTTTTAAAAATCTGAGTTTGCTTGGGGATGAAGATGCCTGGGTCTCCAAGAACCACAACACAGACCCATCTGTCTCAGCAGAACTTTCAAAGTGTAACTGAGAATAGAGGCTGGTCTGGAGTGTGCTTTTTAAATCCTACTAAATGTCCATGCTGCTGCTAATAATGGCAGGGGTTTGATTTAAGTTACACCACCACTAAATATAGATGCAGCCAGTAGTTCAGTGGCTCGCCAAAGACTAACAGTGGGTAATTAATGACATTCCAGTTCTTCAGGAATGGTAAAGCCTCTGGGAATATCACTAATGCCTACAGCTCCTCTCACCATGTTACTGCAAGCCTTGGTTTTGACTGGCCTTCTGAAGTCAGCAGCTCTTGGCTGCTATAACACTCCTCAAAAAGAGAGTTAAAACGCTTCCTGAACTTTTTTTGTGGCTTCTGTGGAGGAAAATATTCCCACACAGCCATGAAGCATATGGTAAGGTGAGAGTCCATTGAGCAAACGCAGGACCCAAAGTGTCTGTGTTACTGAGGACAGCTTGTAAAGCTAAGGTCATTCTACACAGTGATCTATTGCTACAGTAAGAGCCCTCTCTACCCTTCTTCAACTTCCTTATGTACAGCTTCACGGAAGTCTCACAGAATTTGGCCTTGAGGAGTTCAAGATTATGTATTTACAGATGAGCATGCCGTAAAACTGCACACAAAAGAAGTATAAAAAATCCTATCCAAGATGCCAAATTGCTTTGATGCTTTCATTTTGAGAAGAACATGAGCAGATCTTGTACGCTTAATGGGCTTAATTGGTACCTGCAAAAATAACTGTTGCCTTAGAAATACAGGTCTGCACTTCTGTTCTGCCATATTTATGCAGTAATGAGTATAAATGCAAGTGATTAAACAGAAGCCTGCAAAATTGCCTTTATAGTTAATTGTATAAAACATTAAAGCAGCTTTCAGTCTCCAAGATATCAGTTTATAACAGCACTCATAAAAATAAATTGCAAACACCAATTAATAACACAAATTAATTTATTGTGATTATATAAAAGAAAACAGAATTCCCTTTCATAATCACTTTTTCTACTTTGGGCTTTCCTCAAATAGCTGAAGTTCTAAATTTGTACTCAAGCTTTTCTAACAGCAGACTCTCAACCATTGCAAGAAAATCAGTGAGAAAATTCTTAATGTCTGCATGCTGGAAGCTAACAAGTGAAGGTGGTAACTGTATTATTAACTGATAGGTAACAAATGAAGGTGGTAACTGTATTATTAACTGATAAACACACACTGGGAGTCTCACCTTCTGCATGGCATTTCTTCATGGCATTTCCAGCTACCCAGCACAAAAAAATGGAGGTGTATATGCTAGTGAAACAGATGTGGGTTACTGAGTAACTCTTCAGCTTCTGCTTTATCTGCTAACCTGCTCTGCAGTTAAACCTGTTATGGGATGAAGTGTGGCTCTCCCAATCAATGTTTGTCTTTGTTCAGACTGGGAGCAAAGCTTGACAAGTTGCAATTCTCACTGGAAAAAAAACCCCAAAACAAAACAACAACCAAATGCTTTTGTTCAAATTAGCAATTTGGTTGTAGCTTCCTTTGATTTGATTTTATATATCAGCTTTTCAAAATGAAAAATCATTTTGAAAGTAAACTTACAAATTAAAATGTTTTGAACAGGAATTAATGGTACATCTCATCATTGACAAGACATAACTATCAGGGTATCCAGAGGTAACTGGGTGGGTAAGTGGGTAGTGTTCTGAAAAGAAGGTTAGTGGTAGTCAGTAGCCTCCATCAACAGAAAACTGGATGTTTCCCCTACCCACACTAGCTTTGCCCTTCAAGATACTCATTAACACATGGATTAGTCTACTCCCAGCTGCAAAACATGAAACTCAGATGGGACTTTTTAAGCCTCATTTCTAGTATTTTGCAGTTCTTGAGCTCTTTAAATCTAAAGGCATCTAATTAATTTGTTGATGCCAAATTCCCTCTGAGACTCAGGTGCTTCAGTATATTTAAGAACTGGGACCATGTTGAAATTTTGTCAGTGCTAGGTGTGAAACTTATCCTACCTGTATTAGTTATTCCAGTAAACTTCCATTATGGTACAAATAGCTATTCTGATGTCTGATTCTTTGTGATCTGTCCCTTAACCATGTAGAGAACTTGAGTTGCTCAGGTAAGAAATGTTATTTTCATTTACATTATTGTTGACTAAAATACATCACAGTTACCCAGTCTGTGGACTAGAAACTAAACAAGAAGGAAGTAAAGATGCTTCACTGTCCCTCCATGTCTGCCCTGTGTCGTGACACCTAAATGCAACCATGTGAAAGGGCAGGTTACACATTCAGTTTGTCCTCTTTCTGCATGGGCTATGCTGTGGAAAAGACAACCAGGATGAATGTGCTTTGCTCCATGAATTTCACTAAGAGCTATTGAGCATATTGTACCTACTCTGTTCCTGCCAGTCTGCTGTTACAAACTCCAGGACCTTATCCCCATGCTGTTACAGGGCAAGGGGGAAAGCAGCAAAGTTATGTCTATGGGAGTCATGCTGAGACTGCAGTGAAAAGTAGCCTCATGAGCAAGTGTTAGCTGAATGTCCATCTGTCACAGCAGAGGAGATACAGGATCTGGCTTCAAGGTCAGATTTCAGGGCTAGCAGCCATCCACATTCTCTACCAAGGGCACACACAGCCCTCATATCACAGACTGAACAGTTCTCCCTTGAGCCAAAGGGTTAGGTCAGTACATGGACAAATAAAGTGAAGAAGTCCAGATCAAAAAATAAAAGTCTTGTAACACACCACTGATAGCCAACCATTCTTAGTTTGGCCAGAAGAACTATGACTTACTGAGAGCAATAACTTACTGTCCTACTCATCTGACACAGCTTCTTATTGATAGGCAGTTTTATTGCTCCTAGCAGGGAAACGCATTGCTTGGGAAGGCCAGCGAGCCCAATAAACTTTGTGTTTGGAGCTGAAAATGCACTATTCCAGGTAGCTCTCTATTGATGATCTTGCTGTCATTATTTGGATGTGGGTAAGGATTTCGAAGAAGACACTAGACACAAGAGAGCTTAGTGTGGGGCCATAGTGCAATACATGAAGCCACTGAGCCTTGTACAATCTGTACCTGCATGGTGACTCCAAGAGATGTAGAAATTCAGGTGTCATGAGGGTACACCCTGGAAGGTAGGGTAGGGGTTGAGCATCTTTTCTTCCTCTCTGTGAAGCATCCTTCCAGCGCAAACACAGATACAATGGACTGTCCAATAAATCCAATTGAAAGGCAGGAGAAATGCAGCTGGAGTGCCCACACTGAGTTTAAAAAATCATAGAATCATTGAAGTTGGATAAGATCTTTAAGATTGTTGAGCCCTACCATTACCTCAACTGTCCCAAGGACTTTTCTAAACCATGTCCCTAAGCTCCATATATACGTGACTTTTAAATACAACTGGGGATGATGATCCAACCCCTTCCCTGGGCAGCCTATTCTAAGGCCTGACAACTCTTTCAGAAAATATTTTCCCTAATCCATAAACTAGACTTTCCCTGGCACAACTGGAGGCCAATTCCTCTTGTTGTATCACATGTTACTTGTGAGAATTGACCAACGGCCACCTCTCTACAAGGACAAGTCTAGGACAGAAGTTCCTGTGACCTAGGCCCCTGCTATACACCGCCCAAGCATGACCTGATGGTCACAGTCTGATCAGATTGCAGAAAGGCAGATCCCAGACCCAGGCTATGGCACTAAATAAACTCAGAATTCTTTTAGGCACAACTCAGAGGTACCTGGAGTAGATAGAAGGAATTGGTCTTAATTACCTAAACATACTATATGTTCTATTGCTCCACATTTATGTGGTTAAGAGATCATATGTCCAAAGAAACAATTTTCTTGTTGCTTCCTTTGTACATTAGTTTCTAAACAAGTGGGTTATTGTTTTATTAAGGCAGCGAATTCCCCAACTGATGGCTGCATTCACAGGATGACCTTGTCATTGTTTTCTCAAGTACTTGTAATTGTTACAGTGGAGAGCATTGGGCTTTAATTATCTGTGCTAAAACCTCATACTCTCTGGCTACACTCTGCTGATTGTATTGGATACACCACAATATTTATGTGCCAAAGAGGGAGAAATGGCAACGGCAAGTCAGTCTAAGGACTCTCACAAGAGAAGTAATTGTGGATGTTACAGGTTCTTAAAATACTGTAATAGCATATAGTAATTCAGGCAGACCTGGTAATCAGTTGGAGCTCGGGTTCAGTACAGATTACCTGCTATTACATCAGGCAGACTCTCAATCTAGAGAAAAGATCTGTTAAGTTACAAACATTTAAGTGAAAGAGCTATAGAATGTAAATACCATGGATTGGCAACCAGTGCGTGCTGCACAAATATTATGACTTCTTCCCTTTATTTCAGTATAATATATTCATTTCACACACTCAGCCAGTGGTTAGTGTAACAAGGCTGCAACTGCCACACATGCTTATTATAACTAATTTAATTCAGATAGCCTTTCAACAAAGTTCAGTTCCCATGAGGAATCCTTACTAATGGCCTGAGCCCAAACTTCTGAACTAAATTCTGTCAGCTACTGCAGTGTGGGGGAAAACAAAGAGCAGGGCTACCATTCAGGGTCCAAAGACACTAAGAACTTACACATATACATGAAGAACATTCTATTGTCACAGAGGTCAAGAAAAAAAACAGTGTATGTCTGTGTACACATACGTGTGTGTGTGCTTAAATCAGAGACCTGTACATGTCAGATCCCCATTATTATTACAATAATAAAGCCTTATTTTTTCTGTTGTCAACTCACTAGACAAAATAGCTAGATAATATAGAGAAACAATAATGCTATATAAAATCTATCATGAAAGTAGAGCTATGAAGTACTTCACCTACATGGATCTACGAATAGATCACTTAAATTGCAAAGTTTGTGCATTCAGAAGTCTGTTCTGAAGTTACATTATAAATATTGTATGCATCATGAACAAAACATTTTGCAAGCCTATATTAGTTCCTTCAGTTCAATTAATCCAGTTAAAGTTGCATATATCTACTAGGAATGACTTACGAACAATTATTTCAGCATAGTAAAACCATCATCATAGAATCATCAGGGATTGGAAGGGACCTTGAAAGATCATCTAGTCCAAGTAGTACCGAGAGAAATGTTTGACAGGCAAAAACTCTGAGGCATAGTGACTTCATCGTTAATTCATTTCAGTGCACAAAAACACACATTCAGTAGTGAGAATCGATATGGGAATAATTTCATTTGTAATTAAGTTTAACATAATGTTTAACATAACATTAAGTAAAGCTCACATACTGAAGTCAATTCTTTTTCTTTTAATTCTTTCTATTAAAATGAGAATGTATTACAGGGTGAACCGAGCAAAGCCACAGCAAGATACTTGTGCTAAATTCTGACCTAGAGCTCATGGAAAGATTCTTCTTTCATTTTGCATGCCTGCCTATAGCAGTCTGCCACTTCCACCTACAGAAAAAAGAGAGCAGCTGAAAGTTATTTAAATGAAAAATGGGCATAGGTATAGCCAGTGTGCTCACTTTGGAGTGATCTGTATTTTTCTACTAATGTGACAGACACTTAAATGAAAGTGAATTCACAGCTACAATAAAACAGTGGCCAAGTCTCTCTAACTTTTATTTTATTTCTAGCAACAGTAATAAAATGGCTGTTTATTGAGCTTTTCTTCACTCTTCTTTTTGTTTCACAATCAGAAATAATATTTTTTGGGGGAAAGTCAAGTAACATATTTTATTAGATTATTTTCCTTGTGGATCTACAGTAAATGATGGCAATATTCTATATATTCACTGGTGTTGATGGCAATATTTTATGTTTTAAGAAATGCTTTAACTTGCCTAAAAGGCTAATGTTTTGCTCAACATTAAGGAACAAACAACTAAGAATGAAAGTACAACTGTGAAAATGCCATAATCACTGAGCATGTAGTACTGATGATGAGGCTATGCTAGTTAGTTTAAAATACCCATGAAATATGAAACAGTAACACAGTAGTGTGTGCCTGGACGTGGCATATGGGTTTAAAGAATCACACAATCATGGACTATTGCTGATTGGAAAGCACCGAGTCAAACCATACACACAACAAAATACCTAAACCCTGATCTAACATAGCACCAAACACATTCAAACATAAAACACAAAAAACCCTACAGTGTCTGCCACCAGAGCAGGGCCTGAAGCACTATGACTACAGTTTCTTAAATACCTCCATGCATGGTGACTCAACCGCACACCTGGGCAGGCTGTTTCAGTGCCTCACCGCTCTTTCAGTGAAGAATTTCTTCCTAATATCTAATCTAAACCTTCCCTTCCACAACCTCAGATCATTCCCTCTGGTTCTGTCATTATTCACTTGGGAGAAGAGGCCAACACCCACCTCTCTACAACCTCC
>VZRI01005506.1:19876-30750 GCA_013397515.1 Upupa epops | reverse complement strand
CTGTTGTAGGTGTCTAATACAGGACACTAGATTAGAATAAGAAAGTTGATGAANGACACTAGATTAGAATAAGAAAGTTGATGAAGTCTTCCACAGGCAACTGACAACAGCCTCACAGCAACAGGCCCTGGTTCTTGTGGAGGAATTTAACTATCCTGATATTTGCTGGAAGACCAACTCAACCAGCCAGCCAGCCATCCATCCACAGTCCAGGAGGTTCCTCCAGTGCATTGGGGAAAATTTCCTGATGCAAATGGTTGAGGAGCCCACTAGGAGAGGAGTGCTGCTGGATCTTGTACTCACCAACAAGGAGGGTGTGTTTGAAGCAGTGAAGGTTGAGGGCAGCCTTGATTGCAGTGACCATGAGATGGTGGAGTTCAGGTTCTCATTTGGCAGGAACTGAATACCCAGCAGAAATAGAACCCGAGACTTCAGGAGGGCCAACTTTGGTCATTTGTAGCAATTGCCAGGGGAAATCCCATGGGACAGGGTACTAGCAGTTAAATGGATCCAAGATAGATGGTCACCAGTCAAAGACCATTTCTTTGAAGCATGACACATGTGCATATCAACAGGAAACAAGACAAGGAAGGGAGCCAGAAGACCTGTGTTGTTAAATGGGGAGCTACTCTACAAACTGAAGAGGAAAAAGAAGGCCTATAGGTCATAGAAGAATGGTATGGACACTTGGGGTACTTATAAGGCTCTGATGAGAGAATATAGGGATGCCACTAGAAAAGCCAAGGCCTCCTTGGAATTAAACCTTGCAAGAGAGGCTAAGGGTAACAGAAAGGGCTTCTTCAAATGCATTACAGGTAAAACTAAACCTAGAGGTAATGGGGGAACCCTGCTGAATGAGCTGGGTGCCCTGAACACAGAGGACAAAGACAAAACAGGCATACTGAACACTTTGTTTGCCTCCGTCTATACCTCTGGGAGCTGTCCTGTTATCAAAGCCCAGACTGCTAAGGCTCCAGAGGAAGTCCAGAGGAGCCTGTCTTGGTTGACGAAAACTGGGTTAGGGATGTGTTGAGCAAACTGAATGTACATAAATCCATGGGCCCTGATGGGATGCACCTGTTCATGCTGAGGGAGACAGTGGAAGTCATTGCTAAGCCACTCTCCTTTATCTTTTCTAAGCCATGAGAATCAGGAGAGGTGCCTAGAGAATGGAGGTTAGCAAATGTCACTCCAGTCTTCAAGAATGTTAAGAAGGAGAATGCAGGTAACTATAGACCAGTCAGACTCACCTCCATCCCAGGGAAGGTGATAGTACAGTGTGTTCTATATGCTATCTCTAGGCACATCAGGGACAAGTGTCATTAGAGACAATCAGTATGGCTTCACCAAGGGGAAGTCATGTTTGACCAACCTGATAGCCTTTTATGAGGACATAATCTGGTGAATAGATGATGGCAGAGCAATGGATGTGGTCTATCTCGACTTAGGTAAGGCTGTTGACACAGTCTCACATAGCATCCTCATGGCCAAAATGAGGCAGTGTGGACTAGATGATTGGGTAGTAATGGTGATTGTGAACTGGCTGCAGGATAGAAGCCAGAGAGTAGTGCTTAATGGGACCGTCTAGTTAGAGGCCTGTATCTAGTGGGGTCCCCCAAGGATCATTACTGGGACCAGTCCTATTCAATGTATTCATTAATGACTTGGATGAGGGATTAGGGTGCACTGTCAGCAAGTCTGCTGATGACACAAAGCTGGATGGTGTTGCCAACACCCCTGTAGACTGTGCAGCCATTCAGCGAGACCTGAACAGGCTAGAGAGGTAGGCAGAGAGAAACTTGACGAGGTACAACAAGGGTAAATGTAGAGTCTTGCATCTCTTCAAGAACAATATACCTGTATAGGTAGGGGACTGACTCATTGGAGAGCATTGTAGGAGAAAGGGACCTCAGGGTCTTAGTAGACAGCAAGATGACTTTGCGCCAGTAATGTGGTCTTGTGGCCAAGAAGGCCAACAGCATCCTGGGAGGAATCAGAAGGGGGGTGGTTAGCAGGGGGAGAGAGGTTCTTTTCTCCCTCTGCTCTGCACTAGTGAGATGCATCTGGAGTATTGTGTCCAGTTCTGGGCTCCTCAGTTGAAGAAGGACACAGAGCTGCTGGAGGGTGTCCAGCATAGAGCAACAAAAGTGATGAAGGAAGCAAAACACCTCCCTTATGAGGAAAAGCTGAGTGAGTTGAGTCTCTTTATTCTGGAGAAGAGGAGGCTGAGGCATGACCTCATTCATGTCTAGAAATATGTGAGGGGTGGGTGTCAGGAGGATGGAAACAGGATCTTCTCAAGGCCATTCTAGTGAAGGGGCAATGGATGCAAGCTGGAACATAGGAAGTTCCATATAAATGTCAGAAAGAAATTCTTCACAGTGAGGGTCATGGAGCATTGGAACAGGCTACCCAGGGGAGTTGTGGAGTCTCCTTCTCTGGAGATGTTCAAGACCTGTGTGGTAGTGTTCCTGTTCCATTTGGTGAAGGTGATCTTGCCTTGGCAGGGGAATTGGACTGGATGATCTTTCAAGTTGCCTTCCGATCCCTAATGATTCTGTGATTCTATGTCAATCAGCATCCCCAGATCCTTTTCCACCAAAAGGTTCTCAATCCACTCTTCCATAATCCTTATGATTTTTTAAACTGATGGAGTTTTCCTTCTGACCGCAGGTCTTGGGACCGAACTGAAATCTTAAGTTTTTTCAATAAGCTCTTCTAAAGTACTTCTCTGACTATCTTAGGTTCGCAAATTTAGATTTGTTATCTCCTATTTCAACTTTTTGAACTGTTACGATGATGATGTGTATCTTAATGGACTGTCTTGGATAAAGAATGACAAGTGGATACAACAGCCTTTAAGTCTGAATGAGGACAATGGTTTGGAAGTAAAAATTCTGATCTTTCTCATTCAATGGGATATATCTTCTCTTATAGAGTCGTATGAGAGCATACAAACTTTATGTGCTTTTGAGGAATGTTGTGGAGTGCTGAATGCTTTCAACAGGAGAAGGAGTGTTATTCCAACAATCCAGATATTTTTTTCCTTACTTCTATTTTTTATTCAATGTAAAATGATAAACATGAATGTCAGAGTAGTTGCGGGTTTTTTGAGATAAGCTTGGACCTCTAGCTGTCAAGAAAGGCAGTGCTGTTCTTAGAGAATGAGACAAAGGGGAGTAAAGTGGTATGCTATGTTTAAAGTCATAGAGGTATTTGCTTTCAAGGCTGTCAAAAAAGAGCTGAACCTTTCCCTACTCTAATAATGTACATATTGACTACTTTTCTACATTTCTGTTAGAGAAATAATAATAATTTCATAAAATATTTACTGAATATTACACTCTCATATTAATGTGTTCTCATCAGCATGTTAATTCTAGACCATCAGGATAAATAAGTGTTTCCAGATACAATCAGATTTGTGATATTTGAGGAGGGCACAAAATATAACTCTGGAAGACTCGGAAATGAAAGGCACAGGAATTGCACAAATCCTTGGCAATTCTAATAAAGCACTATGATTGCTTTCAGCATTTCATCAAAAACTGATATATTTTATTTCAGAGAGCAATAAACAGACAGATCCATGGAAGAAGAAAGAAAAAAGTTATTTCTTTTTTATTTCTTCATACTGCTTAAGGGATGAAGATTGAGAATTGCCCCAGATTTTCAGGACTTTCTATGTTTTTGACAATGGATTTTTACAGATGTCAAGGAGAATGAGATATCAAATAGGGTAATATTTTGTTGATAAGCTCATAAAGCTTTAATGAGCACTTAAAGGCAAATGTAAAACCAAGAAAATAACAGAAAGTGAAGCAAATGGTAGGACCTAACAAATCTTTGATCCAATAAATAGTTTGATTACTATATTCCGTCATGCAAAAACTTGAGCTTGTTTTCTCACATTTAAGTTCTGTATGAGGAAGGCATTTTATGATTTTACGTGAAATTTCATTAAATTTCGAGAATAGGGCCAAAATAAGGGTAGAGGAGTCAGAAGCATATTTTTAGAGTGCCTTCAAAGACAATACTACAGTGGTGAACTTGTTAGAGTAGGGTTTTTTGTTGGAGTTGATGATTTCAAGAGTCTTTTCCAACCTGAATGATTCTATGATCCTATGATCATTGGTCAGGTTTCCTTTCCCTAAATACTGTAAATGGGAAAAATAACATAAGAGACCATAAAGCAACTTCTCCACTCAATTCTTTCCACTTATGTTCTTTTCTGAAATTTTGGAAAGTTGACACTGGTTGGGTTCCAGGTGCATATGAAAGCAGTGAAAGGGCAGTGAAAATGCAATGAAAAACCTGTGAGTAAAAATGAGTGCAGACATTACTAAGTAATCAGCTTCATGGACAAAATGGACTTGGAGGAATTTAAAATCAGAGAAAGTTAATGTGAAATAAAATCAAGTTATAAGCATCTTCTTTCCCACCCCTCCCATCTTCACCAATCTTGGTGTCTGCAGGGGTTTCTGTTTCACATATTCCCAGTCTTCACTCCAGCTGAAACTGCAGTTCCGCAGTATTGTGTCTCCCTGAAATACATTGTCTCAGAGGTGCTACTACCGAAGCTCAGCTTTGATCAGAGGCAGGTCTGTCTTGGAATTTACTGGCACTGGCTCTATTGGATGTGGGGGAAGTTTGTGTTAGCTTCTCACAAAAGCCACATCTGTAGCCTATCTGCTATCAAAACTTTTGCTAAGCAAGTTTTGTTTAAAAGTACTAAAATGCTTAGAGACTTAGATGATGCCACGATTTAAAGACGAGGCACAGCTTGATGCAAGCTAGATGTTGATTTACTGTGCTCAATCATGCCTTTATGTATTTTTCTCCGTAGGTTGCGTGATGTAAGTTGATTGGTTCTTTTACTCAAACATTCTATATTTGTCATCTACTGATTGGTTAAAGACAAATAACAAAGCTTTAATTGCCTAATAACAGAATCTTCTTAACACGGCTTGTTTGTTTCTTTCTTCATGGCCGGCAGCTTCCCTTCTTCACAATTTATCAGCCCTCCTCCCAGGGTTTATGGCCAACAAGTTCCAACACGCTTCCCTCTAACAGCTGCACAGTGCTAGGAGTTCTGCCTAACTATTTCAGGCCCTATCCCACAAGTTGACCTAAAAGGAGTATAGTATCAACATCAAAAATATAAACATATGATTTGGAATCCACTGAATTTAAATATCTAATGTTCTGATTAGTGAGTTGCCTGTTAAAGACGCTCAAGCTCTAAGAATGTGATCCTGTTATCAAAGAAATAAAAGGACACATTTTTATTATTTTTTTTCCTACATGTCTTTCATAGGAGTATTTTTCAAAATTCCTCTCTACATTTCTCTTGGTATGTATGAGCAACTGTTCTCTCTCACATCAGCCATTCTCCCTGATAAACCTAAAATTCTATACACCTCAACACAAATCCCTAGTTATGGCGTCTTCATTACTAATGGTGAATCTTACATTGCAGTTGTTGACTATTTCTCATCAAAACAAGATGAAATTACCTTTGAAGAGTCAGGCTCATGGGATAGTATTATGGCTGTCATAATACAGGGCAAATCACACACTGCAAAATCTGAACATGGGTGTTACCTGTGTTGATCACCTTGCTGCTATGTATCCTGAGGCAAAGAGTGAGCATCTGGCTTGGACTGTTTGCATAGACTGCAGGCACTTCAGTGGAGTCACAAAATTCTTTTAGAAATGGAATTTTCTAATTCAATATATGTTTGCGCATAAAAAAGTATGGTCTAGAAGTATTCAGAGAGCTTCTCTGTGAGTGTCCAAAGCAAGCTGCTCATATGGAAATAGGGTTCATAGTGACGTGGTTCGTTTTAACTGTTTACTGTTGTTCCAGACACTACTTGTGTCATTTCTGAAAGGAAAGCTACAAGGTTAAGGGAGAAGGGGAAGATGATGTATATTATACCTGAGCACACTGGCAAGAAAAGGTACTGAAAAAAGATTCCCTTGTGGTAAATTCTTGGAAGCTGTACTCATGTAAACAGTGGATTACTGATTTCAGCTTAAGTGAAACGTGCCTAAATGTAATGCACCAAGGTAAGTTGCAAGCAGAATTGGAACATACATCAAATGAGGAAAAAATAACCATTATATCTCTTTTTCCCTCCTGCCCCTTGTTCCTTTAGATTTGTTCTCATTATATTTGCCAAAAAAATATTATGGATATGCACTTGGCAGTCACAAATGTCTTTCAAGAGACTTCTGAATATGAAGAATTTCTAGGATTCCGGGGTGCCTTGTTTTTTTCCCATGTATCCACTGAAACATTTACAAGAACAGCTCTGTTACATTTGCTCTGGCATGCCATTCAATTTGATGAAAACTTCTTGAATACTCTCTAAATGTGATTTTGGAAAACAGAAAAATGTTATTATAGTTGTTTATGGTATTCTTAGCAACAGATAGCACTTTACAGTGTTAGTATCAACACATAATAACCTAAATAGAACAAAAGAAAAAAAAAACTAGAATATGAACTGCAAAAGATAATAATTTGTATTAGAAAACCTCCCTCCAAGTAATGAGTGACATGTAGTAAACTGAATAAAATTGTATGGATGTTTAGCAGATTTTCAATTTCAGGACAATTTTAGTGAAATGCATGCTAGTTCATATATAGTAAGCAGAAATAAAAAACAACCCAAAAAAAAAAAAAAAACCCACTAAAATGACATAACTAACAAAGCCAAATTAAATTTCTTCATCAATTTTCCAAAACAGATTTTTGCAATGAAATATGAAAAGAAGTTTTAAAAGAATTATTTATAGCTACTCATTTGTTTGTGAAAAAAGCTAAAATATGTTATTGTTTCTTTCTACTTCTCAGAATGCAGTCTGCACAGGTCAGAGAAACTGTGGTACTATGTTGTTAATACATGCTTTCGGTCAAACCAGATTGATTTTTAGTATACAGTTTCTATAATGTTTAGTATTATAATTTATACTAAATTTTAGTATACAGTTTCTAGAAGTGAATGCATTCGTATCAGGAGGGCAGTTTGCAGTAGAAACTAAAGTGAATAGCTGTTGTGACAATTCAGTTGTGACAGTCCTACAGTTAATATACTGGATCACAGAAAATGACAGCAATAGCTTCTTTGCTTCAATTTTTGTAGCGAACTGTGCATATCATTTTGATAAAAAGAAGAAAACCAAAAATATCACCTGTGTCACCAACAGCTAAACCAGTTTTGACAGGACACTGACCTTTTAAGAATGTTTTTCAAGGAACAATACAAGCTTTTGTTCATTTGTGTAGGGGTAGGATGTAATGTTTGTTTTTAAATGGACTTTAAAAAGGGCAAAGATACAGATTAAGATAGTTTTACTTCACTTTCAATGCTGCTCCACATAGACAGGTAGTGTGTCTGTATACAAACTTTCTGGTTCGTTTAAAATATTTCTGAATTTTAGGAGAGCAACAGTTTTCAGAAGGATGCTGATAAATTAAGATTTTATTACACAAACTGGGAGTACGTGGTCAAATATGAATTTCTTAGAAGGATAAATTGTCACTAATTCTGGCTTTAATTTTAAAACAATACCTTGTCTAGAACGTATCAAGTTACAATTCCCCAATCAAGTCTTTTGAAGAAATAACAATAGTTCCTAGCCATCACCTCAAACTAGAACAAACAGAATTATACTCTCTGTGTGCTGTGCCAATATATAATCCTTTGTGATTAATTTCCATATGAGTAAGAAGGGATTATAATGAATAAATTCAACAAGAAAAGAAAGTTTCTGTGAAGAAACTGCTATCAGAGGATATGTGTGTGTGTGTGAATCAGACTGTTTTCTATTTAAAGTAAAGAAGAGCTGAAGGTCTGGTAGAGGAAGCAGTGTAAGAAACAACACAAGCATACCACCTCAGCTGATACCACATGTACTACAAGAACATCTCTGGCACATTTGTGTAATTTTTACAAGACTTATATTACATTGTCATGCCACAACCTAGCTCAGTCTGACTGTGGTGTGATTAATTAAAGTATTATTTTAAACTGAGAAAAATCATATGGAAACTTCTGCCATGAGGGGATAAAGTCTGGTTACTGTAAGAGGGAAGGAAGTGAATGTCTGCATTCTAAAACAGCACTTAATTCTGAGGGGAACCTTCAAAAACATCCCCAGAAAGTGCTTTTTTTCTCTTAATGTCCTTGTTCATTAAAACCCACTCTCAATCCCTCACCTGATTTGCACTCCAGTAGGAGAATGGTGGATCCTGATTGCCATAGAGAGTTTTCTACAGAAATTAGTAGTCTTGTGAAGAACACATATATGAAATAATTTCCATAGTCAAGTAAATAATTTTAAATTCAGCCAACACTTTGCACCATAGGCAGTGTTGGCACCTCACTCCAGCACTTTGATAATAATATTATTGGAAGTATACCCTATCCCAATGTCACTGTATTATTACCGCTAAATGTTCTTGTGGTGTTGTCAACTGTGTGGTTGAATTTTTTGTGTTTTTGGAAGTATATGCTGTCATGCTAAAGCTCAAACCAAAAAACCTTTCTGCTATCAATGTCTTTTAAAGGACTACATATAGGAAGCAGTGCTCATAATATTAAACATAGTTTTTTTCTTTGTTTTTACAGCTGTATCATTATTGCAGGCATTTTCTTAGTGCATGAATGAAAGAAACATGCTTTTTATAAGAACTGTCAAAAATGTTTAAATGAGCAAACAACATTTAAATATGGAGACTAATATGCACATTTCTGTAGGCACTGATGGCCAAATGGATTTATGATTAAGGTCTCAATCTATGGAAAAAAGCACAAGAAATTTTAGAGAAGCTGCTTAATCTGTGTTTAGGTGAAGGAATCCAGGAAAACACATGAGATTCTATTTATGTGTAATTTATATTAGTATATCCTTGGAGAACCCATGTTATGTAATCTAGAGAAAAATAAGCTTTTAAATATGGGTAAAGATAAAAAATATTCTAAAGCACCTCTCTGATTCAATAGTATATTTCTATAAAATATTCAGCAGGGCACACATCCTAAATTACTGCACCACTTCTGAGAAACGAGAAAAACTTAATGATCCTGAATTTTAAAAAGAATATATTAGAAGACAAAAAATTTGTATTCACTTCTAGTTTTATGTGTTTTTTATACAATTATGTTGATGAAGGAGAGGAATGCAGGATGGATTTTCATAAATCCAGATAAAGCCCTTATAGTATATTATTGATAAGCATGTTATTGGCAAGATCTCTTCAAGATGACCATTTACTTCTTTTTGTATACAGAAGGCTCATGTGTTCCTGACCTTTTATTTGCAGTCCTGAAATGCAGAACTTCAGGGCCAGCTAGCATTTAAAATGGAGCTTTACAGCACGCCCACACCAAAGGATATTGCAAATAAGAACCTGACATTTCAGCCAAATGGCAGGAAATTGACTTAAACAATATAGTAGTGTTTGGAGATTTTAAAAAATGAGAGATATAATGAAACCATTTGGAGTTAATGGCAAGAAAGATGCCAATTAAGCAAAATAATTTCTGTTTCTTTTGGTATAATTTCCAGGCTGTGTTTCTGTAAGGCAAGTACCTTTCCTTCCTTACAGTGGTATCCTGTCTGCAGGACACCGGCATGCAGGTTTCATTCATTCAGATTGGTATGAATGCCTTTCAAAGCTTAAAGAGGAAAAATGACATAATAATGAAATTGAATTGCTGTTTTCATTTTCTACCTCAGCATTTGAATATCCTGGCTTCTAAGGCTTCACTGACATTGTTTTAAATGCAGTATTTTGGGAAGTTTCTGTTTTGTTCTCTTTTGAATGCAGCAAGAAAGCATGAGCAACAGCAAATAGCTCCATCTCCTTCATCTAAATTACAGGTAAATTACATGAAGATTCTTTTAAAGTCATCAAAAACATTGAGTGAGACACTTCCATAAATGCAGAGAGGAATATGAGTTCCTTAACTTAATGACAGTGACTGAAATAAATGAAGCACATTAAAATTGAACTCATGTCATATTTGTTCTTATGTTGTCAACTTTCATTAAACATTAAAAATTTAAAAAGCATATCTATAGTTGTGCATGGATTGATGCTCAAAGGAGTCACAAGCTGGTTGAGAGAAGCTGGCTACTGCATTATAAGGTAACAAATGGATAAGAGGAGGCTGAGGGGTGACCTCATGACTAGAAATATGTGAAGGGTGGGTGTCAGGAGGATGGAAACAGGCTCTTCTTGAGGTCATCTAGTGATAGGGCAAGGGGCAATGGGTGCAAGCTGGAACATTCAATACCCACCTGGATGTTTCTGTGTAGCTTCATCTAGGTGATCCTGCTATGGCAGAGGGATTGGACTGGATGATATTTCGAGGTCTCTTCCAATCCCTAATGATTCTATGATTCTGTGATTACTGTGCTTTCAGATACTAAATACACAAAGCATGGTACATATCCATGAGTGCTTTGACCCTGTTTTCTGGTATACTTGATGATACACTCTTTACGACTACCTAAAAGGAGGTTGTAATGAGGATGGCGCTGGTGTCTTCTCCCATATCAATAATTGTCGGATGAGGGGAAATGGGCTCAAGTTGTGGCAGGGGAGGTTTAGATTGGATCTTAGGAAGAAGTTCTTTACTGAGAGAGTTGTTGGGCACTGGAACAGGCTGCCCGGGGAGGTGGTGGAGTCACAGTCCCTGGAGGTGTTTAAAGAACAATAGAGCACTTGAAGCTACGGTATAGGAGTTAGGGAGATACTGGGATGAGGGCTGGATTTGATGATCCCAGAGGTTCTTTCCAGCTATGATGATTCTATGATTCTATAAAACCTGTGCCAGGAAGTCTTTTTAGTCTTTTTT
>VZRI01005506.1:382-13289 GCA_013397515.1 Upupa epops | reverse complement strand
GCGGTTTCGCGTGCTTTCGGTGCCGCTTTCTCTCCCACTGACTGCCGCTGCTGTTTTTACGGCATCCGGCCTCCCTCCGAGACTTTCTGCCTCCTGCCTGAAGTCCCCGCTGTTTGCCCGCGACGAACAGAGCCGCTGCCGTAGCTGCGCGGCCCCTGGCTGCCACAGACACCTTTCCTGCCACTCCCTGCCACCTCCTGACTGCTGTGCTTTTCCGTCTGCCCCATCGTTGCCGAGGAAAAGAGAGCCACATCCATCGCTCCAGGAGGACCATCACCCTCCCTAACTGTCAGGTGGACTGTGTTTGGGGTCCCTGGAATCTTCTTTGTTTGGTTGTTTTGAGTATACTGTTAGTGTTTCTTACTGTTATAATAAAGAATTGTTGTTCCTTTTTTCCAAACCTCTTGACTGAAGGCCTCTAAATTGAAAGAATTTGATACCTGTCATCCCAAACCGAGACAGTGTTGCAGGCAGTCTGTATCAGGCAAGCTGAAAAATACCTTGGACCGATCACTGTGATAAGAACTAGATTTGTACTGTAAAGAGAAGAACTATTTCAAATTGTCCATTTTGTATTCTTTTGAAAAATGAGTTAAAGTCCTCTGTGATAGGATGTATTTAGGGGCAAATACGATGTATATCTGCCACAGAAATGACTACTTTGCAACTAACAACCATTATAACTTAAGCAATTAAACACATCAAATCTATTGGCTGGTTAAACCAACTTTCTTTTCTACCTCTGAATCAAGAACTGACTCTGAAAAAAGAAACGAGTAATAGCAAGCACTGAAAATATATTCTTATTTTTTTAACAACTTCATGAAAATTATAACTCCATGCAAACTAAAATGAACATGTCAAAAATTGCATGAAAAAAATAAAGACACATAGTCCTCTGTCATTAATGAGAAATATATGGAAAAAGACAGTATTCAATGGTAAATGAATACTCCTAAAGAAAAGAAAAAAAATCACATGTGCCATAAAATATAGAATAAGTTCTCTGTGTTTCCCTAGTGCTCTGACTCATGTGTGACTTCAGGATATATTTTTGAATTACATTCAAATCCACTACACAGACATGCAAATGTGTGGGGTTTTTTTCAAAATAAGGCGGATGGCACTATCAACCTGAAAATCAACAAGGAGGAATGATAACAGGAAAATCTTGATTCTGCTTATGTACAATCCATTTAGACATTTAAACAAGATAAGCACAGGTTGGAACTCCCCAGCTCACATAGTAAGTGTTCTGGTGTGTTATTGCATGCACCTACTAGCAATTCTTTATTTTGTACAATTGTGCAGAACTGTGTATCACCACTTTCTCACCTATCACCATAGAGTTACAAAGGTTTCAAAAAGTGCTAGTTCTTGATCTGCTTTGGGACATCTGATAGTTAACATAAGCAGTTTGGTGTGCGTTTTGAACTGACTTTACAGACTTAAATCCCAAACATTTAATATGAACTGTCAGTGAAGATTGTCAGAAAAGAGTAATGGAAAGGACTGAAAGTAATTTTTTCTTCCCTTTAAAAAAATCTTATTATTTCATATTTAATATTGAATTTGGTCTAATAAGTTCTACTGGATGTAAAATGCAAGAAGTTTTAAAAGAGGCTTTATGCAGACTTTATCTCATGTGTGCATGTAATTAGGAAGGGAATAGGGTATAAAAATCACTTTATACTATGAAAATTAGGAGTGGATATTACCAAAGGAACTTCCAGAAGAAAAGTGAGAGAATGAAAACTGATATCAAGTCAAGGGCTAAGAACCTATTATTCTATATTTTGTCTGCCTATTATTTTTTTTTCTTAAATCATCTACCTCCTTTTTTGAAGTTGGATAACTCCTTATGCTCAGGTCTCTGCAGTCTGCAGCAACAAGCAATATGGCTGTGAAGACAGAGCAAAGTTCAGAGGAGTGCTGCATTCATGCAGCCATACCAACATTATTTCTGCCTAGGTTGTTAGAATCTTCTTATCAATGGGTGAAGTAGCTCAAACAATTATAAGCAGAGAGAGAAGTGTCAGTGTGGGATCTGTCTACAACTTTCAAGGCTGAACTGATCTGCAGTAAGAACAGAATAAGATTTGGATAGATTAGAGGACAAAAGGTCTTGATTCACTGCTGTTTTGTCTAAGTCAAAATAAAAATATGGTTTTCTACACACCATGCCAAAATACTTTCTCTCACATCACAGGGGGTGAAAAAAACCAACCCTTGCAGCAGGAGATAAAAAGGGGCTCAGATGGCATGACTGATCTCCCACTGTCACTACCCCCCCCTTCCATGGAGCCAACTCTGCCAATAAAGTGATTAAAAAAATGTCTGGAGACACTGACAATTCACCAGTTCAAGGAGCAAGCTTGGGGACTGGACCATGCCAGACACTGCTGCAGGCTGGAGCGGTGATCTAACCTCTTACGTGTTTTTTCTCCTTTCTCTACTTTTTGAACATTATATTTATTAACTCCAGTAATTGATTTTTATTGGGATCTGTGGTGTAAGTCTCCTTAATTTGACCCAAGAGAATCCATGGGCCTGAGTCACTCCTTTTGTCTTCTCTGATCATTTGGGTTGTCCTACAGTGAGCAACAAGCACTTGCCCCAGCCCTGCAAGTGGCTGCCCTGCTGGCAGCACTAATGAGCTCAATCATCCCATTATTGAAGAAAAGGAAAATTCCTGCTGCAGTGACAGTGTCCGGATGTTGCTTTCTGCCTTTTCTCCTAGTGTCTCTCTTTTGAATCCCCTGTGCAGCCTTTGGTAGCACAGCACCTATTGAAGTTTAAGCAGACAGGAGGGGAAGCTTAATTTGTCACAGGTCAGACACTCTCAGTCTGCTCCTATCCCTTTCTTTACCAACTACCATCATTTTTGTTCTATTTTCTCTCTGCTGCCTGTTGTCAACTAGGGCAACCTCACTGCTGATGGGATTGTCAAAGACACACAGACTACGGGCAGGTACAACCAAGCCATATAAAAGTCTTGGGGTACAGCATTTCACAGATTCAGAGTTTTTTGCAGCCCAAGCTTTCACTAAGAAATACAAGTGCTTTGGTTTTCACCTCACACAGGCTGGCATTTTGCTTCTTGTCTGGTCAACAAACTAAGATGTGGTCTGCCCAGATCACAAAGCAACTGAGAGATCTGATACTCATATTCAGAAAGTCTTGACCCCTAGTCTTGAGTAAAGTGATTTGCATGTAAATCACTTCACTGCCATTTCCTTCCCAGTCACTAGGAAAAGGGAAACATTTCACCCACTTTTAAGAAGGATAGAAAGGAAGACCCTGTGAATTAGCAGCCTGTCACTCTCACCTCTGTGCCTGGGGAATTAATGAAACAGATGCTCCTGGAAGCACTGTAAGACACATGGAGGGCATAGGGGTCAATTGAGACAGGCATCATTTTTTAACCAAGACCAAGTCCTGCCTGACTAACCTTGCGGCCCTCTATGATGAGATGACTACTGTAGTAGGGGTTAGCGTTAACTCAGGATGTGACGTGACAGGACCTCCCCTACTCTGAATGATGCATAGCAAAGGGGCAGAGATGAAGTAGAGTACGTATATAAGCAGATGCCAAGTAGCAATAAATGCCATTTTACTGCTCACCATATTGGTGTATACGTGCAGTAATTGGTTCTGGTCGGTAATTGACCAGTTATACAGGGCGAACTTCTCTCTCTGTTGGAGAGCCTGAAGCCAAGGCCGGCACTTGAACAATCAAAAGGCGGAACACAGGTCAAAGAACTAAAGATCATTAAATGAGCTGTTCTTCTGCTGCTGGTGTTGGTGATAAGTACCACTCTGATATCTGGCATGGGGGAGGATAACATGAACCGATGTCTACAAAAGGCACACTGGAACCATGGGACCAGATAGTAACTTAACCCTCGCAACAGTGGTGTTACACAATAATGAACCATATTCTGAAGAAGAGTAGGGCTGAGATAACACCACCCAGATCCACAGACTTCAGGGAGAAGTTGGGCAGATGATAAAAGTGGGATGTCAGATGACTAATGGATCCATGTATGAAAAAGCAACTCAGATATCAGTGACTAATAATGAAACAGGGGAGGAAGAAAGTAAGCCTTGTGTTGAACAAGGGGAATGTTGGTTCAACTTTACTTTGGTCCAGCCTGTTTAAATAGTCTGCCTCTCGACACAAGGTGGCCAGGGGTAATCTTTTAAATTCAGGATTAATACTGTCAAGCCACAACCAACAGCAAATCCACTCTTATCTGACTATACTGCCCTTATATGCTTTCCGGGTAGCATCTGGGACTTGGTTGCTCCATCAGCTTGTTATCTTACTAAACCTGTAAATAAGGTAGAGAATGTCTATCAGAATAGTAGTCTACCTCCTTCTATTGAAATTCCTGAAGGCTGTGGGGATGAAAGGTATGTGTGGGATGCGATATTTAATCCTGGGGTGTGAGTGGAAGTTGAGTGTGTCCTGATATGCGATTCCAGAGACTCCGTGTATACAACCTTTGTGGAATGTAACCCCACTCCAGAGAAGATTCTAACTCCACAGATTTATGAAATTGGACCATACTTAATCAAGAATACAGGTCAACAGCAGGTGGTGCCTTATCAAACATGGTCTCTTAAATGGGTAAAGTTATCTATGCAGACTAATATCTCAGTAATTAAACCAACTTGTGTGCCTTATACTTATAGGCAATGTTACAAGGAATACTAACAATCATTCTAATATCTGTATTTGCAATTTTACTAACATCATAGGGTGTGATTTTAATTACTCAGTCCCAGTTACTACATATCAGTTATTACAGTCTAATTACACATTAATTCAAGATCTGTCACCTGCTCTTATTGGAATGAATCTTGTTTTAGTAAGGAAGCTGTTGCAACATGACGACCTGTACCACCTGCTAAAACGCATCCAAGACAACGGGCAGAAAACTTTGATCACTGTTCACCATGACACAGAGGTGATGCATCGTGTCCTAGAAAGAGTGAAGGATAGATAACATCATTGGTGAGAAGTGCTTCTTGGATGGTCCCTGATGGCAAAAGGACTATTTAACTCTTTACTTCACCCAGTTATGGTGCTACTTTTCTTTACACTGTTGTGCCTTATGCTACTGATTTTATTGTATATTAAGGTTTGGTGAATGCTTAGAGTGTAGCTCAGTTAGAATCTCCTAAATATTTTGATCAACTTACGGAATACTATAGGCTTCATGATAAATTTTAAGGTAGGGAGCAGAGAAGTGATGGTGCCCCTGTACTCTAACATTGAGGAGCTGGAGTGGGGCCAGAGGACAGTGAGGCTGAGGGTAGAATGAGGACTGGCTGAGGGAACTGGTTCCCCATCAAGAGGAAAAGAAACCACTCCCTGGTGAGGGTGCTAGAGTCCTGGAAGGGGCTGCCCAAAGGGGTTGTGAATGGGGCTCGGGGTTCTGCGCTCTCGCTGTAACGGGGCAAGGTTTTACCGAGCATGGGGAGGGGGAGATGTTGTAGCAGGCGTTAGCGATAACTCAAGATGATGTGACGTGACAGGACCTCCCCTACTCTGAATGACACATAGTAAAGGGGCATAGATGAAGTAGAGTACGTATATAAGCAGATGCTGTGTAGAAATAAACTCCATTTTTCTGCTCACCATATTGGTGTATACATGCAGTAATGGGTCCTGGTCAGTAATTGACCAGTTATACAGAGAGGCGCATTAGGACATGTAGCACCCGGATGGTGACAGACTACATACCATATTTGATCAGAGAAAGAAAAGGAAGTGACTCAGGTTTGTGGATCCACTTGCACTGAATTAAGAACACAAGGAACACACTTCTGCAACCTGCAGGGCAGCTTGGTCTCTGATGCTGCAAAACTGCCATTCTGCTCTCCCACTCTAGTGCTTACAATGTTAGAGGCACTAATCTGTTTTGTTCAGTCAGACAGTACATCAGTAGATAAGGGAATACCTAAGGACATCATCTATCTATAGGGCCTATGATGTGTTCTTCCACAATACCCTTTTCTCTAAATTGGAGGGACAAGTTTTGATGGGTGAATATTTTTAGTGAACGAGGAACTGGTTGGATGGTCACATCCACCGGGTAGAGATTAGTGGATTAATGTCCGGAGGGATGCTGCTTACAAGTGGTGTCCCTCAGGAGTCTGTACCCGGACCAATGCTCTTCAACATCTTCATCAGTAATAGTGAGATTGAATGCATCACCTGTGAGTTTGCAGATGACACCAAGCTGATTGATGTGGCTGATATGCATGAGGGATAGAAACTGTCCAGAGGGATCTAGGCAAGCTTGAGAAGTGGGTCCATGTGGGCCTCACGAGGTTCAACAAGGTCAAGTGCAAGATTCTACGATTCTACACCTGGTCAGGGCAATCACCATTATCGACACAGGAAGGTTATGAAGGAATTGATAGAGGCTTTATGAAGAAGGTCTTAGGGGTACTGGTGGATGAAAAGCTGGACATGATCCAGCAATGTTCACTTATAGACCAAACTTCCAACCACATATTGGGCTGTGTCAAAAGAAGAAAGGACAACAGTTCAAAAAAGGTGATCCTGCTACTCTTCACTTTGTTGAGACCTCACCTGGAATCCTGTGACCAGTTCTGGAGGCCTCAGCACAAGAAATGACTCTTGGATCCAGAGAAGAATCAGAACAATTATCAGAGGACTACAACACCTATGAAGAAGAAAGTGTCAGAGAATTGGGGTTGCTCATCCTGGGAGCACAGTACATATTGCAAATAGACAAAGAGGGAAACCAATTTTGTCAGCCCAGAGGTTTAACTCTGTTGTGGGCCATATCAGAAACAGTCTGGCCAACTGGCTGAGAGATGCTTCTGCTGGCTTGAGATACCACCTGGAGCCCTGTGTCCAGCTCTTAACATTCTGGGTGCTGCTTTCTGCACCTTCTCCTGCTTTTTCCTTCAGGCAAATCATTCCACTGCCAAGAGAAACCCCTCTGCAGGTAGCAGGCTTTAAAATATTCCTTCCAACACAAAACATTGTAGGATACTTAGAGGTTAAAGCTAGAACAAATTTGTTCTCAGCTTTTAAGCTTAACACAAAATAATGCTGGAAGACAAGCTTTGCCTCCCTGCTTGCTGGCTAACTTAACTGAGCATATTTTGAGAGTGTTCTTTTTTGTGGCTGACAAAATTATAAACTTACACTTGTTTTTGTGAGAACAGAGGAAACAGATGAGAAATGCAGAACCAGTTGGTCCTGAGTCATGAAAATTTTAACACTAATGACAATGTTCCCAAACCTGCTAGCACAGCCACACTGCAGCTATTAGCAAATTCAGGCAGCCTTAATCCATCTAGCAGAAATAGTGAAAAGCCTTGTGATAGTTATGCTGGCAATGGTAGAAGGATGCTGGTCAAGGGATTGTAGTCTCCTATCTGAGCCTTATTACTACTAGAACAGTACATACTCCTGTGGCCTGGGTTACAATTTCTCCTGGACATTGCTTTGTCTTCAGAGACAAGACTAAAGTGATAATCTACCCCAGAGGTAACAGGAACCAACTGTGTGTGTGAAGCAGAGATGTGGTAACTGTATAACAGAAAAAAAGAGTATAGCTCTCAGCATACCATTCTTCTTCCTGTTCCATAATTGCTTCAATTTCCTTTAAATACTCTCTGTGCCTTGATTTAAAGGTAATGGATTAAGAAAGGGCATTGCAAGTATCTTCTCTCTTGCTTTCACTTATGATTTTGACCATCTGTCTCAGCTGTTTGCCAGGCTTCAGGCACTGTGAAATTGGTATCCTCCAAAAGCTATAATAGCCTAAGGTATGTTACATTCTTTCTTCTTTTAGATATCTGCATTCATTTTGGTTTAATAGGGAAAAGGTATTAGCTAGCAACTTGTTGATTATTAGTCAACTTTTAATACACGGCTTTGAAGACTTTCAGAAAGTTAATATATCTACCCTGTAACATAGCATTCACAATGTCCTTGTTCTGGTGAGTGCTCCATTAATCAGTTATAATGGGCTGGTGACCCCAAGCTGATAATGCTTTGACCTTTGCAGCTCAGCAAAGACACACTTTAGGGCGGGCAGATGCACCTGTCACCATTTATTTTCAGACAGGGAGGGAAATGGCCATGAGTCATTATTATCGTTATTTGTCCAGTTACACAGTTGAAGCCTTTGCTGGGGTGATAAAACCACAGAACAGCAAAACCCTTAGTAAAAGAAACGTGGAAAGAAGTTAATAAACAAAGGCTAAGAAAGACTAAGGGGGAAAGGGAAAGAAAAAACCAGGTTTTACACTTGTAACCATTTCACAAAGCAAGAATCAAAGAACTAAACATTTAAGTAAATAATCTGTGGTGATTCAGAGCAAATATATTCAAGCTTCTGGATTTCCATCCTAGCAATTTTAATACAGAAGCAGCCAAGAAAATACTGAACTCTGAAGACAGCCAGCACCACCCATCATTCACTGGTATAAATTTGTAGTGCTGCTTCTAGAACATGTGGCTTTTTCCTCTGTTACAGCAGTGTTCCTAGGCAAACAATATAAAGAAAAATTAACTGTTCTTTGTCTCTTTTTCATCCTGTTTTTAGACAGTAATCATTGTAAAATCTGTGACAAGAGAAACATTCAGTAGTGAAGAAAGTTATGAAGTCCTTTGAGGTTGTGGTACCATTACACATCCTCTCAGGTTCAAGACTTCAAGCTTTCACTTTTGTACTAAAGGGCTTTACATGTATTAGTGTTTTCTTTGTCTAGATGAAAATTTAGTGGACCAGGAATTTCAACTAACATAGGTAATGGAGGAGAATTACATTATGAATGTTTTATGACATTAATTTGATATTCACAGATATATTATCTTTAAGTAGAAACCATGTTAGTGTGACTTTTTCTACTATATTTGCATTGAATACTTGTCTTTATTAGCATAATAAAGGCTTATTTCCTTACCACCACTACGACATTCTTCTCCCACTCTTATTCTGTTAAAGAAATAATACTCTTTGTGTATAGTGATAGGAAACAGCAAGTAATGTTTATCTGTTCTTTTTTAGATTTCTTTTTTATTTTACCTATGCTTCTCTTTCTTGTTCCTTTTATGACTTTTCTTATCTTAGCAGAAGTCTTCCTTTTCCTACTATCTTAAATATCTTAAATATCCCTTTTCTTAACATCCTTTCTTATCCCTTGTTTCCCATTACTGTCTCTCCTGTTATTAATTTATACAGATTACTTGGTGTCTGGTTACGTGCAATGTGTCACAAAATAGTGGCAGTGTGAGAAGATTCCTTTTCAATTCTACTTCAGATTTGCCTAACAATATTTGAAAACCACCTTTTCGATGCTTGAAATTTTTATATGTATTTCTTTAAGAATGGGAATGCAGTATAAAATGGTTTAACAATAGAATTCTTAAGCTTGTGTAACTTCAGATCAGGAACCAGGATCCAGTTCTGGCATTAAGATCTGTGGTGTGAGACAATCTCAAAGTCCATTCCTCCTGAGACAGACTAATAGTTTAAGGCAGCGTGTTAGCAGTCAAGGAGTAAGTTGAGTTTCCTTCAGCACTTTGGTATTAGTGTCGTGACACTTTTCATTAGGCCTGCTGTTTAATTTTGATTAGGTCTTTGAGTAGGCCACAGGGACAGTGAAGTTGTGAAGCTTACTGCCAGTTTTGCCTTCTTCAGACAAAACAATTACTACTAGAAGTTGACTCTCATAGGGAACAGACAATAAAACATCTGGCTTGAAGAACATTAATGAAATGAATGCCACATTACTGACAATGCAGTGAATCATATAAGTTAGTTTGAGTTTTGATCCAAAAATTATTACATGACTGTGACTAATACGTCTTACTTCCCAGAGGTACAATCTATTTTTGGTAACTTAGACCTTTATGTGAACCATCCACACATTATTTGCATTGTACTGGATTTAGGTGGGATGGAGTTGGTCTTCCCCATGAATCCTTGAACAGAACTGTGCTTGTGGTGGTATCTGGAGGCCTATTGGTAACACACCAGTGCTTTGGCTACTGCTGAGCAGGGCTTGCACAGCACCAAGTCTGTGGGTTCGTTTCCTAACCCTTGTGCCAACAGTAGGCTAAGGGGTAGGCTAGGCCAGCTAACCAAAACTGACCAGAGCAACATTCCATGTTATATGAATACTCCTGGATCCCAGATTACTTAGTCCAACAACAAAGACCAAAACCCTGATCAGATACAAGCACCACACACTTAATGAGATAAAGCACACTCTACAATCTCTGCAAGTAAAGTATGTCCTAAAGCACCATGTCTACCTGTTTCTTAAACACCTCCAGGATGGTGACTCAACCACCTCCCTGGACAGGCTGTTCAGTGTCTGACTCTTTCAGTAAAGAATTTCTCCCTAATATCTAAACTGAACCTAACCTGACACAACTTCAGACCATTCCCTCTGGTCCTGTGTGAATTCCTATTCACTTTGAAGAAGAAGCCAACTCCCACCTCTCTTCAATCTCCTTTCAGGTTGTTTTAGAGGGAAATGAGGTCTTCCTTCATCCTCATCTTCTCCAGACAAAACTTAACTGGTATGCACAGGTACAAAAGTGAGGTGAAGGAAGGAAGCAGTGGGGCATTCACTGGTGGTGTTTTGTCTTCCAGAGCAACTGCACTTATCGAAGTCTCCTTGCTAGAATACTAGCTAAATGTCATCTGCTGATGAGAAGTTGAGAATAATCTTTGTTTGCCTTTGCTCCCATGTGTACCTTTTTTGTTTGTTTAATTAAGCTATTGTCTTTACTCAATAGCCTTCAATTATACTTCTCTCTCCTTTGTCTGTCCCAGAAAAGGGAGTGACAGAGTGACATTAGTGGGCACCTGGCCAAGTCACTGTAGGTATGTACAGAGAACCATATATATAATCAGAAAGTTTTTTTCTCTTTCATCACTCCAAGTTGAAAGCAGAAAAGCTAACATATCAGTATCAATACAGTTACTGTGAATTTGGAGCTATGCAACCTGGGAATATGTTAGATCTCTGAATTATAAAATTATCTTAGTGAAATTAAATACTTGTCCCTGATGGACTTGTTCATTGATATTAGAAAAACATTAATGCCTGAAATAATTGAATTCAAGCTTAAGCAAGGGCTGATTACACTAATGCCATTGAGCAGAAGCTGTAGGAAATTAATTTGGTACTGTGTTGACCTCTTATTAAAATTGTAGGGCTGAACATTCATTTTATTGTTCATTTGGTTTCTGACTAATGAGATTAGCCTCAGAGCTGGAACTGCCCTTTTGAACAGCTAATGTTTGAAAATCATGTCTGTGATATCTTTTGTTATTTCTAAAATCAGAAGTGAAACAACTATGTAATTTACTTTTTTAGACAATGTTATAGTGTTGTGTCCATCAATAATATCTCACTTTTATCAGCTGCAACAGGACTAATTTTCACTAACAGATTTTTGTATCCTGTTAAATTCTCTACAAATACATACATTTGAAGTTAGAAGTAAAAAAAAAAATCAGGAGGATTTAAGGTTTTGAAATTTTATTGCTTTAAGTGAAAAGGTGATGGCCTCACTGTCAGAGGTAGTATTATTAATTCACCTTGGATATTTCTTCTACTAACAGTTCTGAAATCCCTTACCTCTGCAGCAGGAATTCCATCAGCCAGTAAGAATATTTGGGGTACAAAAAGAGGTGTGTGGGAAATGAGAGGGCTTTGTCTTGCTTGGGAGTATTTCACAGAGGTCAACCTTCACAATGTAATGACATTTCAGTGGACAGAAAAATCAGTAAAAATTGAGAGAAGGCCATGATCTCAGACAAAAAAAAAACAACAGAGTACAGATGTGGAATTAGAGACAGAAGATTTCTCTACATTCCTATAAATCTCCCAGTGCCAGAAGAAAAAAAAGCTCAGCTGAGAGATGAAACTCTCCAGGGAAGTAATGGTTTTGGTAGCAAAGGATGAGGGTGAGGAAAATGAGGGTCCATTGTTCACTAGGAAAGAGCCCTACTGACAAGGGACTTGGAGGACATTGAAGTTTTGAAGCCTCTTTGTTTTTTTCTGTTTTGGTAACTAAATTAATTGTTTAATTTTTTCTCACATGAGACAAACTATCAAACAATGACAGCAAGAAATACAGAATCCGATACTGCTAGAGTGTTTGACAGTGCACTTCACCACCCTTCGACATGACTTTGTGCTCTGCTCCTGGGCTATTGATACAATAATGCTTTTGGGTGTAGTGATTGAATCCTGCTCAGTATGGATTCAAGGGAAACAGATAACAGTACAATAGCCAAAGGTTATCTTTAGCAATAAGAAGCTTAAGTGCAAAATTGTAATATAAATATGTCCAAGTGAATCATCTTACCCCCATAAATACCCAACACCCCAAGAGTCTTTTCAGCTGGTACTCAGACCTCACACGGCAGCAACAGTAAGAATGCAGCAGCAGAGGAAGATCAGGCTACAGTCCCCATACGGATGTGGGAACTCAAACGGAGGCCTCCCAACAAGATGAGGCTGTGCAGGTATCAGGCTGCCAGGAATGTAACTCTCTAGTTTTTTTTACTAGGATGCTCCCTAACCTGGTGCGATCAGATAACTACTGCCAACTGGTAATCATCCAGGTGGGTGGGGACGAAGATGAATTCCATAGCCTGAGGGGAATAAAGAGGGACTTCAGGATCTTGGGACATTTGGAAAAAGAGTCATGGGCAAAAATTGTGTTTTCTTCACTACTTCAACTTTGGGTTCAGGACACGGACTGGAATAGAAGCACTCAGTCCATTAATATCTGGCTACAAGACTGGTATCACAGTATCACAGTAATGACGAGGCTGGAAAAGACCTTAAAGATCATCCAGTCCAACCTAAAACCAACCAAGTAAAC
>VZRI01005504.1:0-19827 GCA_013397515.1 Upupa epops | reverse complement strand
TCATCCTTGATAAGGATGTTTCCTCTCACATCCAATGAAAGGTGGAGACTCTTCTTGGTTCTTCTCTTGTTGTTAATATATTTGTAAAAACACTTTCTATTATCTCTTGTAGAGGTGGCCAGGCTGAGTTCTAGCTGAGCTTTAGTACTCCTGATGTTCTTTCTACACAATCTAACTAAATTCTTATACTCTTCTTCAGTAGGTTGCTCCTTATTCCAAAGGTGGTAGACTCTCCTCTTTCTCCTAAGTTTCAGCAGGAGCTACCTGTTCAGCCAGTCCAGTCATTTTCCCCTCCAGTTTGTCTCACAATGCATGGGGACAGCCTGCTATTTTGCTTTTAAGAGCTCCTTCTTCAAGAAAGTCCATCCTTTCTGGAAACCTTGTCCTGCAGGACTGTGTCCCAAGGGTCCTTCTCAGGCAGGATTCTAAACAGGTTGAACTCTGCCCTTTGGACGGTCATGGTAATAATTCTGCTGGCCCCTCTTCTTTATTTGTCCAAGTATTGAGAACTCTGTAGTTTCATGGTCTCTGTGTCCAAGACAGCCTCCAACCACCACATCATCCACCTGTCCTTCCCCGTTTGTAAACACCAATTCCAACAACACCCTCGTCCTGGTGGGGTTGCTTACCAGCTGAGTCAGGAAGTTACTTTCCACACATTCCAGGGAGTTCCTAGACTGTTTCCTCTCTGCCATGTTATATTTCCAGCAGATGTCTGCCCCACAAAAACAACAGCTTGAGATGTTGCAGTTTCAGCTATTTGTCTATAGAACAATTCATCGACCTCCTCATCCTGGTCAGGTGGTCTGTAACAGACTCCCAACAGGATATCTGCCTCATTGGCCTTCCTCAAATTTACCCATAAACATTCCACTGGACTATCACACTTGTTGACTTCCATGCAGTCAAAACACTCTCCAATACGGTGAGCAACTCCACAGCCCTTTCTTGTCTTGTCTTGTCTGTAGAGCTTATAGCCTCCCATTGTAGCACTCCGCTCATGAGAGTCATCCCACCATGTTTCCATAATGGTGACTACATCATAGCTGTTGTGATGCACAATGGCTTCCAGCCCCTCCTCTTCTATGAAACTATGATTCTACTTTATATGTCCTAAGGTTCTAGTAGAAGTGTCAATTAATTGTGGAATTTCATTATCCTTTACAAAGAGAAAACCCAGTGTTACTTGGAAGTATTGCTATTTAGAAATTACAGACTTCCACAAGTCTGTGACTGTGTTAGTATCATCTGATCCCATGCATGTTCTCAGATACATGCAACAGTACTACAGAAAGTATATCAAACCCCACCAATTCTGAAATTCATAGTGTTATGTTTACCATTTCATGAAGAGTGCTGGATAAAGGAGAGTTATTTATGTTATATCACAGAATCACAGAGTTATGGAGGCTGGAAATGGCCTCTGAGATCATCAAGCCCAGCCTATCACCTGACATCACCATATCACCCAGACCATGGCACTAAGTGCCACATCCAGTCTTTTCTTAAACACCTCCATGGATGCTGACTCAGCCACCTCATGGGGCAGTCCATTCCATCACCCTTTCTAGGAGGAAACCCAGCCTAAACCTGCCATGGCAAAGCTTCAGGCCATGCCCTCTCATCCTATTACTGGTTTCCTGGGAGAAGAACCCAACCCCCACCTGTCTACAACTTCCACCCAGGTAGTTCTCAGTACAGAGTAATAAGGCCTCCCCTGAGTCTTCTACAGGCTAAACAACCCCAGCTCCCTCATCCTCTCCTTATAAGACTTCCCCTCTAGTCCTTTCATCGACCTTGTTGCTCTCCGCTGGACTTGCTCCAGCACTTCAATATCCTTCCTGAAGTGAGGGGCCCAGAACTGCACACAGTACTCAAGGTGAGGCCCCAAGTATCATTCATTACACGTTGATACTACTTTCTATATTGGATGTATCATACATACTTAATTCAGAAGCACTTGGAAGTGACAATGACATTCAAAAGAGAAGTTAATACAACCATTAACTTATTTCTTTTTATGTCGTGTTTTTGAAATACTTTCAAGGAAAGCTTCAATGTCCCTTCGCAATACTTGTTCATTCACTTTAATACAACCTTAACATGTGGAAAAATAATACAAAAAAGGCCAAGCCCCTTCTGGGTTTTTAGCCAAGCTGCTCCTGCTACAGGCATGGACAGGAGAATTCATCTGGCTTTGCTTCACTCTGCCTTGCATGGAGGTTGTTCTACTTTGCAATTGGTTTAGGTCACTTTGATCATCCTTCCTCTCATAGTCATGCCTGCTACCTAGTGCTAGATGCCTCAGCTGTTATTATACTATCATTATATTTTAAAGAAGCCTTGGTGTAGAATGTGCCAGACATCCGACCTAAGCTCAGTCAGTACACAGTGCCTTCTCTCAGATGCTGCAAAGAACAGGCTCCAGGCATCCTTGGCTATTCATGCAAATATTGCTAGAGATTCTGAAAAAACTGGGGATAGAGAAGGGCCATACTTGCTGCATTGGTTCTGCCTGTGGAATTGAAAGGCATTTTCTCTCTTACCTGGAGTTGTGGAAAGCTGTGCTTCCAGCAACAGCATGATAAGGATCTGGAACATTGTCTCTGGTGGGTCTGAAGCAAAAGTAGGATTGCATTAGAACTTGGAACAACTACATCCTCTTGGTGCTGTAGATCAGAGCCATACTAGCTTTCAAAAACTACCACAGCTAAAAATCAGCAAAAAATAAAACCGAACACTAGAAACAAGGAAAATCCTGATTAAAGCAAACTGTCCATGCACATGGAATGTGAACTGCTGACTTATATGGTAATAAAACATTCCCACAACTTCACCTGTAAGGCTTTTGGGGTCCATAGCTTACACAGTCTGACACTTATGTTTTGTACAAAAACTTCACATTTGAAAATCTATCCATGAGTAATAGAAATGAGTTACAGTTGAGAGAGCTTCATGAACGTGCACAAGCAGATATTTTAACTGCCTGCATTAACACCTGATCTTGTTTTCAAGACAGCTAACCCCAAATTTGTTTCAACTCTGCTTTTTATACTTTTATGATGACACTTACTGTCCAAGTTCTTTAACATCAAGACTAGTAGATACCTGGAACTCATTGTGAGGTACTGGAAACCTTGGGGTGGATAAATCAAAGTTTACTTCAGAGTGGATTAGATATGAAGACTTCCTGCTGCTAATAGTTTCACTTTGCACCTGAAAGTGCCTGACATGTACCCTGATTGAAAACCAACAGCCCTGAAATAATGCATGAGGAGAAAGGCATGTTTTAGAGTATCTTCCTGTTGCAGTAACAAGCAAATTATTGCTTGTACCCTTGCATACAGATAACATAACTAAAAATAAACAAAACAAACCCCAAAAACAAATCAGGAACAACATTTATAAGAAAAAACTAACAAGTTCATAGAAAAAAAAGGAATAATTACTTTGAAGAATGCATGATGGTATGTCATATAATCTGAAGAATTAATAAAGGAGTTACAGAGATGCAAATAAGAAAGTAGAGAAGGGGCAATTTAGACTTCCCCACAGCCAGACTTACTGGAGGGGTTTTTTAACGTTACTTCCTCATTCATTTGTAGTTCAGCTTGAAACAGCCTCACTTTTTCTCAGGTGCTGCAGACTTCTGATTACTTCCACCTTTGAGCTCTCAGTATCTCAGAAAATCAGGCTCCAGCCCTGGCAAAGTTAGCAGCCAAAATTATAAGACTTTTCCTGGAAATTTATACCTTTAATCTTTGGATGTTACTGCTAAAGGTGACCTTTGTGTGGATATGCAAACTATAATAATAAGTACTACTACAGTAAGTATGCTTATTGTATATAAATGAAAGCTAATTACTTTTATCAGAGGACTGTCTGAATTGTCAGTACTTATTCCGTGATAGATTGTAATTATTTTAGCCGTGTAATGAGGAAGCTAATAAACAATATCAGCATCAGTGTCTCCATTTCTTGGTTGTAGAAGTGAAGATCCTGCATTGCCCTGACAGCTGGGTTAATTTCAGTCACTACATTGTGTTTCACAGCTAAAGCTAGTACATCCTCAGTCTTCTCCTATACTCACTTCTCCACAGAAGCTACCTACAAGCAGGTGGATATATAGAGAAAAACTGAACAAAGAATTTAAGAGTCTTCTGTCTTGGTGTTTAGACCCTGCATCAGCCTCATGTGGGACATTTGAGGTGATCTGTCTGCTTGTAGCTCAGAGTACATTGAGAATTAAGAGTACATATAATGTACACTCTAGGATATGGGACTTTGTATTTATTTCTGAGAGTAAAAGAATAGAAGAATGAAAACAAAGCCATCAACATATGAATGGAAATGAGGAGGAATATAATTTTATCTTTTTATATATCATATTTGTTTTACTAAAAATACTAGGTAGAACCAATACTTGACTTTGTTTGGCTGAAAAGGAAAATATTTGGCTAAGTTTTCATAGTGAATTCTTAGTGAAATTCAGAGGGCAATGATAATAAATTACTAAAATTCCTCAAAGTTCAAAACAACACTATGTAGATTCTTTCTCCTTTTGACTCAATTGATGGTGTCTATGACTTTAGTCCTAGCTCAGCTTACAAACCCGTTACACTCATCTCCAAAACAAGAGTAATTTTTGGCCAACTGAATGCACAGGTTCACATAAAATTGTGAACAGTTGCCCATAAGTAGTAAAAGATATTTCTTGTTCCCTTGTTCTATGCTCCAAGTCACAACATTGTTTTCAACACAGTATTCCATTTTTAAACATGTAGATGTCATTCACTTCTACAGAGAGAAGTGAAAAGGTACTTGACCTAATAGAAGTGTATGTTATAAGGATGCTTTTAGGAGGTAAAGTGGTGGCAAAAGTGGAACAGTGAGTTCTGTTATATGCTCAAACCATGGAGCTCTTGAGCAAAAAGCTGGGATACTACTTCTAAGTAGCTCTGCTTTATATAGTTGACTTTTGTCTATGTTTGTTGCTATAGCTCCAAGTGTTTATCTTCAGGGGATGCTCATATTATGAACAACAGTGAGTTGGCGAGTAAGGTTGGCATCAGTCTGGTTAGAAGTGTTGGGATTGATTTGACCTCAGCAACAATTTCCACAATGTTGACGGTATTGAAAAGAACATTTTGTATTCTACTCATTAGTAATAAAGATTGAAACACATTTCTGAATAATATGAACTGTGAATTCAATTACAATTCTTTCATCCATGTATCTGAAAGATCATAGTGCTTTTCTTAAATAAAAGGAGCATTTTAGTACAAGACCTCAGTGCAAGATCCTCTGCCACCACCTTTGGTTAATAACCTTGCTATAATTGTCCCTGCTTATTGCAGAGAGGTTTGGCTAGATGACCTTTAAAGTTTCCTTCCAGTCCAACTCACTGTATGAGTTTGTGATTACTGCCCACATAAATGTAAGAAAGGATCCTGTACCAGATGAATCTTCTTTATGCTGTCCACTAAACTGACACAACTACAGGCACAGCCATTGAATCAGGGACTTTACAGTCTAACAGATCATTGATAACCCTTTCCTGGAAATACCATTTCAGCTTTTAAAAATATTTGTATTCCAGTGAATGAACAATTAAGAAGAGTAAACACATTTAGCATCGAGATAAAAACACTTAGCAGCATTACACAAACAGAGTTTTGTAGGCAAGAGCATTTCTTCCACTGGAATAATCAGAAATGTTGGGAAATCAGAACAAGTTTACAAGCACGCCAGCTCTTACCCAAGTTTAAAACAGAACTAAAAAAATACTCATAATTTCACAGTAATTGCTCAGACCTCAGTCAGAAAAGTTTAATGATGAAAGGAATACATGAAGAGTACTTGGTCCCTTTCAAGTTAAGGAATTGCAGACAGACTCTTGTTTGCACTGTATTTCCTTGCAGACCAAGTTAGCACATTGACAGCACTTACTATGTGATCGTTCTCAGTTTTAGCAGGTACAACATAGGTGTTTAAACAAAGTGCCTGGAAGAAAGCATGGATGTTGCACTCCATAGCTGGGAGCTGGAAGAAGGCTGGAAACACCTCAAGGCTGACAGATGGCCTGTATCTACATCCACATGAACAGTCAAGTGTACTTAAGCAAGCTTTCAGGAGATTTGGAAAACTGGTGAGAAATCCTGAGTAGATAGGCTTTTTTTAGATTTGAAATAGCTACCTTGCAATCCATTTATTCTTTCCTACATTCAACATTTTTGCTTTATTGCTGATATGCCCTATAACATCAGACCACTCTTTTCTAATGCACTCCTCTTGTACAGCCTTTCTGTTTTTGTGCTGGCTTTTCCCTTTGCAGAGCACAGCATCCCTGTATCTGTGAGTATCCCAAAAAAATAAACTCATTGGAAGAAATACCAGCAAAAATAAAGCTGTGTTAACATGGCATCCTGCTTGATTCTGGCTGAAGGAAAGTAGCAGAGCATTACCAGGCTAACATGCCTATGCTGCTTCTCATGCCTAGTTTATGTTGGTATAATCCAGATCTTCCTGCATGAAACTGCATTTTAATCTAATTTTGTTGGAAACCAAATCTGTACATTGTAAAGACAGTGATCCAAGTCACAGATTACTTTCTTTGACTTTATTACTGAAACTCCTTTGACTTTTGTGGCTTCAAATTCTTTCTTCCGACATTCTCATATGTGGAAAATGACACAACCTTTACAACATCCTCATTAAATGACTAAACTGATTTTCCTTTCGGTGAAGGATCCAGTTAACAAAACCAAAATAAAAATATTAAAAAAAGCTTCAGCAGATCTTCATATAAACTACATTTTTCTATGTCTCACCATCAGAAAGATTCTGTTTCAATTTCAAGGATTTCATGAAATAAAAATTCATGCACATTAACATTTGTTCAAATTCCACATGGTTTGACATTATTTTTACGATCTGGAACTTACCCAATTTGTAGTTCAGAATCACAGTCCACTCCCTATAAGTACTTTTAAAATAAACTTATTTTAAGCAAATCTTAGGAACATGGGAAAAAGCCTACAATTCATCAGTCAAAAATACAGTAAACATCAATTTGCATTTTAGCAATGCTATACTCACATCAGATCTTTATGCAGTCATTGGAAGAATCAGGTTCATATATAAGATTTTCAAAGTCTTACACAACAGCTCTCCTACTTGCATGACTGCAGAAACTATCACCTCTCACAATCGGTTTAAAACATGCATCAACAGCAGTTTGTCAGCTGGTCTTATTCAGGCAATATGTCACTAAGCAAGGGACCACGCTAAAGGGAACCAGCTTTTCTTTGGAAAAGTGAGCTCTTTCAGTTTCATTTTCATGTAATACTCAACATCCTCTGAGTTCAATGCCTTGTACTGCTGAGGTCATTATCCAAACAAGATTATTGAAAGCATTCTGTAAAATGTATCAGCTCAAATTATGCTTTTAATTATACCTATAATTTCTTGATAAATTTACACCTATTTTTAGAGGAGTTACAGCTGTGGTATATAAACTTGCATTTACTAGGACTGTTGTGCATTCACAGAATCACTGAATCACCTAGGTTGGAACAGACCTTCAAGATCATTGAGTCCAACCATTAGTCCAAGACTGACATAACTAAATCATACCCGAAAGCACTATGTCTACATGCCTCTCAAATATCCTCAAAGAGGGGGATTCCACCACTGGCCCAGGCAACCCATTCCAATGTCTGACAACATTTTTAGTAAAGAACATTTTCCTAACATCAATCTAAAACGCCTTTGGCCATTTCCTCTTGTCCTATCACTCATCACTTGGTTGAACAGACTAATCCCTAGCTCTCCACAACCTCCTTTAAATTAGTTGTAAAGAGCTATAAGGTATCACCTAAACCTTCTTTTGTCAAGGTTAAACTGAGGTGCATGAGAGATTACCTATCATTTCCAGAACACATTCCCGTTCATTTTTATCGACATTCCTATTATTAAAACAAAATATCACAATAATAGGAACTGTTGGCCAGTAAGGCTATGAATCTTCACCTTTGTAAACATACCAAACCTGACAGACTGAAGACACAGCAATTGGATTTAAGCTGGCCTAGATTTGAGTAGAAGGTTGGACTAGGTGATTGACAAGAGCTCCTTTCCAACTTACTCTGTTCCGTTCTACAACATTATGAAACTCTCTGTGCATTTTGGAGTTTCAGTTTTGGGTTTCTGTCCCCTCCTCTCTCTTCTTCTTTGGACCTCACTTCACTTCTTCTCATCCATGTCGTGAAGAGGATGCACATGTGTCAGCCATCTTGCCCTGGAAACATGATGTGTCTCTAGACAGCGTGGAATCTCAGAGATCATCAGAAAAAAAGGTTCATCTGAATTTCCATGGTTTGCTGAAATGGGGAGAGTTCTTGCTTCTTCATAGCCATAGGGATCAGCATTTTGGAAATGGAGGAAAGTCTACAGTCTCAAGATGAGGCCTCACAAGAGCAAAGTATGAGGGCACAACAATTTCCTTTCTCTTGCTGACCATGCTATTCCTGATCCAGGCCAGGAACCTGTTGGCCTTCTTGGCCACTTGGGCTCACTGCTGGCTCATATGAAGCTGACTGTTTANACTGCTGGCTCATATGAAGCTGACTGTTTACCAGCACCCCTAGGTCCTTTGCTGCTGGGCAGCTTTTGAGCCATTCATTCTCAAGCGTGTAGAATTACCTGGGGTATTGTGACCAAAATACAGGACCCAGCACTTGGCCTTCTTGTCCCTCATACAACTGGCCTTGGATCATTGATGCAACCTGTCCAAGTCCGTCTGTAGAGCCTTCCCGCCCTCTAGCAGATCAACACTACCACACAATTTGGTGTTGTCTGCAAACTGACTGAGGGTGCTCTCAATCCCCAGGTGCATGTTACCAATACAGAGATTAAACAAGACTGGCCCCAACACTGAGCCCTGAGGGACACTGCTTGTGACCAGCCTCTAGCTGGATTTCACCCTATTAACCACAACTCTCTGGGAATGGCCAGCCAGCCAGTTTTGAACACAGTGAAAGGTACGTTTCTCTATACTATGATTCTCCAGTTTCTCCAGAAGAATGTTGTGGGAGACTGTGTCAAAAGCCTTCCCAGAGGCCAAGTAGACAACATCCACAGCCTTCCCCCCCATCCAAAAAGCGAGTCATAGAAAGAGATCAGGTTGGTTAGAAAGAGATCAAGTTGACAGGAAGAGATCAGATTGGTAAATTGGTACATGTTAGTCAAGGACATTCCTTCTTTGGACAAAAGGGAAAAAATTACATACACCTTGCATGCCACCCCATGAAAAGTACTGCATATCAATAACAATGATTATATTTTTTTAGCATTAGTTATTTTTTAATGTAATCATTACTAGTAATGCACATGACAAAGCAGATTACAAGACTGCTTTATAACCCCCCTCTGCTCTGCACATTCATCCTCTCTACAACACGGATGAGAAGTGAAGTGGCCAAGACAGCATCCTGGAGGGATCAGAAAGAGGGTGGTTAGCAGATCAAGAGAGGTTCTTCTCTCCCTCTACTCTGCACCAGTGAGACCGCATCTGGAGTATTGTGTCCAATTCTCAGCCCCTCAGTTCAAGAAGGACACAGAGCTGCTGGAGGGTGTCCAGCATAGAGCAATGAAGATGATGAAGGAAGCAGAACACCTCTCTTATGAGGAAAGGCTGAGGGAGCTGGGTCTCTCTAGCTTGCAGGAGAGAAGGCTGAGGAGTGACCTCATGGATATATATAAATAAATATGTGAGGGATGGGTGTCACGAGGATGGAGCCAGGCTCTTCTCAGTGTCATCTAGTGCTAGAACAAGGGGCAAGGGGTATAATCTGGAACATAGGAGGTTCCATATAAATATCAGAAGGAGCTTCTTCCCAGTGAAGGTAACGGAGCATTGGAACAGGCTGCCCAAGAGGGTTGTGGGGGTCTCTCCTGGCAAATATCTTGCCCAGAATAAAGTAGAGCAGAGGATTGTGAAAGCAGTGTTCCTTAGCCAGACAAGAATAATTAAATTCTTTAAAATTACTTGTTTATACTTACCTGAGCAAAGCAGTAATCATTAAAGCACAGTGATCTATGTTTTAGATAACTACAAGCCAGTGAGTAGACCCTTTGCACATCTTCTCATACAAAAATTCCACCAACTTTACCTCAATCCACACCTTCATACAATTCACTAACATGCTATTGCTTATGACATTGTCCTAGTTGGGATGAATGTATGGGGATGAATAGAAGAGGTACATACCCTAAAAAATAACAGAAGCTTCCTGTACAGGGAATCTGCTATGTCACTCTAAACTGCTAGTTGAGACACTAACTAAGTGTTAAAGTAAATATCAACAAACTAATAGTTAAAAATATCTGATATTCTTAAAATGTAATATCTTTTTAAAATACAAAAATTCAGCTTATGGAGGAGAAGGCCAAGAGGAGATCTGATCAATGTTTGTTTGAAGGGTGCGTGTCAGGAAGATGGGGCCAGTTTCTTCTCAGTAATTCCCAGTCACAAAGCAAGGAGCAACACGCAAACTGCCACACAGAAAGTTCCACCTGAACATGAGGGAAAACGATCTTTACTGTGGGGTTGACAGAGCACTGGAACAGGCTGGTCGGAGAGGTTGTGGAGTCTCCTTCTCTGGAGACATTCAAAACCTACTTGAGCACGTTCCTCTGTGGCCTATCCTAGACGATCCTGCTTTGTCGGGAGGTTGCACTAGATGATCTTCAGAGGTCCCTTCCAACCCTTAACATTCTGTGATGCTATGATTTTGTAATAATTTATGTGTTAGTAGTATCAGCTCTTGACTCACTCTAGAATTAAAAACTGAAAAAAAATCCCCCAAAACCTTCAAACATTTTGCAGACAGTTTATCTGTGTCTGAGAACTCTTAGTTCAGCTGTTTCAAGTTAAGAGCGTGTAAAAGAGTAGTTGAAGCAGAAAGAACAGACTTTTTGTATCACAGGCATATCATATGCTCAGTAGTTTACAGGAGAAAAAGAACTCATGCATGAATTCACAGGCACGTATAGACTCTTCAATCTGCTCCCTCTACTCTGCACCAGTGAGACCGCATCTGGAGTATTGTGTCCAATTCTCAGCCCCTTAANCACGTATAGACTCTTCAATCTGCTGACAAGCTAACTTTCACACTAACAACCATCCTGATTTGGTTTTGTTGCAGTTCCTAAGTATACAGTGAGATCTGGTAAAAACAGAAACTTATAATACAAGATACATTTCTAGGTATTCTTATGATTATTATAGAAAGTTTACTACTGCTCCTTTTATATGAGGTAACATTAGTGGGGCATAACATTGTGGTGCCAAGCTGAGCTGTCTCAACTGCCTAGGGATGCCAGTTGAAACCTTTTAGTAATGATCCTGTTAAGACAGAGGGCAGGATGGTGTTGCCATGCCTGTGAAATGGGCAGGAAGTGGGCTGCCCACGCCAAGGAAACATTTAAAGTAATGCCACTATGGCTTTTTGTTAAGGAACAAGGAGACTCACAGCAAACCAGTTCCAAAGGCTCTAATGTACTTTGTTCATCCACATAAATTAAGCTTTAGTTACTTCCATTTGGAGAACAAATTTTGACCTTATGCAACTGACTCTAATGTGTTGGTAGATGGTGCAAGCCAAGGCAGTCCCCAAGCTGCTATTGCATCCGAAGCTAAGCAATGCTTCACAAAGCTGTCTCTGATTCTCTGACATCTACCCAATTTGTCATGTCAGCAAGCACATTGTAAGCTTAGTGTGGATTTGTTTCAGCTGAATCCAACAGCTGCAATTGAGTATTTAAAGGCACAATACATAGGTGTTAAAGTACAGGTAATGAGAGGGGGGATTTGTTTTCCTTTTCCCCAAGTAAAAGCAACAGCAGTCCCCTATTTTAATGATTTTATTCAGCTGCCCTGCTGAAACAGAAGAGGGTGTGAATGCTGCCTTTCTGGTCTCTTAGCAGCACTGTCGATCTACTTTGTGCTGGAGTAAATTGCTGCAATGTGACATTGGAGAAGCAGATCCCATGTAAATTCAGAGCAACTGCTAGGAAGAAAACCTTAACATTGCTGATATAATAGTTTTTGTGAAATAAAGAGCACTCTTCCAAGAGCAGGATAATTAGCAAAGGTAGTTTCCATGTGAACACCTTTCTTCAACCTTATTACATGTGCTTAGGAAAAAATGCAGCACACCAGAGCCAGCTCTTCGAAAAGAATATGACATATCCCATCTGGTTCCCTTGCTGCACTATCTGATGATGACCTAGCGTGAAATATTTGTACCTGTTTTCTCAAAGCTGGCACTCTAGAATCTATACCCATCACACAGCATATTCAGAGATGAATGAGGCATTTTTTTGGCATTCCAGTAATAGGAAGCAAAAACAGGTAAGTACTTGGCATGGAAAAGAGATATATTTTCCTCTGAGACAAGATAAAGTTCTTGTTTAAAAATAATCAGTGGGGAAATACGGTTGAGCTTGATTTTCATTTTTGCCTCCAAATTCCTGCTAAAGAAAATCCTGTTGAGTTCAGATGTAAAAAATTCTTACTGTCATGAGGCATAGCATCACAAAAGGTGGTTTGTTTACAGAGTTTTAAATAGTGCATTGAAATTCTCTTAAGTGACACAAAGTTTATTGTTGGTGCTGGGATTTATTTTTTCTGTCCTTCCATTTACCTTTAACCTCTTACTGCTTTTTTGATAAGAAATCTCTTCTACAGATCACCACACTGGTTGCTACTTGCAGTAATTTCCAGTTTAACATGTTGGAAAGTTTGGTAATGGCATACAGGTAATGACACTTGAAAGACAACTACTTAAACATACAAGAGCATGTACTACTTATATTCCAATTCCCACAATGTTTGAATCCAAGCACCACTTTTGAGACTGAAACAGCATTCTTAAACGTCAATTTCTTGAGCAACAGCAAGTCCAAAGAAATTAAGTGTATTGAAGGCACTCAGGTAACCTCTTCAGAATGGTAAACCACATTTCATGACACCATAATTCTCAGGATCTTCATGACATTTTACCTGAAGAGGCAAGGCTTTTCCTTGATGCAATTCCAATAAATCCCCATGAGTTAATTCCAAAACTAAAGTGCTGCAAATTTCCTTTGAGGTTCCCAAACACACATACAAAAAGTGCAAATTGCAGCATGTGAGGTGAAGAGTTTTCATGGACCCAAACTCCCACTGTCTCTTGCAGATGTGACAGTTGACAAGTATAAAGCCTCAGTTTGAGAGTTAGAATCATCTCCTTAAAGAAAGAAAATTAAAGAGTATTATTTTTATAATCTGCAAAATATTAAGCAAATAAAAAGCTTTATTTTAACAAAACAATAAAGAGTGAAAAACCTATCTTCACTGTGTGCAACCTTTTCTGAGGCTTGCTAAAATTACAATGGCTCCATAAAGCTGCTATTAATTACTAAGAAAACACCCTGTTGCAATATTTTCAGAGGGAAGGATTGTCTCTCACCTGTAGTCTAATTTCTGAATTTTCTATTACATATAAGCTATCACTGAGTATGAGCCATGTAAAAGTAATAACAAAACTGAAATAATATGCACATGAATGCTGGTCAGTAAAATCAGTGCATCTGAGTAGAAGTTTTCTATAACTGAGACTTCAGTGATGAGGTCAGATGTTCTTACCGACACAAGTTGAGCTTTAAGATAATATGAACAGTCCTTGTTCCTGTAACCAGGGCTGTGTGGGCCATTTCCAAGGCACTCTGGTAAAGTGTCTGTGGCTTTCAAGCTTCACCAGCCTACTCATACTGGATAAAAGGTTCTTTCCAGTGTTTCTTAAAAATATATGATGCTGAGAGGTATAAACATTTGTCATATGACTTACTGCATGTTGCACAAAGATTTTTAATCAGTAAAATGAAGAAGTTCAACAAAACCACAAAGCAACTACCTCCCTTTTAATTTCTTCATTTCAGTAAGTGCACAGAGGGTACTAGGCATCTGGAGTTGGAAAAAAAAAAAAAGGGAATCTAAAACGGCAGTATTAAAAACCATGGGAAGTCACATCATGCTCAGACAGTGTGCTTCACTGAATTTCTGAAAGTTGGAAGTGTTTTTCCAAATTTGACTGTAAGATCTGCCAGTTGTGGATTGGACAGCTATGGTTAAATTGCACTGACCACAATCTGAGGTGATGCAGCAGTCAGTAAATTCATTCTCTCTCTGACAATCCCTAGTTTCTATTTCACCTGTGAATATTATTTTTTCAGCTGGTCACTCTTGTATGGTGTTTTTAGCACTGAGAAACCCAGATGGCTTCTTGAGCAAGTCTTGTCCTTGGAAAAGCTCCAAGCTGCCTGTGCCTCCGAAACTACTATGTATTGTGTTTTCAGACTGCTTGGTCAGCTGCATCATAGTTTTGCTCCTGTTTTGCTCCTTGGCAGAGAATCATTAACATTCCTGCAGCATATTAGGCAACTTCAGGGCTGGTCTCAATAGGCTGCATTAGTATCTGCTTGGACACAAAGGAATTACAGCTGAACCAGACACCACTGAACCTGGCTTGGGCCACAGCCTCTCACCTGACAACACATTAACCTATCAGAATTTTATTTATAGGCACAAAACTGATTGATGTAAGTTAGGGGTTTAAGAGCTTTCTTATCTTATTGCTTTATAGTTTTCTATGCTGGTTTATTTTTTCAGTTCAGTTCTCAGTAGAAGACAACTATGTGCATCCTGATACTCTTCTAGGCTTCACCACCCCTCTGCAATGTAAATATTCCTGTATGTCTAGGAAAATTTGTAAGATGAGAACTGGCTCAACATATAATCTAATATTCCGGATAAATGAGGTAATATGTGTAGTTAAAACCTGTGGCCTGAGCCAAAATGATAACAGACTGCTACCACAAAAATCTCGATCCCTTTGAAACCAACCCACTTTCTGTGTGTTCCTTGCTCAGCTAAGGCTACCGTAAATACATCTATCACTTTGAGGTATACAGAGCTACCTCTATCTCAGTGAGAGTGAACAAGCATACCTTTCCACATAGACTTTGAGAAAGTAATAATGTTAGATACAACATACTTAGGAAATTGAAGAAAAGCTGAATTTAAATTCAAAACTAGCCTTTATTTTGTCATAACATTATTTAAATTGCCAGCTACCGATTTATAAAGACTAACTGTGAGAAAGAAAAGGCTGCAAGCATAAATACAGAAAATACTATGACTTACTGTTTTTATCTTTCAGGTTAGGCTTCAGTTTTATTTTCCTCTCTATTAAAGTAAATACATACAATTTATCTTAAACATTTCTAGATTTGAAATAAACAATATAATTCAACAAATGTTTAGATTAAACTGACCACATTTATTAACCGAATTCTGATGTCCTTAATAGCAACACTTGAATTTCATGAAAATAAGTGCATTTATCTGACTTCACTGGAGTCTGTTCAAGTGCAAGAGAAGACTAGAATAATATCTTGTTTGCTTTAATATTTTTCCACTATAGCACTTGCAAACAAGAACTGAAACACTATTCATAGTAGTCTGGTACAGCACACCACTTCAGTTATACAGACTTAATGAGAGCAAACACACATGTTCTGCTGTAGCTACATTGTCTTGGTAGCCATGAAGAAATCTACCATTCAAACTACTTTTTTTACAGCCCTTCTTACCCAAACCAAAACTTACTCCTGTTTTACAGAGCAGTAGCTGCTCTGCTAAAGCAACAACAACAAAAAAAAATCTACCTTCCTATATAGTTTGTGTCATGTAACAAGGTGAGAAAAATAAAACCCAATTCGTAAAAAAAATCAAAATTTTGATCAAAAATCCCATTTTAGAACAGCCCCTCTGGAAATAAACTGTCACCAAAGTCACACATGCATGCCTAGAGCTACTAAAATTTCCAAAAGATCATTCACAGCAAAAATAAGGAGTAAGTGAAAAGATCCACTATCTAAAGTAAAAGGTACCTTTTTTCTGTTGCCTGTTCTGGAATGATTTCCTCTTTTGACATACTACTAGTGCAGAGGGAAGGACAGCTACCATCACACATGTGGGGATGATAAAGAAGATCAGGGATTTTTGTCCACTGTATTGCGTACTCATTAAAGCTGTCAAAAACATGAAAAGGAAGTAAATTTTCAACTTACAAAACAGGCATTGTTTATGAAGTTATCAGTTCTGATTCTCCAAAGTCTTACTTGACTGAACAAAAGACGTAAAATTTGTCAATGTACTGCTTTACTCCCCCACCTTAGGAATACTTAACTCTGCAATATTAATACAAGAAACGTTACCGAAAATGCTTCATCTCTTACATTTGTATGGCATTTGAGTGAGCTCTACTGTAATTTGTCTGTATCCCATCTGAAGAACAATTAGTTAGGAGTCAAGATCAGAGAAGACACCCATGTAGATTAAAGAATTTCCTCAGCCAAATAATAGGAGCTACCCTAAAATAAGTTCACACAGAAATGACAGGCTAGCTTGTTAGAGTATGAGCTAGCTGAGGCATCAAAGTCGTATATAATATTGACTTGTTTGTTTTCCAGAACATACATGTAACACTGCTTTCTAGAACCAAATTCCAGCGATAGATCATATGATGCGTGCACAGACTCTCTCTGTCTTACACCAACTTGAGGTGATACAAACCTGAAGTGGAAATGTGAGCTGAAGCATCTCCATTCAGTTCTTTATTCCAAAAGACGCAACTGTAGTTATCACTTATATTTGGTTTCAACGTCAGGATGCTGGTGACATTGTAGAGGCTGTCTGCAGTCAGTGTGTAGGTGGTATCTGCAGATTCGCTGAGATTCATGTTTTTCTCATTTTGCCAGAAAACTTGTGCTAGAGGAAATCCCTCTGACTGGCACTTAAAAACAAACTTGTCTTCACCTGGTTTTCTCATTACTTGAGTTTTTATTCTCTTGTAGGATGCTGCACAAGAAGTTGAGTAAAATAATAATTTTCTTTACATCCCTTTAATGCCATAATTTTGTCTATGGCTCTGTCTTTCAAGCAAGGTACACTTATTTGAAATTATGGAGGATGTTTTGTAAAACAATTCTGTATTTGTTGTCAATGTTTCTCATGCCTACAATGACAGAACTTACTCTGCTATTTTACACAGGACAGCAGTTAACACTGAATTTGTAAGTTATCAATATAGAAGAAACAAATTCTCATGGGACTAATATTCCACTGCAAAAAAAAAGAAGGCTGGTTTTATATTTGTTTTGCCTTAGCTTATAAAAAAATGCGATATTTTCATCATGCTAGAGCAAAATGAACTTGGGATTTCTGTGAGGACAGTGGATCAAAACAAACATGGGTCTTAATGCTGTATCACATGGTCATACTGCAGTTAGTAGGAAACACTAGAGGCCTTTCAAATGATTGATCCATCATGCTATTCAGTAATGCATTCCTTTATTAATTTTGCTTTGGTGAACACAGAAAATGACATGTCCTTGATCTGAAACCTGCAGTCACTCAGGGAGTCCCCAGCCACTTGGGTAGTTGAAGCAGAGCTCATTAGTAAATCAAAGCACCTCAGAAAATTTTGTGAATAGCTAGGGGTGGCCCATCAGGGAGTCACATGAGAGTGTGCACCTGAGAAAAGAATGTGGGAAGGACAAAGGGGATGAAGGATGGAGGTAGAGAAGTTGCTTTTCCTCTCTGGCACAGCTTGCTTCTGGAGAAACTCAGCTGGCCATTGACCCAAGACTAGCCAGCACTAAGACAACTGCTTTGGTTCTGCTAGGGGTTGAGCACAGTGTTTTGACTTTGGGAATTTGCAAAACATACCTCCAAATTAGTCAATTTCTACAAGCTTAAAGGAATTTAGTAGAGACTTCTCAGTGAATACATACTTATAGCCAGTTCAGCCACTAACCTTTTACTTTCAAAGTAATGTACTTGTAGTCCACACCCTGGTAGTTAATGAGACAAAGGTATGATCCCGCATCTGTGATCTTCACACTAGTGATCTGAAGGACAGCTCGTCCCAATTTCAGTTCACTGTGCAGAAGTGCTGCTCTTCCTATGAAATCATCATGCTGGGATGGAGGGAATGCCTTTCCATTGCGGAGTACATACACCTCTTTTGATTTTGACTGACCCTGCCTTTTTTGTTCCCAGATGACAGTCAGGAGTCCTAGGTTTAATGAGCCATTCACAGGGAACCTGCATTCCATGGTCATGTTGCTCCCATACTCCACAATGTATAAATGTTGAGGAACTTCAACTGTAAATAAAGCTATAGCAGGAAAAGAAAACAGTTTCATTTCTTGTATTGAAATATCATCTAGCTTGCTTTAAATTTGGGCAAAAAATGCCATATAGTCAGGCATATACTCACTGATTTGACTAAATGTTGTAAATATTTTTTGTTCCTGCTCAGAAAAACACTCTGCCATGTCAGTAGTATTTATACCAAATCATCTAAATTTTATACTGATTACAGTGTCTGAAAGACAAGACAAAATAAGAAAGCATTGTGTTTTTACATAATTTAGAAATAAGATCGAGTCAGAAATTACACAGGGAACACTTAGAATTACAGAATTCTCATGGCTGGAAAAGACCTTGAGGATCATCAAGTTCAGCCCTCATCCCAACACCTCCCTAACCATAGCCTCAAGTGCTCTATCTACTGCATTTTTAAGCACCTCCAGGGATGGTGACTCCACCACCTCCCTGGGCAGCCTGTTCCAGGCCCAACCACTCTCTGAGTAAGGAATGTTTTCATAATATCCAATCTAAATCTCCCCTGATGCAACTTGAGGCCATTTCCCAGAGTCCTATTATTAGTAATTTGGGAGAACAGAGCAGCACCACCTTTGCCCCGATTTCCTTTTAGGTAGTTGTACAGAGCAATAAGGTCTCCTTTCAGCTTCTCTAGACTCAGTTATTTCAGCCACTCCTCATAAAGCCTGTTTCCCAGACCTCTCATCAGCCTTGTAACCCTTCTCTGAACCTGCTCCAGCACCTCAGTGTCCTTCTTATGCTGTGGCAGCCAACATTGTACACAGTACTCAAGGTGCAGTCTCACAAGTGTTGAGTACATGGGCATGATCACCTTCCCTACTCCTGCTGGTTACACCATTCTGATACAGAACAGGATGCCGCTGGCCTTCTTGGCCACCTGGACACACTGCTGGCTCATGTTCAGCTGTGTCTAAACCAACACCCCCAGGTCCTTTATTTCCAGCAGCTCTCCAGTCACTCTTCCCCAACCCTGTAGTGCTGCTGGTGGTTGTGTGAATGAAGTGCATTCCCCATATTAGGTTTTGTTAAACCTCACCACAGTAGCCTCAGCCCATGGCTTCAGCCTCTCCAAATCCTTCTGTAGTGCTTCCCTACCCTCAAGCAGATGGACAATCCCACCTAATTTCCTGTCAACTGCAAATTTACTGAGGGTGCCTTCAATCCCCTCATCCAGGTAACTGATAAAGATCTTAAACAAGACTGGTCCCAAAACTGTATGGGCTCGGCCATCCAGACAGTTTACAAACTTCAGCAAAGAATCCATCTGTCTAAGCTGTGAGCAGCCAGNCTTCAGCAAAGAATCCATCTGTCTAAGCTGTGAGCAGCCAGCTTCTCCAGCAGAATGCTGTGGGAAATGGTGTCAAATGCCTTCCTGAAGGCCACTACATTTCCCTCATTCACTAGGCATGTTGCCTGATTACAGAAGGAGATCAGGTTGGTTGAACAGCATTTGCCCTTCATGAACCCATGTTGGCTGGGCCTGATCTCCCTATTGTCCTGTACTTAGCATGTGATCACCCCCAAGATGA
>VZRI01005502.1:0-18963 GCA_013397515.1 Upupa epops | reverse complement strand
TGTTGGATCATTTCTAACATCAGACAAGAGTTTCCTATGCATCAGAACAAAGGAGTAAAGGAGTAAAATGGCTTCTCTTGACTGCCACATCTGTGGAGGAGGTTGACGCCTGTGTTAACAACCTCCATTCTGAGGAGAGCCAGCCAAGTTACCACAAAAAAATCTGCTACAACTGCTGTTCTGTTTTGTCTTCATCCCATTTCCCAGCTCCTTTCTAAGTCAGAAATACAGAAACGTCTAACAATATGAGCGGCCGCTGGAAAAATAGCTAGGAAAGAAAGCAGGTAACGTAGCACCTCTAAATCTGAGGAGTTTATAAAATGTCCTCCCTCATTTGGAATAGAAAGCTTTAGTGACTAAATCTTATTTCTTTACTTTCCATTGCTAGGATAAGAAAGCTCCTCTCACAGCACCTTCATCAGAGAGGAACAATTGCCTCCATATTCAGTGCAGTCCATAATCAATCCAAGCAATCATTGTTCTGCCTGGAGACAGAAGGGCTCAAAGTTTTAGGCTGATGTTATTGAGTCTTTAGTAGATATTACAGAATTTCTCGGGGAAAAAAAAAAAGAAAAAAGAAAAATGAAAGATAACAAAAGCTAAGCTCAGGATTGTTTAGTAATGAGCTTAAAATTAAAAAAGAAATAAATACATCTGGGTGCTTCCCACATTTCAAAAGAAATAAGCTACATTCATTGTGGTATTAATCATGTTCAATCTATTTCCCCTCTCACTGCAAATCAGTGAGTTTTCAGCTAACAAGAATGGGTGCCCTGCTTGAGCTGACAAACCCTGTTCCCCCTGGTAGGAGAGGCACTTAGCATGGCATTACCATCATTACATCCCAAGGTTAAAGGCAATGAAACTCCAGGAGTGGCAAAGTCAAATCAGTTCAATTGTCTGATTGTTCATACTCATGAAGTAGTGAGGCTGGCAGGGGTCCAGAATAAAACTTAGGGCTTTCCAGAGGACCTCCTTTAAGGTAATTCATTGCCCTCTACAGTAACTTAAATCAGAAGTGCGAGAATGGTCAGAGTAAATGTGACTCCTGATGTTTCTTAAGAGCAATATTACTAGATACCCAGCTGTTAGGCCAGATGTCAAAGGTGCATTAAGAGCACTTGGTTTTGATCTAACCCATTCCCAAGTAGAATGGGTTTGGCTTTGAGCAATGCAATAAAAAAAGATTGTGATTAATGAAGCAGTAAAACTTGATAACAAATTGATTCCTGGTTCCTTCTCTCTGCCGTTTTCACTGTCCACAAAGCATTCTTTTACTTACCAGCAGGGACATGTAAAACGTTAATCATCAATCTGTGGGCCATTAAAGAAGTTGCTTTTTCTTTCTCTACTTGAAAACCAGGGGGGAAAGGTAATAGGTTTGTTCAGACAAAGAGAAGTTAAAGGAAAAGCTTTTCACAGAATCAGCATGGGAGCTTGGTGCCTTAATCCATCCCTCTTACACACCTGAGTTCAGCATCGAGATGGGGATTGGAATTCATGATTGAGGTGGAGTAGAAGGAGCCTCTTTTTTGTTTTTTTTTACTGTGATGTTCCAATTCAATGCGACCTAGAACAGCTAGAGAATATGAAAGGATATTGCTCCTTGAGACAAATCATTTGAGCAAAGGGCACAGTGACAAAAGTAACAAGTTAATGCCTGCATTTTTATATTTATATTTATATTTATTTATATAAATATAAAATATAAAATAAAATATAAAATATAAAAAATATATAAATATATTTATATAAAATAATATATTATTTATATTATAATAAATAATATAATATTTATATAAAATATATAAATATAAATAAATTTATATTATTTTTATTCCTATAGATAATGAAGCAAAATACATGCAATTGCAAATTCAAGAGAGAAAACTATATACAACACCCACAAACAGACGATATTTATAGCACGGAGTGAGCATACAGCGCTCTCTCTGTACTCATTAAATTGGTGCAAAGAGCATCATGCACAGAAAATATTTTTGCATAAGCTTGAGCTTGGAAAATTGAAGTGGCTGACAATATTTAGAACAGCCTTCATTAAGGTCTATTAGGCATTTCGCAATCTGTGGGTGAAGTGAACCCTAGTTCTGCTGTTCCAAGGAGAGGAAGGGAATGCAATTATCTCAAATATAAAGACTGACTGGGAGGCAATTGCTCAGATACAAGAGGCAGAGAACCCTGGACATGCTACCAAAGTAGCCTTTTAAAAACTCAGTTCTTCTGGGACCTCAGGCTGAAATCAACCTACAGGTCTGTCCTCACAGTGAACTTGCCTTTAACTACTGTGTCTGAATCATCAACTTCAGTTTTGTTCTAGCATGAGATGTAGATCTTAAAAGGGAAAAAAATATTTCTCACAATATTGGCTGCTTTTTATAAGCAATTTCTTTATTTTGTGTGTCATGCATCGCATCTCAGAGCTCATTAGCCAAGCAATAAACTTCAGCTTCTCCAGAAACCTGTAGCTCTGACTTGAAATTTGCTGAAGTAAATTAGAAAAAGAAGAGCCTGATTCACTAGTTGATTACACTAATTATACCACTGCTTCAAAATACTTACCTTAGGAAGCCTCAGAGCGGAACAGCAGGCTTACACAATGAGAAGGGTTTGGGTTGAAGTGAAGGTTCAAGGCTGTGCTTCCTAATGTTGTAAGACTAGAAAAAAAAAGACTTTTCTTTTCTGCTTTGCATTCACTTCACTTTCTTTTGGTTTATTCTATTACCTTACATTTTTTGTCTTTTCCTGAACTGGATATTGAAAGTTCATGAGGACTTTTATTTTTGTGGTGGTACTGAGGCTTCTGGAGGGGTAGTGTTCTTGGGCTTTTAGTTTAGGTGGCTTTTTTAGAAACACAGATGCTTGCTAAAGAAAATGGTAAATTTAAAAGATATGTCAAATTTTAATTGGAAAGATGGCACCAGCACTGTCTATAGAATCTTTCACTTTGTGGACTCTGAAAGCTGTTAGATATCATTGCTGCAAACTTTATTTCATTTTTCTGAGGAGAAGATGGGAAGGATCCCTTTCTAAGACCGTATTTCCCTTTTCACCGTTGTGACCCGAGTCCCCATGCCAGAAACATGCCTTGCTGTGGTCAGGCAGATAGGTGGACTAATCTGTTGTCCCAGACAGACCAAGGCATTTGTACTCAAAAGTGAATGCTGCAAAACATGGGTACAGATTTTGCAGTTTACAACCTGGTTTCCTTACAACAAGCATGACAATTCTCCACATACCCTTGCAACAGGAAAACTTGTCCTTTTACCTTTTTTATAACAATGTAACTCCAAACTCATACTTTAGCATTATTGGTTATGTAAACAGAGCTGGGTGGATGCCAATTAGGTACTGGATCTGAAGTAACTCATGTTTCTCATAGTTCAACCTCACATAGGCAGCAGTATTGGGAAGCCACGTGCAACTGCTGTGTAAGTGGTGTTCCCGGTCCTAAAAAACTTAATTATAGGTTTTTGATAATGAAATAAACACAAAGCAAATCAAAAGGTTAAATAAGAGCTTGTAATGAGAGTTACAACATCTACAGCAGGTATTGACTGAAAGATAGCAACCCCAGAGAAAGAGCCAAGAAACCAAATCTCAGGGGAGGTCTCAGAAGAGACAAAGGAAATCATGTTGCCTACTAAGAGTCCATTCCTTGCATCAGTCCCTGTTGGCCTACCTCTGACTACCAAAACTTTCATCTGGCTTTCTTGAAAAGCAGGCTATTGAGAGAAGAGCTAAAATGTTACAGTGGTGAGAAGTTCAGCTTACTTCCCAAAAGGACTGTAGAGGTTTCAGCCATGAGTAAAAGTGCATTTTAGACTTCTATGAAGGAAAAGCAACCAACTTTTTGTTAGTATTCAGATAAATACTAGGGAACAGTAGCAGTTAGCTCATGCATTTGAGTGCACACAAACCCTTTCTAGTCCACCCAAAGCACTGTGAGTCAGCCCAAGACTCAAATATTCAGATAGCATCCAGGACTAGATCAAATGGCAAGGTGGTAGTGAAATTGATAAGGAAATGAAAGCTTATGGGCAGAAGTTCATGAGTGAGAACACAGTTGCTGAAGTATGAGAAACAAGTGAGGCATGGCACAGATTGCTATAAAAAGACCTTTAGTTAGACCATACTTCAAAGACAGAGATAAGAGTGCATGATAGGGAGTGTAAGATGAGGAGGAATGGTAGTATGGGCTATGTAAAATTAAATTTGTAGGTAAGACTAATAATCTGAGACTGAAGTGAAGGGGACTAGTGTTGAATTTCTGTGCTTCCTAAGAAAGACTATAGGATTACAGGCTAGAAAAGGCTTGATAAAGATACCCCATTAACTACAAAGTAATGCAAAACTAAGCCTTCTATTATGAATATGCCATGACATAAGAAAACTAAGGCCTGATGACCACTTCATTTAGTGGCTATCTTGTTATTAAAATTGCTTATCCCTAATGTGCTTGTTTCCAGTTCTTTCTCCTAGCAACTAAGCACAGTTGATCGAGAAAAGCACAAACCTTAAACTTTTCTCATGTTAGTGTCTTCAGTGCTTCCACAGATTATGACCAATACTGCTATACTACAAAGCCACTACAAAAAGCACAATTTCATACTTACTCAAACAAATAATTGGGTTATATTAATCAAATGGAAGCAAGAATGTACGTAGGTGAATATAATTATCTGAAATTTGCTGGCACATGGAGGGTAAACAGCCAGATGTCTGACACCTCTCCTAGGACCCTTAAGGTTGCCAATTAGCGTACACATTTGTGCAAAAGAAAAAAGCAGAAAATCCATTCTGTGCAGATACTTAGCCTAACCAATTTGTTTCATAACGATCTGTTATGCAATGAAGTGATAGCAATATAGATGTGCATACAGACATTTAAATTGAACATCAGACTTTTATGAAGCTCCCCAGAAAGTCTATCAATTTTAGGTCAATACTTATTCCATCTAGGAATTCAATACATTAAGAAAGTAAGTCTGCTGTACTTTCAGTCAAAGTCCACCACCTTAGCTCTACGATCCAAGCAAATACCAGCCTCACAACTCATACCAAGCTCTCTACTCCACACACTGCCTTACACATTAGCAGGCCTTTCTGCACAGACACATTTGCAGAAAGAGCAATTTATCTATGCCCTGTGATTGCAACATTCTTGTTGGAGTAAAGTGTCTACAAGAGTTGATGATGGATGTGAGGAGAGACACAGCATATTTTTTCAGTTTTGACCTCAAATCCTTTCTAGTTCATGCTATCTGAGATTTTCTGTGGAATATGTCTATTACTATAAGATTAGTTTTACTCATGCAGAATATGCAGTGATCTAAAAAGCTTTGTTAGATTCGTTGAAGTTAAAACAATTTGGAGAATTGGGTAGTTTGACACAAGTGAAAAGGGTCACTTTCAGCTGACAAAACATGACTACGTAACCTTGGAAGTCTGGATCACAGAGGCTAGATCTACTGTATAATTAAGGGACCAAGAAGTACACAACCTCAGTAATACTATTAGAAATACTCATGTTGTACTTACCTCTGAGCAATCTACCTGAATGATTAGTACTCTAAGCAGAAGGTCCAGGATTTTATAACAAATGCTTCCATTATTCAAATATTAATTTTATGGCTTGGTAGAATGATCAGAATAAGAAAGAATTGTTTAAATGTTACTGCATTTTCACCTGGAATTCTTTCCTCATAATTAATAGCATTTGGCATTTGGAAGGTCTACACCACTCCAAGTAGTAGTGTAATAGATCCAATTGGGTATAAGGGAAGAGGAAAACAGCAGGAGAAGGGTGGCTAGGTAGACAGGCATTTTACTTGGACATTTCCCTTGGACACTGAAGGAAAATGTGAAATTCTGACTTCAGTTACCAGAGTCTGCTGGAAATACAACAAAGCACAAAGGAGGTTCCTAGACTGTACAGAGAGACTTCCTGACACAGTTGGTAAAATTAGCCAACTGCGTAAGACTCTGTACTAGACCTGCTCTTTGTGAACAGAGGAGAACTTGTAGGCAAACTAGAAGTAGTGCTCATTAAAAAGGTAGTGTCTTCCTTTTTTGAGTAAGAGCAGGAAGATAGGCCAGAAGTCTTGAACTTCCAGACAGTAGACCTTGGCCTGTTCAGGAGACTGGTTAACAGAGCCCTTTTGAAGAAAGTCTTGAAGAATAAAAAAGTCCAGGAAGGCTGGATATTCTTTAAGAGGAAATCTTAAATGGTGCAGGAACAAGCTGTCTGAGGGTGCTGTAGAATTTGTTGTCAGTGTAGAAGACTGGCTGGGTTAAACAAGGGAGCATTTTCTGGAACTCAGGAAGAAAAGAAGTCTATGGACTATTTAAGAAGCGGCAGGGAACAGATAGACTACAAAGATCTTGTAATGGTATGCAGAGAGGAGATTAAAAAGGCTAAATACCAACTAGAACTTAATCTAGTCACTGAAAATTAAAAATGTCTCTATAAATACATTAACAGGAAAAACACGGGGCTAAGGAGAATGTACATAAATTATTGGATTTGAGGAGAAACATACTGACTAAGGATGTTGAAAGGATCGAGGTACTGAATGCCACCTTTTCTTCAGAAGTTCTCGGAATGCCCAGTCCATGAGACAGAAAACAGAGACAAGGAAGAGAACAAAGTCCCCATAATACAAAAGAAAATGGTCAGTGTCTACTGGTGGAAAGTAGATTAGTGAGCAGCTTCCTCAGAGATAACCAGAGACGTCCCAGTTGCTTGGAGGTTAGTAAATACGACACCCAGCTACAAGAAGGGCAGGAAGAAAGATCTGTCTGTCTCAGTTTGGTGCCAGTGAAGGTTATGGAGCAGATCACCTTGAGTGCCTTCAGATGGCACATACAGAACAATCAATTGATCATGTTTGGAGCACTGTCTTGGAGAAACTGTATGCTCATGGCTTGGATGGGCGTGAGGTGAAAAAGTGGCTGGAGGATCAACCCAAAGAGTGGAAGTGAAAAAAGTTAAATACAGATAGCGATCAGTCACAAGTGGTGTTCCCTATTGCTCAGAACCAGGCCCTGCTCCCATTTAACATTTTTATCAGTGTTTTGAACAAGAAGATTGAGTGCATCTGCACTAAGTCTGGAAAAGATAACAAATTCAGTGGGTGTATTAATCTGACAGAGGGTAGGGATGCTTGTTGTAGTTTGGATTTGAGCAGGTTTCTTGGCCTGTGGCATTGGGAAATTGTTATGGAAATTTGTGACATTATTTTGGCTCTGTGAACTGGTGTGCCTGGTTCAGAGTAATTTTGGGTATCCAGCCCCTACTTGGTTTTCGTCTTTCTGTTTGGAGATGATACCATTGTCATTGAAGTTAAGCATGGCAGCTTTGGGAACATGGTGAATGGAAAGAGGACAGTACTTCAGAGATCAGTGGAGGAAAGGTTTTGTCTAAATGTAGTTTGCTGAAATGCAGACTGTTTTTCCTTTTCTCATGGCAGTAGGATTTGGCAGATAAAAATGGAGAACTGGTTAAGAAGTGCATGGATCAGGGAATCGGACTTTTACATGCCCACTGACACTGAGGAATGTGTTCATGGACTGAATGGACTCCGTTTCCACAGGGAACAAGTTTTTTCACTTTGTAGGCCTGGATGTAGCAGAGCAGCTCAGTTGTGTAAGTTTCATAGAGTAGTTTAGGCTGGAAGAGACCTTGAAAATCATCTAGTTCAAACCCCAATGCTGTGAGCAGGGACACCTCTCCTGTATGTTTTTGGCGGGGGCAGGGGAGAGAGTTATGTGGGGAGAATTAAATGAGTCTTGTTGTTTTTCCATAAAACTAATTATTTGACTCAGTTTTCATTTTGCCTGTAATTTATAAGTGGGTTTTGAGCTCTCATTATTTGGTTTTTGTTTTGACATGTTATAATTATTAGCTACATTAAGTGGTTAATTTCATCTCAGCATAAACCCTTGACGAGGCTCTACAGAAAGACAGACACTAGGAAATACTTCTATTATTGAAAGTGTCATTAGGCTTAGGAGACTGCAGCCCAGGGAGGTAGTTGATTCACCATATCGGGATATGTTTAAAAGTCATGGACATATGGAGCATAAGGTTTATTGGTGGGCTAGGTCGTTAGGTTAATGATTGGACTCAATGATTTTAAAGGTGTTTTTCAACCTAAATGACTCCCATGATTCTCAGTGTCCTTTAATACTTCCAGGAGTAGCGACTCCACCATTTCTCAGAGCATCCTGTTCCAAAGTTTGACAACAAAGTCTTCTACTATCCAACCTAAGCCTCCCCTGGCACAACTTCAGACTATTCTTTCTTGTCCTAATGCTTGCTACCTGGGACCTACATCCTCCTTTCAGGTAGTTGTAAAGGGCAATAAGGTCAATCCTCAGCCTCCTTTTCTCCAAACAACTCCAGTTCCATGAGCTGCTCCTCCACCAGACTTGTCCTATGGCTCTAGACTCTTTACCAGCTTTGTCCACTTCTTTGGACACACTTCAGTACATCAGTGTCCTTGTAGTGAGGTGCCCAAAACTGAACACTGTATTCAAGGCTACTGGCCTCTTTGGCCACCTGCAAACACTGCTGGTTTATATATAGCCAACTGCTGACTAACACCACCAGGTCCTTTTCTGATGGGTAGGTTTCCAGACACCCTAACCCAAGCCTGTATCATCCAGCACTTGGCCTTGTTGAAGTGCATACAATTGGCCTTGGCCAATTTATCCAGCACACCAAAACACCTACCTAACTCAGTGTCCACAGTTTTTCCCTCATCTACTAGGCAGATCACCTTCTCATACAAAGAGACCAAGTTAGTCAAACAGTATCTGCCTTTCATGAAATTGTGTTGACTGGGTCTGATTACCTGGTTATCAAGTCAACAGTGTAAAATGACACTCAAGATGATTTCTTCCATAACCTTCCCTGATAATGAGGTCAGAACTATGGGTCAGTAGTTTCAGAGATCCTCCATCTGATATTTCTTGTGAATGGACATAACATATCCTAATTTCCAATTTGCTGGAAATATCCTGTTTAGCTAAAGCTGTTGATAGTTTACAGAGACAGCTCCTTTAGCACTCTTAGAGCATAGATGTGGTGCTTAGGCTTAAATGTCATCTGAAGTGAACGTAAGACCCAAACACCTTCTTCTTGTGTTTGTTTTCAGGTTAAGTGAGAGTCAAACCACAGCTACTCAGGACAGTAAACTGGAAGGTCTGTCAATGTCTTTGGGATGGATGTTACCTAACATTGTCATGATACTCAGGTATATATCATGTATTGTTTCAGGTCAACTAGGCTTTTGTTTGGAGAGCAGTATCACCTGAGGTCAACCAGACATGCAGCTACAACCACAGGGGCCACTTGAGGTCAAATTGCTTTCATTTGGAGTAGATGAAATCATTTAAGGTCAGTCTGAATCCAGTTATGCAAGCAGAGTTCGTTTGAGATCAACCACAGAGCCTGTTAGGGTTCATGTGAGGCCATCATAGCTTTTGTTCAGTGCCCAGACACTGTTTAAGGTAAAACTGAGATCCAATTAATAGCTCAGTTTGTCATTTGAGGTCAACCTTGGCCTCAGTTAGTGCCAGTGATTCATTAGAGGTCATTCACAGTCCTTGTTTCCTGTCTGAGGCCATCTGAGTTCAGTCTGAGATACAACTCTCCCTGCAGAGTCATCTGACCTCAACCTCAATAGCTGTGTCACAGGTCATGAATTTTAATTACTTTGGGGTCACTTGAGATCAAATTTGCCCTTTTTGAGTCCCAAGGGTCATGTAAGGTCAATATGCAAGCAAATTAGCTAAAAGTGGTGGTGCAGTTTGATTTTGAGTGGGTTTCTTGTATGAGGGATTGGGAAGTCTGTGGCAAGTCATGAAATCTTTTTGACTCTGTGAACTGGTACAACTGGTTTGAAGTTTCCTGTTTCTGGCTCCTCCTTCACTTTTTTCTTATCTTTACTGGGGCAGAGACAAATGACACTAGACTAAACACAGCAGCCATCTGGCCATGGGAACATGGAAAATGGAGAGAAATATGTCAGAGATCAATAGAGGGAAAGTTTCATCTAAAATCCATTGTTTGCTGAAATGAAAAGAGTTCTTCTTTTGTTCATGGCTGTAGGAATCATCACACTGAGAATGGAAGACTGGCCTAGAAAAATGCGTAACAGGAAAGTAGTCTTTAAAATGTCCACTAAAAATGAAGAACATGTTCATGGACTTAATGGATTCTGTGTTAGAAATCTCTTCCCTTTGAGAGGGTAGAGATAGCAGTCTGGTCCAGTTATGTAAGAACATGTGATTAATCTCTATATGTCTTTGGCAGGGAGAACTAAATATTTCTTGTTTTTCCCCAAACCAAGAAACATTTCCTTGGTTTTGCCTGTAATTCATACGTGCTTTTGAACCCTCCTTATTTAGTTTTTATTTTAGTGCCTTAAATTAGTTCATAAATTTTTGTCTCAGATATGATCAACAAATCAACTGATGAAAATAGGTCACCTGAGAGCAGAATGATACCAAATTATCTACTTGGTACTCATCTGAGGTCAGTGGTGTTCTCATTTGGTGTCTACAGTCATTTGAGGTCAGCTTTTCAAATTATTCAGGGTCACTCTGACAATTGTTCTCATTCCACAGATTTTGTGAAGTTAAATTCAGAACCAATTAACCTGAACAGGAGTCATCTGTGCTCAACCTTAGTTCCAATCAGTTATCCCAAATCATAGAGCCTGGACCCTGGCCTCCAAAGTTGACTTAAAATTAATCCAGACCACATTTCCTTAGGGTGATCTGAGGCAAACATTAAATCTAGTTGGTAGCATTGGGTAATTTGTGGCAAGTCATACCATTCATTTGTGGTCATGGGGTCTTTGAATACCACCCTGGACCTTGTTTGGTCAGTTGCTGTGAAATGGGTATCCCTAAGTTAATGCGTCCTCTCCCCAGTCTCTTAGTTTGATGCACAGAAAATATCTGACAACTATTTTAGGCCTCTTCACTGTTTTGTGGAAATATTACAGAATCAGAGAACCATAGAATTATTGAGGCTGGAAAGACCTCTAAGATCAACAAGTCCAGCCTGTGACCTAACATCACTGAAATCAGCTAGACCGTGGCACTAAGTGCCACATCCAGTCTTTTCTTAAACTCAGATGGAGACTCCACAACCTCCCTGGGAAGTCTATTCCAATGTCTGATCACCCTTTCACAGAATCACAGAATCATTCAAGTCAGACAAGACCCTCCAGGATCATTGAATCGAACCATTAACCCTACTCTACAAGTTTACCCCTAAACTATATATCCTAACACCACATCTAACTGACATTTGAAAAGATCCAGGGATGGTGACTCAACCACCGAACCAGGCAGCCTATTCCAGTGTTTGACCACTCTTTCCATGAAGAAATATTTCCTGATGACGAGTCTAAACCTACCCTGTTGCAACTTGAAGCCATTCTCTCTGATTCTGTCACTAATTACCTGTGAGAAGAGAGTAGCAGCGACCTCTCTACAATGACCTTTCAGGAAGTGGTAGAGAGTGATGATGTCTCTCTCTCCTTAGCCTCCTATTCCTCAAACTAAACAGTCCCAGTTCCTTCTGTTGCTCTTCACAAGGCCTATTCTCCAGACCCTTCACCAGCTTCACTGCCCTCCTCTGTACTCGCTCCAGCACCTTGATGTCACTTTTGTATTGAGGTGACCAAAACTGAAAACAATATTCAAGGTGTAGCTTTACTGGTGCTGAGTACAGGGGGATAATCACCTCCCTTCTTCTGCTGGTCACACAATTTCTAATACCATAATTTCTAATACCTTCTTGGCCACCTGGGTACACTGCTGGCTCACATTCAGCTGCTTGTCAACTAGAATCCCCAAATCCTTTTCAGCCAGACTGCTTTCCAGCCACAGTTCCACAAGCCTGTAGTGCTGCATGGAGTTATAAAGACCAAAGTGCAGGATTAGCATTTGGCTCTATTGAAATGCATGCAGCTAGCCTCGGACCATCAATCCAGTCCATTCAGCTTCCTCTGTATAGCTTTACCACTCTCCAGCAGATCAACACTCCCTCCTCCCATCTTGGTGTCATCTGCAAACTTACTAAGGGTGCTCTCAACCCTTTCTTCAAGATCATTGATAAAGATGTTAAATAGGAGTGGCCCCAGTACTGAGCCCTGGGGGACACCAGTTGTGACTGGCCTCCAACTGGATTTAACTCCATTGACCACAATTCTTTGGGTCTGGCCATCCAGCCAGTGTTTCACCCAGCAGAGTATATGCCCATCCAAGCGAAGTGCACTTAGTTTATTCATGAGAATGTGTTGGGGACAGTGTCAAATGCCTTACTGAAGTCCAGGGAGACTACATCCACAGGATTTCTCTCATCAACTAAGCAGGTCACCTTATCATAGAATGATAGCAGTTTTGTCAAGCAAGATCTGCCTCTCATGAACACATGCTGTATGGGCCTGATTGCCTGTTTGACCTTTACTTGTCCCAAGACAGCACTGGAAATTATGCATTCCATAACTTTCCTTGGCACCGAGGAGAGACTGCCTGGTCGTAATTACTGGAATCTCCTTTCCAGTCCTTCTTGAAGATGGGTGCCACATTTGCCAGCCTCCAGTCTATTGGGACATCTCTGGTTAGCCAGGACTGCTGAAAGATGATGGAGAGTAGCTTGGCAACCACATCTGCTATCTCACTCAGCACTCTAGGGTGTAATCCATTTGGTCCCATAGATCAGTGTGTATCCAGCTTGTGAAGTAGATCCATAACCATTTCCTTGTGGATTATGTTGGACCTATTCTGTAACTCATCCCTATCTTCCATGTCAGGGGACTGTATGCCCAGAGAGCAACTAATCTTACTATTAAACACTGAGGCAAAGAAAGCCTCAGTGTTTAAAAGGCACCTCAGCCTTTTCCTGATCCTTGGTCACTGGGTTTTCCTCTGCATCCAACAAAGTATGGAGATTCTCCCTACCCCTCCTCTTGCTATTAATGTATTTATAGAAAATTTTTTTGTTATCCTTCACCACAGTGGCCAAGTTTAGTGCTAGTTGGGCATTGGCCTTTCCAAATTTCTCCCTGCATAGCTGCACTGTGTGTTTGTATTCCTCAGAAGTTACCCACCTCTCCTTCCAAAGACTATAATCTCTATTTTTATTCATGTTCCAGCCAAAGCTATTTGTTCATCCAGGCCAGTTTCCCACCCCATCATCATGCCTTCCTTGATTTGGGGATGGTCAGCTCCTGCACTTTTAAAGTTAATTCCTTAAACTATGCCCAGCCTTTCTGGGCTCCTTAGCCCTCTAGAACTGCCTTCCAAGGGACTCTCTTAACCATGGTCTGGTCCAAAAGAGATTAAAGTCTGCCCTCCATAAATCCAAGGTGGCAGTTATGCTGGTTCTCCTGCTTGCTTCACCAAAAACTGAGAATTCCATCATTTCATGATCACTTTGTCCAAGACGGCCTCCAACCATTACATCCTCCGCAAGACCTTCTCTGTTAACAAGGAGCAAGTCCAAGAGTGCACTTGATGGCTCTCTTACCATCTGTGTCTCCAACACACTTGAGGAACCTCTGAGACTGTTCCCTCTCTGCTGCATTGTATTGCCAGCAGATATCTGGGAAGTTGAAATCCCCCATGAGAACAAGAGGTAGAGACTGAGATATCTCACCCAACTGACTATAAAATAACTTATTGACCTCTTCATCCTGGTTGAGTGGGCTGTAGCAGAACTCCCACAGTGATGGCAGTCTTATTGGCCTTTCCTTTGATTTTAACCCATAAAATCTCAACTCTGTCTTCACTATGTGACATGCTAATAAAATATGTCTCAACATTGCTGACTCCTGTTTGCCTAGGAGGAACATCCTGCCATCCAGCTGAAAGTCAGCTCTGCACATATGCCTGGAATGGAGATCAGTTGAAGGCAGAGAATGGGAGATGTGGGGGCACAGAGACGCTTGAGAACTTTCTAGTATTTATTAGAGAAGGTACCAGGCAGGCACCATGGATGAAAGAGACAAGGATAAATGAGGAGAGACAGAGTTCAGGGACAGTGGATTCTAGCAAGGCTGCTTCCTGCAAAGAAGAGCAGCGAGTGCAAAGGGACACCATCCCCTCCCCCCTTCTACCTCTCTGAACGCAGGTACATCAGGGACAACAGCCTGGTGGACTCGTGGTGGCAGTGAATGTTACAAACCCTCTCTTCCTCTCCTTCTTTCTTCTTTCTCTCTTTTATCCTCCTTACTCAGAATCGTTGTCCAGCAGAGGAAGGCATGACACACTGTCATTAATTTTTAAGCATTCATGTCTCTCCCTAACATACGGGGCCACCTCACTGCCTCTCCTATCTTGCCTATCTCTTTTGAAAATCTCTCCGTTTGCAACTATATGATGGCAACTATATTACAGTTTTCCACCTACACAATGGTCTCCAGTTCCTCTACTTTGTTACTCATGTTGAGTGCATTAGTGTAGATGCACGTCAGCTGGGCCACATTTTGGGTGGGAGAAGCCCTAATACCCTTGTGATCATAGTCTGTTGTTTCCATAGTAACCAACCTCTCAACAACCCTTATGTTCTTCCTGCAACATGAGATGTCATTCTTCTCCTTTTCCAAGACATAAGAAAATAAGACCCTACTAGCACATTCCTCTCCCAAAGCTGTGACATGTCACATTCAGGCTCTTTTCTAGTGACCTCTTTATCACCCCTGCCCCCTTCATACCTAGTTTAAAGCTTTGACAATGAGCCCTGCCAGTTCTCTTCCTAAAACCCTTTTCCCCCTGTGGTATAGGCTATTCCCACCTGTTGCAAATAGGTCTGGTCTTTTGTAAATCAAGCTATGATCAAAAAACTCAAACCCCCGCCAGCAGCACCAGGATCAGAGCCAGGTATTAATCTGTTGGCACATCCTATCTAATCCCTCATCATTCGCCACAACTGGAGAGATGGAGGAGAACAGCATCCCTCGACCAGATGTCCTAAGGCTCTGAAATCCTTCTTCATTGTCCTATTTACCATATGTACCTGAAACAACAGAAGGAGATAGTAATCTGAGAGCCAAACTAGGGAAGGAAGCTTCTTCCTTACATCTATAACCCAGGCCTACAGGAGGCCAACAGACTTCCTTGTGTCTGTCTGATCTGGTCTACGTATTGGGCCCGCCTACTGCCTTAAGCACTGAGTCACGAATGACAATGACCCATCTTTTATTCTTTACCGAGGGGATTTTAATGCAAGGGAAAGACTAGACTTCTCCAACACCTCCAAGCAGGAAGAACCATCATCCTCACCTTCTTCCCGCAGAGTGCTATACCTGTTCTGCAAGGACACCTGGAGAGATGAGTTAGTCACTAGGCAGATGGGCTTGCAGCAATAAGCAGTGACCTTTTGCCATTGCCCCCTGTCCCCTAATTCATCATCTTTGCTTGGGCAGGGAGTGAATGGAGGGTGCACTGCAGCAGGTGCTCTGCCCGCTGTGTTCTCTAAAATTACATGCTTGCAAGGTGGTAGGGGTTCCTGTGCTACTTGTGAAGTCCCTGCTGGCTGCCTAAGCCTCAGGGATTGTAGAGACTGGATCCACCAATCTATGTCCTTCTCACACTACTTTATGCTCCACAGCCTGGCTGAGAAGGTCATTCACCTCGTCACATCAAAAACAGGTGTTGTCTCTATTATCCTGTACTGCAAGGACCAGGCTCAGACACTCATTGCAGATAATGAAGAAGTGCTTCCTAACACTCAACCTAAACCTCTCCTGGTGCAGCTTCAGGCCATGCCCTCTTCTATCACTCTTTGTCTGGGAGAAGAGCCCGACCCTCACCTGTCTACAACTTCCATTCAGGTAGTTACAGAACATATTAAAGTCTCTCCTGAGTCTCCTCTTCTCCAGTCTAAACAACCCCAGCTCCCTCAGCCCCTTCATAAGACCTTCTCTCTTGTCCCTTCACCAGCCTCACTGCTCTCCTCTGGACCCCCTCCAGTACCTCGATATCTTAGTTAGGGGCCCAGAACAGCACCACAGTGCTCAAGGTGAGGACTCACCACTGCTGAGTACAGAAGAATTAAATTCTTAGTCTTGCTGGCTGATACGAGACAAGATGCCATTGGCATTTCATGATTCTGCTTCTGTACTCTGCTGATGTTCCTCACAGGCCATTGCCAACACTTCTGTGCTTCTCAAAGATTAAGAATGGTCACAGTCAAGTCTTGTGTGCATTGTGACTATTTAATCTCAGCTAAAGGCCTAGTTTGAGAGCGTTGCCAGAATAACTCAACCATTCCCCAGTTGGTTGCAGACTGGAATTGTCGACACTTACTTTCATTTTGTCCAACTGTCAGTTAACCTCAGCTGGAAGCAACATTTTCACCTTGCCGCAGGTTCGGGTGAGGTCAGGTCCTCGTTTGCTTTGGGGTAACCTCTTTAACTTGGGTTTAATCTGAGTATTTATATTCTGTTTACTGGTCATCTCAGTTGAGAGAGATGTAGAAGACAGGTATACAAGGCTAGCTAATGTCCCTACAGGGCCGTGGTCTTGAGGTACAGTCATAAGAAGTGCACAGTCATGATGAGATGAGACCACAGTCACGATGAGGCAGTGATGTCTTCAACCAGAGCTAACTCATCTATAGTCTATAGGTAAGATTACCTTAGGAGGTGAAGGCCTCCCCAGGAGGTCTCGTGTTGATGCAAAGATGTCTCTGGAATGGCTTGGAGCCTGAAATACTGATAAGCCAATGGCCCATCAGAAAGTACTTGTGCCTCTACTACACCTATTGTTTGCATTACAGAGTCATGTTTCACAGACATGTGCGCGCACACACACACACACACACACATTTAAAAATATAAAAATCAGTCAGTTACAGACTGAAGCAGGCAGAAAGAAAGCAAGCAAGAAAGCCAGGAAGCAAGCAAGGGGAGACATAAGGGGTATATCCCAGAACCTGATCCCAAAGACTGAAAGGGGGCATCGACAGACTCTCTTCTCTCTGATCTACCTCCGTGGGTAAGAACTCTGCTTTCTTTCCTGTAACCATACAGCTTCTACGTTCATTTACGTCTTTGTATCCTTTAATATCCCTTTAACTGTATTGCTTTTCCACCCAGTGTCTGTTTTGTATCCCTTACAGACACACTGTTTCTGCAAATTAATCCTATCCCAGACAACCCAAAGAATCTATATGATGTTGCTTGTGAACAGTAAATAATATTATTTTATAATCCAGTTTGGATTTTTATCTTCATTGTCGATTGACATTTGTATTAAGGTCTAAACTCAGCCACCCCTAGCCCCTCCATCTGTGAGGACTCGGCTAGAACGCAAGAGGGTTTAGCCTTAAGGAAATTTATCCGATTTCCCACACACTCCACTTTTCAAGCAACAGCTAGCAATCCAAGATGCTCAGAAGTTATCTGAAATTTAATATGCTTCTCATTTCCCAGGTAGAATCTTACAATCTGTCTGTATTTCACATTACTGTGGTTTGTGTTGTTAAAGCTCGGTTTTGATTTAATGGAGTAGTTTGTCCTAATTCATGTGACATAATAGTTTGCTGCTTAGATGTCTTCAGAGGTCAGGTAGTACTTTAAATTTCGTAGTACAGGTCAGCTGAGGAGAATTATTTTTTTATTTTTTTTTTTTATCATGCGGTTAGACACTTCCCTGTTGACACAGGCCACCTGGGAGCATAGTACACATAGCTTCTCTATCTCTTTTTTCAGCAGAGCCTACCTCACACTACAGATTACAGAAACAAGCTGGCATTGGCAGTACCTCTGTGGGATGAGTTCAGTCAGAAGAAACAGCATAAGAATGGCTCCAGGAGACTGCTCTCTGTGCCTCAACGTCCTCTAACTCCCTCCTCTTCCTCCTCTCCCTGTTTCATCTCCTTCTCCATTCTGCCAGCCACAGGAACACCCGGGACAGTGTATAAACCCAAAACATAACAAATCTGGTTTCTGCTTCTGTAAAAAGAAACCCTTTTAGCTATTGGACAGGATTAAAACATTCTTGCTGCAGGCATTCTGGCTACAAGAATAGAAACTAGTGCTACTCCACCATAAAACCAAAAGGAGTGCTGTTAACCACGTGTCACCAGCCGCGTGGGTTTCCTGGGTTTTGCCCAGACTTGGGTTTGCGATAGAGCCTGGCGGAGCGGAGGGTGCTGCCGGAGGGGGCGCTGTCACCGCGAGATGACGCCGGAGATGCCCGAGGCGAAGCGGCGCGATGACATTCGGCGACCGGGACTTATCGGAATCGGAACTTCCGATCGGAAGCGCTTAACTGCAGCGCAGCAGCGAGTGGGGGAGCAGTCAGCCCCTGGAACGTTCTGGAAAGCCACTCAGAGCATGCTCGAATGCCTATGAAAGACCCGAAGGGCGACGGGACGGCATCGGTCGCCTTTGCGGCGGCGAGCGAAGGGCAATAAAGAATCGCGGTGAAGCGGTTACCGCAGCAGCAGCACCTTCCCCGAAGAACAGCGGCAAAGCAGAGGCACCAGCACTGACGGAGTCGGAGAGCGCCGAGGAGATGGCAGTAAGCCTCCACCGCAGCAGCCGAAGCCGCTGGTGGAGAAGCGGCGGCAACCAACCCCCAGCCCTCCCACCTTTTCCTTCCCCTTTTCTCCTGTACTCTCGGACCATCCCAGTTTATTTCTTTTATTTAATAAACCGATTGGTTTATTTAATAAACCGATTTGTTCTGTTCCCTTACTGTCATTAGAACCCAAGTGGTCCCAGTTTGTTTGGCCAAATTGGCATGGGTATGGCCCCAGCAGGAGAAACCAGACTGCTACACCATGTGATGAATATTTTCATTTTATTATGTTTATTAACCTGGGATTATAAAATAACTTGTTGTTTTTAACTTTCTCTTAGAGCTTTGAAAAATGCTATTTAGTTACATTAGCAGAGATACTGAACAGTTTCT
>VZRI01005499.1:26849-39261 GCA_013397515.1 Upupa epops | reverse complement strand
GTGCCCAGGACAAGGGGACAATGCCGTCTCTACTCTTGCTGGCCACACTAGTGCTGATCCCAGCCCGGATGCCCTTGGCCTTTGGTGCCACCTGGGCACCCTGCTGGCTCCTGTTCAGCCGGCTGTCACCCAGTGCTGCCAGGTCCCCCTCTGCCCAGCCACTCTCCATCCCCTCCTCCCCCAGTCTGTAGCCCTTCAGGGGGTTCCTGTGGCCACAGTGGAGGCCCCTGCCCTTGACCCTGTTCCCCTCATCCCGTTGCCCTCTGCCCATTGCCCCACCCCGTTTGGCTCTCTCTGCAGCCTCTCCCTCCCCTGCAGCAGATGGATGGAACCACGCAGTAGCAGTCCAGCATCTTCCAAGAGCAGTGCCCATGCAGTCTGCACCCATCACAGCTCTCTCTCTCTCTCTTAACACCCTGTATTTCTAAAACCAAAGCAGAGGTCTCCTGCTTTCCTGAGGAGCTCCTTAAGGTTACGAAACAGCGCTGGGGGGTCCGTTACACCGAGCAGTGTCCTGACCCAGTGTTTAGATCTTCATGTAGATGTCTATAAATAATAGAGCGGCTGCAGCGCTCTTTGGGAAGCAGAACTCAAAGAGGTACTGTCTGCACAGCGAGGTTTGGCTGCTCGGGGATCTATTTAGGGCTCTAATGGAACTGTACGAGTTCTGCTCTTCCTACGGACTATAAATGGCTACAGCAGAGAGACTCTGACTGCAAGGAGACAGACAGGCCAGAGCCGTGGGGAGGAATGGCTGCGGCTTTATTTAACTCCTAGCTACACAACTGTCACCAAATTCCTGGAGTCTTGCTAGCTCCGAGGGGTGAATTCACAAATAGGTGTTGTGGCTGCTCTGGTTTGTAACTGGAGTGGAGCCTGAGGAGAGCTCAAGCATCATTTGGTCCACAGTTGGCTAAAGAGGAGATGGCTAGGTGCCCAGGTGGCACCAAAGGCCAAGGGCATCCTGGCTGGGATCAGCACTAGTGTGGCCAGCAGGGCTAGGGATGGCATTGACCCCGTGTGATGGGCACTGGGGAGGCCTCCCCTCGAGTCCTGGGGGCAGTGCTGGGCACCTCCCTGCAAGAGAGAGCTGGAGGGGCTGGAGCGGGTGTAGAGGTGCAGTGAGGCTGGGGAAGGGACTGGAGGGAGAGGCTGCTGGGGAGAGGCTGAGGGAGCTGGGGGGGTTCAGCCTGGAGGAGAGCAGACTTGGAGGGAGCTTCTTCCTCTCTCCAGCTCCCTGAAGGGAGTTTGCAGTCAGGTGGAGATCAGGCTCTTATCCCAGGCACCCAGTGCCAGGATGAGAGGGCAGGGCCTGAAGCTGCCAGAGGAGGGTTAGGTTGGCTGTCAGGAAGCCCTTCCTCAGGGAAAGGGTGCTCAGAGCCTGGACTGGACTGCCCAGGGCAGTGGGGAAGTCCCTGTGTCTGGAGGTGTTGAAGGGCAGCCTGGCTGTGGCTGTGCCCTGGTCTAGTTGATCCTGGTGGCATTAGGTCATAGACTGGACTTGATCTCCAATGATTCTGTGATGATGGTGATGAGTAGGGGGGTAAAGAAGGAAGAATGCAGATGCATAAGTAGAGCAAACTAGGTGCTAGAAGCCAGAGCAGGCTCCATCTATCCTGAAAGACAAACAGGGTGGATGAGGATGGCAAAAAGTGGTTCTTTAGTACCACAAACGATGTGAGAAGTAGGCTAAGAGGGGTCAAAAGCAGAGCTGAAAATCCAGCAGCTGGTGAATAAGTGGAAATTCCTCCACTCCACTTGGGAGGCTCCAAACAATTGGTCATTGTTGACCAGATCTCCAGGCTGCTTTGAAGTGAGGAAGCAGCACTTTGCAAAATCACCAGCAGTAGTTAGAGAGTGATTTGCTCTACTGCCAGACCCTTCCAAGTGATTGTTGGAGGAGAGAGAGGATGAGTATCGAGAGGAGGATGGTGAAGGAAGGATAACAGCTCCCTGATGTGGAAAGGCTGAGAGAGCTGGGGCTCTTGAGCTGGGAGAAGAGGAGGCTGAGGGGGGACCTCATTCCTGTCTCTAAAGATGTGAGGGGTGGGTGTCAGGAGGATGGAGCTGGGCTCTTCTCAAGGGCATCTGGGGACAGGACAAGGGGCACTGGGTGCCAGCTGGAACAGAGGAGGTTCCCTGTCAATCTCAGCAGGACCTTCTTCCCAGGGAGGGTCCCAGAGCACTGGACCAGGCTGCCCATGGGGATTGTGGAGTCTCCTTCTCTGGAGCCGTTCCAGCCCGCCTGGCTGTGTTCCTGTGCCACTGGGTCTGGGTGATGCTGCTGTGGCAGGGGGATTGGACTGGAGGATCTCTCGAGGTCCCTTCCCATCCCTAAGGATGCTATGATTCTAGGAATAGTTTCTGTTCTGAGATGGAATCACTGTTGGTCTTCAGCACTGTCAACCTACCCAGCAGAGAGGAAACCCCATCGATAAACCCAAAAGGCTGCTGGTGCACACAGAGCACGGCCGTTTTTATCCGGGCAGTGGAGGTTGGTGGTTGTTGTTGTCCCAAAAACCCCTGCTGATCCCGAGTTCCAGGCAGTCTGGGACTAAAAATGACTAAGCTGGTGCTTCACGAGCTACTCGTGCGTGGAAATGCTGGGTGTGAGCAATGTACTCGTGGCTGTGCTGGCAAACGAGAGTGGGGATTAAGCTGTAGGTACCAAATCTACGGTATCAGTGTCTTTTTCCTCATGAGCTACCCCGAACAGACCTGTCCCTGGTTGTGGTGTCTGGCTGCTGACTCAAAACCTGAGTCATTGCCATGGGCAGACTGTGAGCATCCCAGCGAGAGGCCAGCCCTTGCCAGCTCGAGGCTCGGCTTTATGGTCTCAGGATCATAGATTCCTAGAGTGGTTCAGGTTGGAAGGGACCTTCAAGATCATCCAGTTCCAACCTCCCTGCCATGAGCAGGGACCCCCCCCACCAGACCAGGGTGCTCAAGGCACCAACCAGTCTGGCCTTGAACACTTCCAGGGAGGGGGCAGCCACAACCTCCCTGGGCAACCTGGTCCAGGGTCTCAGCACCGTCATCATCAAGGATTTCCTCCTGACTTCCAGTCTCAACCTCCCCTCTTCCAGCTGGAAACCATTCCCCCTGCTTCTACCACTCCAAGCCCTTGGAAACAGCCCCTCCCCAGCTTTCCTGGAGCCCCCTTCAGGGAGTTGAAGGCTGCTCTGAGATGTCCCTGGAGTCTCCTCTTCTCCCAGCCAAACCTGCCCAGCTCCCTCAGCCTCTCCTCATACGCCTGGCTCTCTAAACCCCTCACGAGCCTGGTAGCTCTGCTCTCCTAACAGCTGACAGAGACCCCGCTGGAGCTGTCAAGAAGACCCTTCAGAGTCACCATTCGGTTCCTGTTTCCTCAGGTGTTGAAGGACAGCCTGGCTGTGGCCCTGAGTGCCCTGCTCTGGCTGCTGGGGTGCTGTTGGGTGCTGAGCTGGGCTGTAGGAGCTCAGAGGGCTTCTCCAGCCTCAGTGGCTCTGTGTGGTGGACTGATGCAGTGCTAGTCTCGATGTTTATTATTAAGCCACCAGGGTTTCTGAAGCGTAATGCGAATGCTGCGGGTACTGCAGCCAGCAGAATCCAAGAGGGCAGATTTTATCAGGTGAAGGAGTCACCTCTGTTGAGAAGATGAGGGGCTGGGGTCATGCAGAGTAAACCCCTGCTGCTGTTACTCTGGAATAGTTGAGAAGGGATTGCACAGGATGATTCCGGAGCATTAGCCGGGTCAGCTGCCCCTTGTAGACACTGCTTAAGTAAGGAAAGGAACTGGGAGTGACAGAGGATATAAATTTACTCTGCTCTTTGTGTTTGGCCAGCATGCAGATCAGGGGATGTATAAATAGAAGAATTGAAGGCAAGGAAAGAGAGGTCATTATGGCACGGACAAAGAGCTTAGTCAGAACACATCTGGAGGACTGGGCATGATTCAAAGACCATATTTCAGGAAGGACAGTGAACAATGAGCAAGGGATTAGAAGAGGGGTTTGTAGAGGCTGTCAGGGCACTAGCTGGTTCCTGCAGTTGCTGTAGTCTCGCTGTGTTCTCTAAGTGAAGCTGGTCTTGCTGGAAGAGCAACTCAATTGGAGGTTCCTAAAGAATCCTGAGAGGAGAAAGGGACCTGGTGGTCCTAGTGGCCAGCAGGATGGCTCTGAGCCAGCAATGTGCTCTGGTGGTCAAGAGGGCCAACAGCATCCTGGTGGGGGATCAGAAGAGGGGTGGTTAGTAGATCAAGGGAGGTTCTTCTCCCCCTCTGCTCTGCACTGGTGAGACTGCATCTGGAGTACTGTGTCCAGTGCTGGGCCCCTCAGTTCCAGAAGGACAGAGCTGCTGGAGGGTGTCCAGCGTAGAGCAACGAAGATGATGAAGGAAGGAGAGCAGCTCCCTGATGAGGAAAGGCTGAGGGAGCTGGGGCTCTTGAGCTGGGAGAAGAGGAGGCTGAGAGGGGACCTCATTCCTGTCTATAAAGATGTGAGGGGTGGGTGTCAGGAGGATGGAGCCAGGCTCTTCTCAAGAGCATCTGGGGAGATGACAAGGGGCACTGGGTGCCAGCTGGAACAGAGGAGGTTCCCTATCAATCTCAGCAGGACCTTCTTCCCAGGGAGGGTCCCGGAGCCCTGGACCAGGCTGCCCAGGGGGCTGTGGAGTCTCCTTCTCTGCAGACGTTCCAGCCCTGACTGGCTGTGTTCCTGTGCCACTTGGTCTGGGTGATCCTGCTGTGGCAGGGGGACTGGACTGGATTATCTTTTGAGGTCCCTTCCCATCCCTAAGGATTCTCTGACTCTATGATCTTAGTGAAGTGAAGGCTTTGGATGTTCAGGAGTTGCCATTGTTTATCTGTGGCCTCTCCTTTTTAGAAGATAAGGGGTGTTTAGCGAACAGCTTCTTTCATCAGTAGTTTGTGAGGTGTATTTTAATGTAGGCAGTGTATATCTATAGAATTGAGAATAGATATATTTTACTGTGTGTATTTATATAGAATACCTCATGATATACTTTATATAATAATAACATAACACATTATATATAAATTACAATTTTTAATGGTATTTTTACTGCTTTATCAGAACAGCTGTCCCAACAGAGCACCCTCATCAGAATCTCTATTAAGCCACCACTCATTTTGCCTCTCTGTTGGGCAAATCTGCTCTTCTTGTATCCTAAACTCCATCAAGGTGGACCCTTGCTTTGTCACAACATTGCATCCTTCCTTCTCACTGCCTCTCAGAGAGCTCTGGGATGTGAGGATGGATGTGGAAACGAGAGGTGGATGGTCCGTAAGGCACCAGAAATGTCCAATGGGCACGTAGGGGAAGTGGGGACAGGGCTGGGATGTTGAGTAGCATCGTGGAGTGAGATGAGAATGAGAAATGAAGCAAGAGCACTGCCTCTGTCAGGCTGCCCTTAACAGGAATGAAGCAACATCCCCTTTTCCCAGATAAGTCACTGAGATTGAGTAAACTGCTAGGTGTTTCCACAACTAATTAACACCAAGACTTCTGCCTGTTGGCTCTGGCACGGGCTTCTTTCGCCGGGTTCATCATCTATTTATAGCCTCATAAAACTTCCTCTCGGGGGTTTTTTGTTTCACTGATATTTATAGCCCAGCATGGGATTCTTCTCCTTACTGAAGCTTCCTGGGACCTGAGAGCAGGAGTTCATAGAATCGTAGAGTCCTTAGGGATGGGAAGGGACCTTGAAAGATCATCCAGTCCAGTCCCCCTGCCACAGCAGGATCACCCAGACCCAGTGGCACAGGAACACAGCCAGGCGGGGCTGAAACGTCTCCAGATAAGGAGACTCCACAGCCCCCCTGGGCAGCCTGGTCCAGTGCTCCGGGACCCTCCCTGGGAAGAAGGTCCTGCTGAGATTCATAGGGAACCTCCTCTGATCCAGCTGGCACCCAGTGCCCCTTGTCCTATCCCCAGATGCCCTTGAGCAGAGCCTGGCTCCATCCTCCTGACACCCACCCCTCACAGATTTAGAGACAGGAATGAGGTCTCCCCTCAGCCTCCTCTTCTCCCAGCTCAAGAGCCCCAGCTCCCTCAGCCTTTCCTCATCAGGGAGCTGCTCTCTTTCCTTCATCATCCTCGTTGCTCTGTGCTGGACACCCTCCAGGAGCTCTGTGTCCTTCTGCAACTGATGGCCTTCTGCCCTTTCTGTGGCAGTGGGCACAGAGGGTAGAGTTACAGCTTGGGTTGCACTGCAGAACCTCTGAGCTCTGCTGCTTTCACTGCTTTTGGACCACGAGGAGCTGCAGTGACCAGAGGAGGGGTGATGGGTATAGAGGTTGCTCTAAGACTCCCTTATGGGGTGCTTGTGACTTGCAGGCAAGCAGTGCCCATTGATGTTGAGTCTCTTGAGCTATGTCATTTAAGACGACGCGTGTCTGATGACATCCCTCGAGTCCAGGCCAACTGGACTTGGGTAAATTGAAGGAGTCATCGCTCTTCTAACTGTTAGACCAAGACCAGGGAGCCTGTGTGAGGTCTGCGTGAGTCTGCTCTGTCCAGAAGTGTGCAATTAGAAGAGCAGCCCTTTGATGGAGACATTCCGTTGAGCTCTCACGGTAGATTTCAAGATCTCTCTCTGCTTGAAGCTGGTCCCTCTCCTGCTTTGCCTCCTGTTTTCGATTACAGAGCGACTCTTTCATGTGGATGCAGATACAAGTGACTGGGCTTGATTTTTCTCACTGCTGACAGAGACAGACTGGAGGAGATGCCTGTCTGCTGCATGGCAGAAGCCCCACTCTTCCCCTGGATGTTAGCAATTACGGGCATTGTTTTCTCCTCACAACTCCTTCTCTCAAGCTGTCCCATGGCTGTCACTGATTATAGAGCCCGATGTGTTTAGATTCCAGCGCGTTCTCTGGGGCACAGCAAGCTTGAGTGCTTTTTTGGAGAGGTGGGGGGACGTTTGTTTAGGTTCTGTCAGAGCCATCCCGGCTCATTTCATAAAATAAAGGAGCGCCGAGCTTTCCTCGCGGCGGTAGGTCGGCGAGAAAGAAAGGGAGCTCCAGGAACTGGCAGGAATTCTACATGGTGCTGTGTGTGCTTGGAATTGATTCGCAAGAAGGGACTGGGTGGCATTGTGTTGCCTGGTAGAATGGGAGACAAAAGACAAGGAAGAGCCTTTACTCTCCTTGCCACGAAGGAGGGGTGGGTGCCAGGAGGATGGAGCTCGTCTCAAGGTCATCTGGTGATAGGACAAGCAGCACTGGGTGCCAGCTGGAACAGAGGAGGTTCCCTATCAATAGCAGCAGGAACTGCTTCCCAGGGAGGGTACCGGAGCACTGGACCAGGCTGCCCAGGGGGGCTGTGGAGTCTCCTTCTCTGCAGACGTTCCAGCCCTGCCTGGCTGTGTTCCTGTGCCACTTGGTCTGGGTGATCCTGCTGTGGCAGGGGGGCTGGACTGGAGGATCCTTCCAGATCCCTTCCCATCCCTAAGAATTCTATAACTCTATCATTTGTGGAAGGTGACAGCCATCCGAGGGTGGGAATTGAACAAGGCTTTTGTTGGGTCTGCTGAGATCAGAGGGGTTGACTCTTCGCTTCCATGTAGTCAGGTCATCGTGATCTAGCTGCTAGATGGGGTCTCTTCATGCTGGGCTCAGCTGTCATTCTCACCTCACAGAAAGTTTCTCTCGGATCTCAGCACCAGCCAACCTTTGCAGCAGTTCACTGCTGCTGGAGACTGAGACTCTTTTGCCTCCCTCTGTTTCCTAACGCGTTTTTCCAGCCTCCTCACAGCAGTTGCAATGTCACGTCGGTGGCTTTTTGCCACACTAGAGGCTTTTGGACTGAATTTCTAACATCTAAAGACACAGCCCGAATTTTCTGAGGTCTTTCCTTGCGGGTTGGGTTCACCAGACAGATATTTATTTGCTCTTGTGCTGCTCTGTGCTGTGGTAGCGATGGGTGACGATCAGCACTCTTCCAGGTAGAGTGCACAGTAGGCAGAGTCCTAGCCCAGAGAACCTGCTTTGTTCTCATCAAAGGGGAAAATCAATCCGTGTTCTGTTGTCTCACAGGCTTCACTAGGTTTCTTTTTTAGAAAACCCAACAAGTGGCTTTTTCTCTGTCAGTAGTTGACAGCTGTGCCCTTCTAACTCAGTTCCTGACCCTTTGCCTATCCTGTCATGAATAGAGTCAGCTCTAAGGATCCTAGAATCCTTAGGGATGGGAAGGGANCCAGATGCCCTTGAGCAGAGCCTGGCTCCATCCTCCTGACACCCACCCCTCACACATTTATAGACAGGAATGAGGTCCCCCCTCAGCCTCCTCTTCTCCCAGCTCAAGAGCCCCAGCTCCCCCAGCCTCTCCTCCAAAGGGAAGTGCTCTAAGTTTCAGCCCTGTTGCTGATGATAATACCAGAGGGCTGCAGCTTGACTGCTGAACTGCTGATCTGAAGAGCAAAGGTGATGCTCTCCCAGCTCTGTGCACTCACTGGGAGCATCGGAGAGGAAATCCCAGTTAGGAAGCCGTAGCAATCAGGTGGTAGTTATCTGCTTTGCTGCCCGTGGGTCACTGCTCTCACTCTGGCCCAAAGGCAGTAGGGAGGGGGTTGTTTTCTCATTCCCAGGCCAGCTCATAGCTATCTCGAGACCTGGCAGGTGTGAGAGCCTGATTCACACAGCGCTGCCATGCCAGGGTGAACCCCCCCCTTGGCATCACGTGGCCGGAGTCTCGATAACTTCCTTCCATCTCTCTCATGCAGTCAAGGACATTCCTTATCCCTACCAATGCAGGTGAGAAGGTAACCCGTGTCCTCTACTATCTCACACGAGCTACTTTCCCCCCAAAACTCAATAAATCATCCCCGTTTCCTCCTACCCACAGCACCTGGCACCCGGTTCACTTTAAAAGCTGGGAAAAACATTGCTCCATTCCCGAGCCAACCACCTAAATCATTGGGAACAAATCCATTCATTTCAATCCCTGGTTGGAAAACAGAAGCAGCCTGGAACTGGCTGGAGGAGATGTGGTGCCCCATTCATTTCCATCCCTCTGCCCAGCTCTGCAGCGTAACTGCCGGTTTCTGTTTTCGCCTCTGTGGAATTATACGCCTGCAGTTGAGACTTTGGACAAATCAGCCTATTTTCAGTCTTCCTCCGTCATAAATTCGATCCATATGTCTTGAAAAACATCCTTTCAGGGCTTTCACGTGGAAAAGGAAGTGGCTGAGGCTTTGGATAGGCGGCTGCAGAGGATTTCAAACGAGCTCCTCGGTTGCATGCGCCCCTCCGCCGAGCTCTTCAAGCCTCAACTTCCTAATTATTCCGGGTACTTCCTAATTATTCTGGTTAATTCCTAATTATTCTGGTTACAGGGGGGGGGTGCTGGCAGAGTTTTCCCTGTGAACTAACAGTGAGGAACCACCACAGGACAAATAGCTCTCTTATCCCCCAAACATCCAGGAAGCTTTTTGATGCAGCCCTTGGCTTGGCTGCTACCAAGCAGGATGCAAAGAGGATGTGAAGAAGGGCTGGGGGAGATCAATCCAGCGTGAAGTCTCAAAAGAAAACACAGAGAGACAAAGGTCTCTTAAGCAGTGCCCTGCCAGGGGGATGTTTGCCAAGAACCCACAGCACCTTGTGCCAGGAGGTCGCTGCAATAGGAGTCAAGTGCCACCGCAGCTCAGATGGAGCTGGGGTCAGGGGGTGAAGGTGGGAAGGAAATGAGGGTCTGAGCTGCAATCTGTTGGTGTGGCCGTGTGTGGATGGAAGCTGAGGAGTCACAAACACAGGATGCATGAGTCTGGGGGATCCTGCTGTGGCAGGGGGATTGGACTGGATGATCTTTTGAGGTCTCTTCCAATCCCTGATGATTCTGTGATTCTATGGGCAGTCGTGGCTGTAAGTGTTTTCATCTCCAGTCTGGGAAAACTCAGGTCAGAGTGTGCTGTGGGGTAGATCTGTAACTAAAAATAGAATCCTAGACCCATTCAGGCTGAAAAAGACCCTTGAGATCATCAAATCCACCCATTAACCCAGCTCTACCAAGTTCACCACTAACTGTAGCTCTGAGCACTGCATCTACACGATCTTTAAACACAGCTGAAGGTATGGTACAGGGCCACAGGAGGCTTTTCAGTCTCATCACATCCATCCAGGCAGCTCCACTCTCCCACCCAGCCTGTTATACATCATAAAATAGGAAGAGACCTCCAAAGGATCCAACCCCCAACAACAAGCAGGGCCAGCACTCACCAGACCAGGTTGCCCAGAGCCCCAGCCAGCCTGACCTTGAATGGCTCCAGGGATGGAGCCTCCACTACCTGGCAGCCTGGTCCAGGGATTCCCCCATCCTCAGATTCCAGACCTTTCTCCTCCTGTCCAGCCTCCCTCTGCCCTTTTCCAGCCTCATACCATGACCCCTCATCCATCCTATCATTCCCTGCCCTTGGGAACAGTCTTCTCCAGCCTTCTGACAGCCCCTTTCAGGGATTGGAAGATGACTATACGGTCCCCCTGGAGCCTTCTCCTCTTCAGGCTGAACAACCCCAACTCTCTCAGCCTGTCCTTGTATGAGAGATGCTCCAACCATCCACTCTCCCCCCCTCACATCAGCTCGGGAGATCCTCTCCCCACCCTTCCCTTCCTTCTGCATCACCCAGAGTGGCCGATGGGGTGACAAAACTCAGCTGCTTTGAAGAGTTGGGGGTTTGGGGAGGAAAGCAGTGGAGCCAGTAGATTTGTGGATGCGAGTGGACCGGGGTGGGACCCCGATACCAGCTGCACAAGTCTTGTGAATCCCTCCTGTTCAGTTCCTGCGTGCAGGAGACAAACAGCAGGGGTAGGGAGATGTGTGTGGGGGTTTAAAAACCTCTGTGAGATGCAGTTATCCTTCTCATCTCTCTCTCTCTGGTAGAGAGGTCATTTCTAGAGAAGAAAATACAGCCTCGTGGGTGTAGTTGGCAAATCCAGCCGCTCGTGCACGTCGCGACCCCCATCTGCCCATCCGAGCCTGGGCGCGGGTTCAAAGGACTGGCACAGCCCGTGCGTTTTGTTTTGAGAGCTGCAGGGACTGCAGCTACTGTTTAGCTTAGGATGGGCTTGAGGTTCTCTTCCACACCCCTCAAAATCAGCCCTTAGCATCTAGCCATCTGCATACAGCTGTTCCAACCCCAGCTGCCTGCCTGTTGCCTAAACAGAGGCTCCGGCGAAGCGTTTCATGCAGCCTTATCTCCTCTGCAGTTTGTTTCTAGTGTTTAAAGGGTATAGAACCATCCAGCCCTACTCCCTAGAGCCTCGTTTCACTCCTTCAGCTGTTCCTACAGTGTTTACAGCAGCGTGTGATTTTTATTTCAACCTCAAGAAAGGTGCAAATGTGTTCAGGTTCCCTATTGCTCCTTCCAGGAATGAGAGAGAGAGAGAATTGTTCTTCTGCTCTCTCGGCTTCATGTGTAACAGGCTGTTCTCTGCTCTCCTCCAGGCGTGCTGTCACTCCCTGCCTACTTCAGCCCATACAACGACGGCTCGGTGAGCAGCGATGGACGGGCTGATGCTTACGCCCAGCTCGAGCTGCGGACCTTAGAGCAATCTCTGCTGGCGACCTGCGTTGGCAGCATCTCTGAGCTGAGTAAGTAATGCAGCGTGGCTTTCTTTTGGTGGAGGGGGAGAGCCAGGCCCTCCAGGATTGAGGTCAGCGGGAGCGTTGCCGTGGCTGACAGAGCCAGCGGCGTTTGGCTGCTGTTGTGTCAAGGTGGAGTTGTCTCCTAGTGCTCTTTGTGGAGAGCAGGTTGTTTCACTAAGCTGCTCTCTGTTTCGTTCCCTGCGGAGGTGGAGATGTGGTTTCTCTAGCCCTTTGGTGGGTCGTTGTGTCAGTGCCAGCAGAAGGTGGATGCTCTTCATAAAATCATAGAGTGGGTTGGGTTAGGAGGGAGCTCAGAGCTCACCCGGTGCCAACCCCCTGCCATGGGCAGCGACACCTCTCTCCAGACCAGGGTGCCCACAGCCCTATCTAACCTGGCCTTGAGTTCTTCCAGGGATGATGGAGCAGCCACAGCCTCCTTAGGCAACCTGTTCCAGGGCCTCAGCAGCCTCCTAGGGAGGGGTTTCTGCCTCAGATCTCAGCTCAATCTCCCCTCTTCGAGCTTGAACCCAGCCCCCTTGCCCTGGCACCAGAGCCCCTCTTAAAAAGCCCCTCTCCAGCTCCCCTGGAGCCCCTTCAGGGACTGGAAGCTGCTTTAAGGTCCCCTCAGAGCCTTCTCTTCTCCAGACTGAACAGCCCCAGCTCCCTCAGCCTGTCCCCAGAGCAGAGGTACCTAGATGCCTCTGGAGCTTTTCCTGCACCCTTGTGGAACCCAGCAGTGTCACCTCCCTCGGAGATGGGGAGTCCTCTCTCTGCGTTCGTGCAGGACAAGGCTGGATATTCAAGGAAAAGCTTTTCCTTTAAAAAACAAGAAG
>VZRI01005499.1:16573-26807 GCA_013397515.1 Upupa epops | reverse complement strand
GGGATCCAAAGAAAATCTGAGAGCACTTTGGTAACAAAAACCTGCTGAACCCCCTTTTTTAACAGGAACCAGGACAACTCACAACCCCCCCCCCCCTCCTTTCCCCATCCTTGAAAGCAAACAAAACTGATCTGTGTTTCCCTGGCCTCCCTTTTCCTTGCAGCCATTCAGCTGGCAAACCCTCTCTCCCTCTCCACCAGGCGAATGTTAATGAAGGTCAGGGCCAGCGAGGACTTGGTGGGTTTCACCGTCTCTTTTGCAACCTGCCTTCATTTCAGGGGGGGTTTCGAATTCCCTTCACACCTCTATTTATCCAGCCACACAAGGGAGCGTTTGTAGCAGGAGCTCAAGATTGAATGCAGCTTCCTCTCTCCCTACCTCCTCTCTCTCTCTCTCTCCTCCCGCAGTCCCTGTGTTGGCCAGCTTGGTCATGACACAGAGTGAATGGATCTCCTGATCCCGTTGCCTACTTTCTCCTTGAGGTGTTTTTTTTATATATATATATACGATGCTGCCCGTTGCCAGAAAAAGAGAGAGGAGAGTGAGTGTGCGGAGGAGAAGGGACCTTATTGGGAGCCGAGGATTTGAATTCCAGATGCGTTTCTGCTGGAACTGCTCAGGCTTCGGTGTTAAGAGCCAACGCTCGAGGATTCGTGCTGCTCGCTGCACGTTTAGAGCCTGGAGAGCCAGGGGATGGGCAGAGGTGCTGCTGCTCTGGAGTGGATTTTTAACTGAGGAATAAACGAGTGGCACCACTTGGCACTGCAAACAGAGACTGGGTGATTGCAACCACTGATAGAATCACAGGCTGGGCTGGGTTGAAGCTGAGATCACCCAGTTTCAACCCTCTGCCATGGGCAGCGACACCTCTCACCAGACCAGGGTGCCCACAGCCCCATCCAGCCTGCCCTTGGGCACTGTCAAAGGTGATGGAGCAGCCACAGCCTCTTTGGGCAACCTGTTCCAGAGCCTCAGTAGCCTCCCAGGGAGGGGTTTCTGGCTCAGAGCTCAGCTCAAGCTCCTCTCCCCTAGCTGGAAGCTGTTTCATTTGAGTATAATAACAACTCCTGTACTTCAACCGCTGGCAGTGTCACATGGAGACACACGGTGGCTCCATGGCGGGGGTCTCTGCCTGGTTCCTGTAACCCCAGACCCCCCTGGGTTCAGCTGGAGGTCGTTTGGTGAATGCAGTCCGTTGGTGCCAGACAGAACTGAACAAACAGCATCTCCCCAGGAGCTGCAGAGGGGCTGCAGTGATTTCCCTTGTGGCACCGGGACGTTCAGGGCTCTCTCTCAGGAACCAGCGCTGCGATGGGGCGACTCTCTCAGTTCCATCCTTTCCCAGCATTGTAACTGTGGGACACAATAGAGAAAGGTTTCCTGTGAGGATTTGAGGGGTCTCTAAACCAGAGGCAACAGAGGATTCTCCTAAGGAAAAAACAGATCCTGCCTCTAGTAATCGCTGAGCTCCCTGGTACCGCAGTTGCTCTACTCGGAGAGGTAGCGTGCGAAGCCCTGGAGGATTTAGAGGGCACCCTGGAGGATTTGGAGGGCACCAAATGGGAGGGATGGGAAGGGATCTGGAAAGATCATCCAGTCCAGTCCCCCTGCCACAGCAGGATCACCCAGACCCAGTGGCACAAGAACACAGCCAGGCGGGTCTGGAATGGCTGCAGAGAAGGAGACTCCACAGCCCCCCTGGGCAGCCTGGTCCAGTGCTCCGGGACCCTCCCCGGGAAGAAGGTCCTGCTGCTATTGATAGGGAACCTCCTCTGTTCCAGCTGGCACCCAGTGCCCCTTGTCCTATCCCCAGATGCCCTTGAGCAGAGCCTGGCTCCCACCCCTCCCATCTTTAGAGGCATTCATGATGATTCTCTTCGCTGCAAGAGGTTCCAAGAGTGGGCTGTAGAGGACAGGGGATGTTTAGTAACTGGGTGCTCTTGCTTTCTTTCTCGCCATGCAGGTGATTTGGTATCGCGAGCGATGCACCACATGCAGTGCTTGAACACCGTCCGCCCAGGCATGAGCCCCATCCGGCAGACGCGGCAGCAGCAGCCCATCTCCTGGTCCCCTGATGCTCTCCACACCCTCTACTACTTCCTGCGCTGTCCTCAGATGGAGTCCATGGAGAACCCCAACCTTGACCCTCCAAGAATGACCCTGAATAATGAACGGTATGTCGGTCGTCCAGCTGTGGGCACTCAGGGTGTTAGAGTCTTAGAAGCATTCAGGTTGGAAAGGACCTTTAAGCTCATCCAGTCCAACCCTGACTCCAGCTGTCCCAACCCACTGCTAACCCCTGTCCCTGAGCAAGNTGGCAGAGCTCACCTCAGCCTGGAAGCTCTTCTGGACAGAGAATCATAAACTCCTTTCAGTTAGGAAAGACCTTCAAGCTGACCCAGTCCAACCCTGACCCCAGCTGTCCCATCCCACCCCCAGACCCTGTCCCTGAGCTCCAGGTCTCCCCGACTGTGAAACACAGCCAGGGATGGCGATTGGTTTCAGGTTGGACTGGATGATCTTTAAGGTCTTTTCCAGCCTCATCATTACTGTGAGACTGTGAACCCCCTCCCTGGGCAGCCTGTGCCAAGGGCTGGCGACCTTTTCCAGGGAGAATGTTCCCCTGCTGTCCAACCTAACCCCCCCAGTACAACTCCTCTTATCCTGCCACTTGTTCCTTGGGAGAAGAGACCAACCCCCCCCTCTCCCCAGCCTCCTGTCAGGTAGTTACAGACAGCACTAAGCTTGGCTGCAGTCTCTCACGGAGTAACCGTGTGTGCCCGGGCAGCTCTGGCAGCTGCGGGCGATGCTCCCTACGAGGCAGCAGCTCCTTGTGCCGTCAGGCCAGGCTGTGCTGTCAGCCCTGCCAAGTTTACGAAGCCTTGGAACTGCCAGTGGAAAGTGAGCTGCTTTTTCACGCAGTCTTTCCGAGCGAGGCACAGCCCCGTGTGCTGCCAGCAAGGTTCGGTCTAGAGACGCTGCCAGAACTCCCTGTGGTTGCCTAAAGCAGTCAAGCCCTTCCCAAAGCAAACGGTGCCGTCTCAGGAGCACCGTCTCAAAACGACTGTCACCGGGCACGGGAGGGGGGATGCCGTTGGCCAGGGAGATGTTGGAAGGGATTTGTGAGCATCCTTCACGAGGATTCGTGCAGCCCACGGTGGGGGTCTGCTCTAGGATGGAATTCCCGTTGGCAGGCTCAACAGAAGATGCAGTGGGTCTCCCCGTCGCTGCCTCGGAGAGAAGGGCCATTCTTTGAGTGGTCAGATATTTTCCAGCGGGATGTTTGCTTTCTCTTGGAAACCTCCCTGGTTTCCTTCCTGCCCAGCTCCTTGGCAGCCTGCCTGACGGGCTGGTGGCAGCGCAGAGCTGAGGAGCCCTCGGAGCTCTGGCTACGGGTTGAGTTCCTCGACAGGTTGAGCAGCATCTCGGCTCGAAGGCAGACTGAGAGCTGGCTGCGTCGCGGTTGCGTCAAGCTGCTGGGGGCTTGTGGGGTTCCCCGGAGTCAGTTGTGTGTTCCAGCCTGCTGGATGAGGGGCTGGCAGCTCTAGCCTGATCCTACCCAAACGCAGCAGGTTGGGAGGGTTCATCGTGCTGAAGTCTGAGGAGAGGCCATGCCACAGTCGCTCATGAGGCAGGTGAGCAGGGAAAGGAGAACAGCTCGACAGCTTTGAGAGCACTCTGCTTTCCTCTTCCCACCTCACTGTTCTCAGCCTCAGTTTCCAAAGTCTGGCAGGAGCTCCATGGTCTTACAAAGCAAAAAGGATTTTCACACAGTTACTGAGGCTGGAAAAGCCCTCTGAGCTCATCCAGCCCAGTCCAGCATCTCACAGCAGCCCATCAGCCAGACCAGGGCACTCAGGGACAGAGCCCAGCCTTAAACACCTCCAGGGACAGAGCCCCAAACGCCTCCCTGGGCACCCCATGCCAGGCTCTCCCTACTCTCCTGGTGAAGAACTCCCTCCTCACATCAAGTCTCAACCTCCCCATCTCCAGCTCTGCTCCATTCCCCCCAGTCCTGTTGCTCCCTGAGATCCTAAAAAGACCCTCCCCAGCTTTTCTGTAGCCCCCTTCAGATCCTGGAGGCCACACTAAGGTCACCTCAGAGCCTCCTCTTCTCCAGCCTGAACAGCAGGAGGATTGGATGAGAAGGAGGGTTGGATGCTCTTCGCTGTTGTCAGCCTGCATTCGTTTCACCTCCAGGTTTCAGGAATGCTGCAGAGCCAACAGTTTCACCTGATAGTCCTCAAGTTCTGAGGGGTTTGGGGGAGAAACCCCCCCAAATGTCAGGTTTTGCTCCAGTTTAATATAGAATCCTAGAATCCTTAGGGATGGGAAGGGACCTGGAAAGATCCTCCAGTCCAGTCCCTCTGCCACAGCAGGATCACCCAGACCAAGTCACACAGGAACACAGCCAGGTGGGGCTGGAACGTCTGCAGAGAAGGAGACTCCACAACCCCCCTGGGCAGCCTGGTCCAGTGCTCCATCACCCTCAGCTCTTTCATTTCCCTTACAGAAAATCCCAGCAGAAATTTCCCTTACCCAGCTGTTAGAGGATCTAGGATGGATTTCCAAACAGAATAGAGCTGCAGCCTAAAAAACTCCAGCGGACCACGTGAGGAGCATTGTCTGCAGCAACTGCAGGGACACCCGTGCTCCTGACTTAACTCATTTGTTAGCCTCAGCGTACGAAACAGCCTGCTCTAGGGTGGGGTGTCCCTGCCCATGGCAGGGGGGGTGGAACTGGATGATCCTGTGGTCCCTTCCAACCTGACTGATTGTATAGCTTCTTCCCAGGGAGGGTACCAGAGCATTGAAGGGGGCTGCCCAGGGAGTCTTCTTCTCTGGAGACGTTTGAAACCCACCTGGACCTGGTCTGGGTGGTGCTGCTGTGGCAGGGGGGATTGGACTGGATGATCTTTCCAGGTCCCTTCCGATCCCTGATGATACTCTGATTCATGTGCTCTGAGATGTCTTTGTCAGCATCTTACTGCTCTGAGCTCGTTACTTAGCATCGCCAGCGGGATAAATATTGGTGGCAGCCCTTTCTACACCAGAGAGTTTATTCCATCCTGGCTTAAGAAGAGGAGACGGTTGAAGCTGCGTGTGAGATGCCGGCCTCGTGGCGTGATGGATGAGGGCACTGATTCACCTAATGTGACTTGGCAAGGCTGCACAGCCCAGTGCTTTCATTCTGTCCCGAGCTGTGCTAAATCAGCTGCAAACTCGGCATTGCTCTTTTGTGCATTTATGGGCCCTCTCTCTCTCTCTCATTCTGGAATATACTTGCTACGTGCCCTGCAATCCCAGCTTGTTTTCCACTGACCACCCCGCTCCCCCTCCCTGCCCCCAGTCACAAACAAGGACAGTAGTGCTGACCTGTTCTGGTCTGCTTGGGCTACAGTTCAGCGGATCACAGCACAAGCCTGGTGGGAAAGGAGCTCCCAGATCCCCAAGTCCAACCATTCCCACCCCAACAAGAATCCTCAAACCCTGATGGACTGATCAACACAACCTGACCCCCTCCCTGCTGCCACTCGAGCAGGGAGGGAAGCACCATGGCTACAGGGTTCTTCAACACCTCCAGGCAGGGGGACTCCACCACCTCCCTGGGAAGGCCCTGCCAGTGCCCAACCACTCTGGCTGCAGAGAATCTCTGCCTCAGAGCCAGTCTGACCCTCCCCTGCCTCAACTGCAGAGCAGTGCCCCTGCTGCTGTCAGCAGGNCCAGAACTGACCCCAGGACTCTCAAGGGCTGAGTCCAAGGGCACGAGAGCTCCCTTCTCCTGCTGCCCACGCTGTTCCTGATCCAGGCCAGGATGCTGGTGACCTTCTTGTCCACCCGGGCACCCTGCTGGCTCCTATGAAGCCGGCTGTCTGCCAGCACCCCCAGGTCCTGTTCTGCTGGGCAGCTTTCCAGCCCCTCCTGTATAAATCTGTTGATATTGAATATTAGTCTGAAGTTTAGTGGAGGAAGGGATGACTTTGAGCTGCAGACCTGGTGAAACCTGTTCTTGGGAAGATCCTTTTGCCACAGGGATTTGGTTATTCAGTCCATTCTAGAGACCTGACCACCCACTGCCCATCCACCTTGGCCTTCTGTTGGCTTGAGCTGCCACACAGAGGAGGATGTCCTGTGCCACAAAGGGTTCTGAAAGCCCAGCCGAGCTGCTGGAGGTGTATAAACACACACTCAGATCCCACTGAACAGAGCCAGTCTAAACTCATGGATGCTCTGTGTCTTCTCTGTGCTCCACACCTTGGCAGCTGAAGAGCTGGAGTGGCTATAGATGCAGAGTAGTGCAGGAAGGGAGTAGATGCAGACATCTCTCTAGAGCTTGGCAGATAGAGGAGCTTTCTGGTTTGGCCTGCAGCATGCGAGTGATTTGGGATACCAACAGACTGAAACTCGGGGAGGTTTGTGGCTTGGCTGGAGCTGGTTTGATACCCCCAGGTGAAGGCATTGAAGCAGACGAAGGAGAGGAGGTAGAATATAGAGAAAGCACCCAGGTATCTCCACAAAGAATGCAGCTGCTTGCTCTACAACCAAGCCATGACCCACTCGGAGCCCCAGAATGACTGCGTTTGCCTCATGGGCAGTAAACTCTCTGCTCTTGGGTGTCAAACGGGCCACCTGAGGAAGGGCTTTGCGACTGCAGAGCGGCACTCGTGCAGTCCTTTAAGAGATGAATTCAACTCTGAGGTGAGGACAAGCTGCTTTCCCCAGAATCCATGCACCTGCCTGCCTGAAGGTGAAGAGCTGGTCTGTGTCATCAGAGACCACATCTGGCTCTGCGTCATCAGAGACCACATCTGGCTCTGCTGCCTCGAGAAGGTGTCTCTGCTGGGCAGTAAGTTGTTCTTTCAGTTTCTCACAAATCAAAGTCTCTCAGACAGCAGATGCTGTGGTTCTGGGCCGTGAGGAGTGAGCAGATGCATGGCAACCCCTCTCTCTTCTCTGCTTTTGCTCTGGGATTTTCCCCCATGACTTATGTCAGGCTGGCTGAGCTGTCTGCGGCGTGAGATCGTGTCCCAGGATGGGATGGGACTGGGATACTGCGACCTCAGAGGGCCAGCCAAAGGTAAATGAGGTTTCTTTTTCCCTTCTTCACTTTTCCCAAGGGGAATAGAAAGCTGTTGTCTTCGTTTTGATGGTGTGTCAAGGCAAGAAAGCTCTCAGTGATTCTTGTCTGGGGAAGGACTTGTCCACTCCTCATAGAGCACAAATCAAGGACAACACTGTAGTCTCCTTTTCCAGCTGGGTGGACTCGTCTACCTCTGGTTCATTGAGTTGGCCAGGTCTGCCCTTCAAGCTTGGAGTAGACACCACCACCTGCCCATATCCTATCTCTTTTTGAGTGTTAGGTGTGTGTAGCATTTGTGGTAGGAAAGTTAGTGTCACCTCATACTTGAGAGGAGGTGAAGAGGTTGGATCCTGCTTCCTCCTGTGGCTGATCGTGTAGCTTTGGTCGGCTGAGCTACCTCCTCTTCCAGCTCCCCTATTCAACTCTAAGTTGTGTTGATACCGCTGGTCTATAGAACGTTCTGAAAGTGATCCTGGGCTTATCCATCGCTGCCCGTGGATCCAGCCATGTCAGACCTTTCTGAGCTCTCTGTGTTGCAGCCATGCTGTGCTTTACAGGTTTGTTCTGCATCTGCTGGTGCTTTATTTGATTCCAGATGTCAGGGAGTATAAAGTAATTCACATCAGCAGAAGCACACAGACCGTTCCCATCTGACTCGGGGGGGAAAATGCAGCTCCAGAGCTGATGTTGGGTTTGTCAGCTGCCAGTAGTGAAAGTGAAGGCTTTGCCAGTTTGATGGAAATTCACAGCTCTTCAGCTGGGAAAGCTGTGGACGCTGCAAGAAGCCAACTGCAATCACCCAGTGGGTCACCTCGTAAGAAAAGAGCTTCCTTCTGTTTTCCTTGTGCAGGCATCTAGATCTGTCTCGCATTTGCTGCTTCCCTAGAGGAGTCTGGTTTGTGATGGCACTCGTCTACCTGGGCTTCACTCAGCTTCTCCCTTCTCCCATGAAATCCTTCAGAAGACCTGAAGGGCTCATTCTGTTTCCAGCTCGATGGCTGCTTTTATCTACAACCTTTGTAAGAGACCTTGAGTTTTTATTCTGCATCCAACAGGAGTCCTCCCATTGCAGGGAATCATCATCAAGGGTGGAAAAGACCTTCAGGATCATCAAGTCCAACCGTCCACCTTACAACCTCACGCGATCCACTTGCTATAGTCTTCTAGTATTGGAGCCACTGAGTTTAATCCTCGTTGCCTAGAACACTTGATGCTTCTTTGTCTCGTGGTGTCTAAGCCAAATTTCCACATGGAAATCAGAGATGGATCTAAACAGTGCCTGATTCACCGTCAGCATCTCATCCAGGCACCCTTTGGTTTGTGGTGACTGAGTTTACATCTTGGCCTGTTATGCTCTTGGGTTCGATCACTCACGCTACCAGAGTAGAGCAGAGGCTTTGGGACCTTCTCTCTTCGGTTCAATCACTTATGCATAGGCCAGATGCTTTAGGACCTTCTTTCTTAGGCTTAATCACTCTTGCTCAAATCAGACTGATTAAGCAGAGGCTTTGGGACCTTCTTTCTCAGGTTCGGTCACTCACACTCAGACCAGAGTGAGTAGAGCAGAGGCTTGAGGACCTTCTCTCTTAGGTTCAGTCACTCATCCATAGAGTGGATGCTATAGAACCTTCTTTCTTAGGCTCAATCACTCACACTCAGACCAGAGTGAGTAGAGTAGAAGCTTTGGAACCTTCTTTCTTAGGTTCAATCACTGATGCTCAGACAGAGTGAATGGATCAGAGGCTTTAAGTCCTCTTTCTTAGGTTCAACCACTCATACTCAGACCAGAATGAGTAGAGCAGAGGCTTTAGGACCTTTCTCTCAGGTTCACTCACTCACTCACTCACTCACTCACTCACTCACTCACTCACTCACCAGACTGAGTAGAGCAGAGGCTTGAGGCCCTTATTTTGGCCATACCCCATAAAATTCACTGGGGAGGTGCCACTGACTTCTGCTGAGAGCAGAAAGTAGTCTCCAAGTCCTTCGTGCATCTTCTTTTTCACTTGATGATCTCTTACTGCCTCTTCACAACTGATCAGAGCTTTCAGCTGCTCTCTCCCTCTGGCACAACTGACTCTGCTTGAGATGGGAGGGATTTGGTCTTGTGGATCAAATTCCTCCCATGATTTCACATCGAAGGGAATATTAACATCCTGCTGGATTGTCTCCAGAAAAGTCCATGTTGCTTGGGCATCCAACTGGCAGGAAAGGAAGGGCAGTGGGGGAATAACCTGCTGCTGAGACCTGTGTTTGCTTGAGCTGCATCCTCCACATCACCAGGGAGTATCACTGCTTGCAGAGCAGTGGGTAAAGCTTTTAGGACAAATCTTTTCTCCAGATGGATGTTTCCAGTCTCTCCCTGATCTGTCACGAGGCTTTTTTCCCCCCTTTCCCCTCTTTTTAACTGCAGCTTTATGGAATTTTATTAAGTGCAACAGCTACATCATTGTCTGCCTTTTAGATTTATCGGTGGCTGAGCCTTTCCTAATTCAAATGTAATGTATTTATGTCTGAGTTCTTTTCTTTCACAGCCGTGTCCCATTGTTCCCGGGCTGCATCAGGAGCAGAACTTAATGCACTTAGTTCAGTGAGCCTGGAAAAGGTCTGCAGTAAGGGCTGGGATCTCTCGGCTGAGAGAGCTATCTGCTCTGCCCACAGCTGCCCCACCAAGCAAGAACAGATCTGTAGGACTAATAAAAGTAGATTCATTGCTTGGATGTAAAAACCTGGAGGTTTTTTAAAGGAGAGGGGGGGAAAGCCATTTGCTGTTGATGAGGGATGGGTTGGGCGCATTAATTAGTAGAAGAAGAGGGCTATAAATAGGAAAGATCAGCTTCCTTCAGCAGCGCTGAGGTGAGAAGCTGTTCGAGTAGATTTTTGCCTGGTTCAAACTTTATCCCATTAATGTCAGAGTTAATTGTGATTTGAGGTACTTGTTTCTCACCTGTCGTCACCTTTGGAGTCAAGAGGTGACAGACACTGGTTATGTTTGGGCTCACGGTAATATTCCTGCCTTTGCCTGGCATCATCTATTGAGGTTTTCTTAAGTCTCTTCGTTTCTTTTCATTCTTTCTTTCTTTTCTGAATTTATTCTCTTTCTCTCTCTTTCTTTCTCTCTCTTTCTTCTCTTTCTCTTTCTCTTTCTCTTTC
>VZRI01005498.1:301192-486448 GCA_013397515.1 Upupa epops | reverse complement strand
GGAACTGAGGTGATACTGTGGTACTTCTGTTCTGCCTAATTTAACTGATGTATTTTGCTTTCAAACCAGTGACAGCAAACTTTCAGAGTTTGTTATATCATAAGTGTAAATTGGTGACAGTCTACTGAGACATAACAACAGTTTTCAACCCAGTGCCTCTATACACATCTCTTAGGTGAGAAAGACTGTGATACAGATGATTTGAGCTGTTCACTGGAAGATGCAGGATGATGGAGAAGTGGTAGATGTACATGTTCATGGCAGAGAGTACTAAAGCAATGCAGTTGAGTCTTTCAGGGATGATAATTTTTATTACAGTATATTGACCTTAAAAAAGACCATTTTTAAAATTCAAATCTTGCACGATTATTTTGAGACTATTTTTTCTTAGCATAGTTACTTTGAGGATATGCTAGCTACTACTTTATGCAGAGTTTTGTTTGGATATTGCCTGTCATCATGAGTTCAATGTTTTGGAAAAGTAAGGTGCATATATGCTAATTTTTAGCTTTGTGTAGAAATGAGATTTGGGGAAGGATTAAATTGAGTGAGGCTCAACACCTTGTGAGATGATCAGTTACAGCACAGGGAACACGAGTACGATTGACAGTGACAAATGCATTGCTAAACATGAATGTAAATCTTACATAGCAGTGACAGTCATCCGGAATGCTGTGTTATAAAAAGTTACTGCTTTCAACAGCATTTCAGCCTTAAAAAGCGAGTGTTTTTCTCATTTTGATCCTTACCTTGAATTTTTCTGCATTTGCTCCCAAAACCTTTTTTCATCAAATACAATTCAGAAGGCAAGAAGGAGGTGCTTTCAAAATTAAACTGTTTTTTCTCTGCTTGCATTCATTCTTAATCATGAAGCATTTTAAAAGTCTGACATAGTTTCAGTAAACTTTAGGGGTATGCAAAGTGACTAAGACACATGAACATATGCCAGTAGTATAGCATCTCGTATTTAAAAAACATATGGCAATTTTTGTGTGGTTATGAAAGAGCTCAAAGAGAAATGCACTTTTTTTCCTCCCTGTGTCTTGATACTTCAGATACTTATTAAAGAGCTACATAAGTATTTTGCCTAGAAAGCTAACAAGCAGAAAGGGACCTTGGGGTGCTAATCAACAGCCAGCGGTATGCCCAAGTGGCCAAGAAGGCCACCAGCATCCTGTTTTGTATTAGAAATAGTGTTGGAGCGGGTCTAGGGAAGTGATCATCGCCTCGTACTCAGCATTGAGACCACAACTTGTGTACTGTGTTCAGGACGTTGAGGTGCTGGAGCAGGTTTAGAGTACAGCAAGTAGGCTGGTGAAAGGCCTGGAGAACAAACCTTATGAAGAGTGGCTGAGGGAACTGGGGCTCTTTGGTCTGAAGAAGAGGAAACTGAAGGGAGACCTTATTACTCTCTGTAATGATCTGAAGNTTCAGGACGTTGAGGTGCTGGAGCAGGTTTAGAGTACAGCAAGTAGGCTGGTGAAAGGCCTGGAGAACAAACCTTATGAAGAGTGGCTGAGGGAACTGGGGCTCTTTGGTCTGAAGAAGAGGAAACTGAAGGGAGACCTTATTACTCTCTGTAATGATCTGAAGGGGTGTTGTAGAGCGGTAGGTGCTGGCCTCTTCTGACAAGTAAACAATGATAGGACTAGAGGGAATGGCCTAAAGCTGCGTCAAGGGAAGTTTAGGCTGGACATTAGGAAAAAAAATATTCTCTTGAAGGTTTTTAAAGCATTGGAATGGGCTGGCCAGGAAGGTTGTTGAGTTGCTATCCCTTGATGTATTGTGTAGATGAGATGCTTAGAGATATGTTTTAGGGGTGATAAGAGTAAGAGCAGGGTTAAAGTTGGACTTGATGATCTTATAGGTCTTTTCCAACCTAAATATTTCTGAGATTCTGTGATTTTTGGACCTTTGGACATGTTTAAGTGGTCATTGGGGATGGGGTTGCCATATTTAAGACATAACTTCATACAACTGAACGTGATCCTTGTAGTGTTTCATTTCTGTATTGTGGAAAATAATGTCATTGATTCTTTCCTGCTGCTGAAGATTTCTTCACAGTATGTGGCATTGTTCCTGGTAGCTCACCCTACTCTTTTACCTTAATATGTCTGGTTAGCGTGTGTTGAAATAATTATTTCACATGGTGGAGGCACTCTGCACTTAAGCTTTGTTTGATTGGAGGAGACTCTGAGTGGCAGAGAAACACTACTGTATTTGAGAGATCAAGGACATTCTACGTATTAAAGAAACACGCCTGATCTTGGTGGGAGCTGGGAACCCCAAGGTGTTGTATCACGTATTTTTCCATGCTTTAGTCTCCTTTTTCTGTCCCTCTCTTAGTCATGATATCATTGTACCTCCAGGCATTTGTGTCTGTGGTATACATACAGGTGTGATAGCTAGGAGGAGAATAGATTTTACTCTTTTTGTTAAAATAAGCATTTGCAACATTTGCAGATTAAGCTGACAGGGCCTGACAAGTGGGATAATATTCAGCAAATACTTTGCATGCTGAATTTTGAGTTACATGATTTTATTGGAAAAATACTAATGCATTAAATAGAATTAATTTTCAGTGTTTGCTGATAAGCTGCTGGTGGACTGCAGGAGTCAACGTGAGGCCATGGTTACTAATGCTCATCTCTTAGCAGAATGCTGGTAGAAGCTGCGCAAAGTTGCAGACAGTTGTTTCCCATTTGGGGGCAACTGTCATTTCCAGGTAGTAATCCTCTTCAGGTTCCAACAATAGAATTAGTAAATAAATAGTAAAAGCTCCAAATTGAGTATGGGCCATCTATCCATCTGTCTCAAGGCAGAGCTGACTTCAGGAACCACATGCAAAAGGGAAAATAAACTAGGTCTGTGCAATTGTAATATTGATAGTGTTACTGGATTGACACACAGATCTGGGAAAATATCATCCAATTTTATAATTGAACAGATTGCAACAAAATAAAGGCCAGTTGCTTAATCTGAATTCTTAATAACCTGTTCTGCATGGTGTGCGTCTTCAGTGGCTCAGTCCTACAGGGAATGAGACTCCATGATTCAAGGAAATATGGAGAACTTTTAAAGAAAACACTGGTCTCCACAGAATGAGAGGGACTTGTCATTTGTGACATCGGTACCCAACTGAAAATCAGCAACTGCTGTACTGTTTGAAACCCCATGGATATTTATTAGTTTGATAACAGCAAGTTCCTTGCTTGTTTTTACACTACACAGCAAAAGGCGATGGGTTTGTTTCTTAAGTTGCCATGAAGTACCTGAAAAATCAAAGAATATTGTGAGATCTTACATGTAGAATATATTAGCTGAAAAGTTTGCATTGCAATGAATAAATAAGCTTCTCAGCAATTCAGAAAAAGGATTTTTGCCAGTTTTTTGTCTTTGAACAATTATATCAAAATGCCCTAGTCAATGCATTTTACACCCATGCTTAATGAAGATTTAATTCAGGATACAAAAAGTAGGCAAGAAAGGCATAGGACTGCAAAAGAATATGAGAATTTTTATGTTAAAGATGTGTTAACTGAGGCTTAATGTCAGTATATGGTTGGGTAATTATTAGCTCTGCAGACTCAAGCTGTTAACATTTACTTTTACGGGAATTTTCTAGAACCAGAGCTGTATGTACTGTGTGAGCTTCCTCCAACACAGGAAACCTTTGAACTGCCCTGAGTAGCTCCAATCGCAAAACTACGTAGACAGTTTTTGCTTGTAGAACAGATACATTCTGCTTAAAAATTCTAGTCCTTTTACAAGGACACTACTAACTAGCTAAAAATCCTATTTGACTGATGGTAATTTTTATGGTAAGGTTTCTCTTTACTGTATGTTTCCTTTTTATTACGGAGAAAGATTTCTATATCTCTGAAGCTACACCTGCATGTCTCCTTAATTTTCTATGTCCTCACCATACATTTATATATATATCCTATAGATGCTTTCAACCTGTCTATATTCAGGTTGTGTATTAAGGAACAATACTAATCACTAACAAAACAAAGCTGTGTCATAAAATATTGCATTTTATAGAGAGTAAATAAATAATTTACATTTTAGTTGTTGTTTCTAATAATGTATTTTAAAGAAAATATTAATTTTTATGTCTTCTTAACATTATTTACATGTAAGCAGCTGAATGTAATTGAGTTGTTCAGCTTTGTTCATAGAATCATAGAATCCTTAGGGAGCAGAAGGGATCTCAAAAGATCACCTAGTCCATTCCCCCTGCAACAGCAGAATCACCTAGACCAAGTTGCACAGGAACAGATCAGGCGGGTCTTTCACATGTCCAGAGAAGGAGACTCCACAACCCCCCTGGGCTGCCTGTTCCAATGCTCCGTTACCCTCACTGGGATGAAGATTCTAAACAAAACAGCACTACAGACTCAGTTCTATATACATAAGATTTATTGTAATGAAAGTGAAACCACAAAGATCTGTGGTGTTAGTTTCTAGGTTGTTACATGTATTCTTGCCTATGTGACTGGAGAAGACGAGATTTCAGGGGACCTTGTCACTCTCCATGACTACCTGAAGGGAAGTTGTAGACAAGTGGGAGGTTGTGCTTTTCTTCCCAAGCAACAAGTGAAAGGACAAGAGGACAGGGCCTGAAGCTGCAACAGGGGAGGGTTAGCTTGGGTGTTAGGAAGCCCTTCTTCATGGAAAGGGAGATCAGACGTTTGAATAGACTGGCAGGGAAGTGTCCAAATCCCTGAAGACATTTAAGAAAAGATGGGATGTGGCACTTAGTGGCATAGGTTAGCTGATCTGGTGATGTTAAGTCATAGACAGGGCTTGATGATCTCAGAGATCTTTTCCAGCCACAATAATGCAGTGTAATTCTGTGACTGACTTAAATATTCATAGTAGGAATACAAAGTGGTTCATTTTTATGGATAATATTCAAACTCAAATATCAAATACAGTAAAAATAACTTGTATAATATCTTATCCAGTTATTATATGTAATAGATTTATTTTTATATATGTTATGTTGCTGGATTTTTTATATTGAACAATATATATAATTATTGTTATATATGAATATATACATGTGCAAACTCTCACTTTACAGAATTAAAAGCAGATATATAAAGTGTGAAAAAAATGAAGTAGGAACAAATATTGTATTTATTTTTGAGTAATGTAACTTTAGCAGACCAGAGAGCTGAGTCAGGAAGTCCCCAGCTGATGATTTTGAAATAAGAACGTGTCTTGCAGCATCTCTGAGTGGTTCTCTGGAGCTCTGTTGATGGAAGTACAGGGAATTCTTCTTGAACTCTCAAATGTCACACTTCTTTTTTTCCAGTTATTTTTTCTTTTACTGCCACAATTAAATCTGTAAATCTATATAGCGGTTTTACACTGTAGTTTTTAAGACTCCTACATATTTTGAATGGTGATTAATAAACAAAGTAATGTGGCTTTGAACATCCCATTAGGAGGGAAAAATAAAAGACATTTATTGTACTTTTCAACAGGGATAATACCTTGTGTCTGTATCTGTTTTCATGACCCTACTGTGCTGGGATCAGTACTGAATAACAGTATGTTAAATATTTATTTTCCTTTTTTAAAAAGGAAAAAATTAGGAATTAAAGAGTATGTTTTTTATACCATTCTTCTGTTTACTCTGAGACATAGTAAGGAAGTTACAATGGGCAGTTTTTTATTAAAGATGTAGATTCTCAGACTAAAGATCTTGATTCATCTAAGAGTCATTGCCATGTATTTTCTAGGAAATGATACAATCTATTGGACAGATATGGGATTCAATAAAATTAGCAGATCCAAACGAGACCAAACATGGAAAGAAGACATTGTTACAAACGGTTTGGGAAGAGTTGAAGGCATTGCAGTGGACTGGATAGCAGGTAGGTCTTAACCTCCTTCAGGCATTGTCGTGGTTTCTGACAGTACCCTGTTGCATCTTCAGCTCAAAACTAGATAAAGTGGTTTGTTTCGCGCTCTGATTTCTAATATTCCAAATGTCTAGTTTTGCTTTCAGACAGAAAAACTTCACAGTATCTGGGACACAATGGTCTTTCACTGTTGCCTCAATGGTGACAGCCATGAACCAAGTTCATACCTTAAAATGGAAGGCTGAATAGGACTAGAAATGACAAATATAAGATACGTATAAATTAAAATACAAAAGTTCCTGGTGCTGTCTTAAGATTTAAACCATTTGCTAGCAGTCTTTTCTTTTTCCAGTAACTTTGAGGTATTTTTCCTAGGTAACATATATTGGACGGATCACGGCTTCAACTTAATTGAAGTGGCCAGGCTCAACGGCTCATTCCGATATGTAGTTATATCCCAGGGTTTGGACCAGCCAAGATCTATTGCAGTACACCCAGAAAAAGGGTAACATGACCATGGCTACTTGCACTTCTTTTTAAGTTTGCATTCTGGCTTTGAAGCACTTAGATAAGTAAATTTGTTCTAATAGATAAGCATTTGATAAAGCCTGAAAGGATTGTGTTGGGAGCTGTTCTGCTGTCAATAGGCACTGGTGGAAGGCACTGATCTCTATGCATGGCATCTTGTACTCCTTTGCAAAATAGTTTTCTTTCTTTAAGACAAGCTTCTCCACTGAAGTTTAGGCATCGCTTGGAAGCATTCTTAAATCTGAATTTAAGTTTCAGCACATCCAATGACGTCACGCCAGCCAATGAAGAAGTCGATACCACGATGAACTCGTGTAACAGCATAATCCTCTGTACTTATAAATTCTAGTATCATGTAAAAATCCCACTACAATAACCAAGGAGATTACCCAGGGTAGCTCAAAGTAATGTGAGATGAAGCATGTTGGTGACAGAGTAAAGAGCTGGCAGAAATTATATCTGTATTTATCCAAGTGTTTGCCAAGAGTGTGTGGAGCACACTGCAGAATTAACAGAAGTAGAGAGTATTCTTTCCCCATACAGCTCCAAAACTCTTGTTAGCAGACTTGCAACTAAAAGAGAGAAAGGCAATTCTGAAAAGAATCTCCATCTTTTGTTTTCATGGGAGTAAGAAATGTTATTTCTGAGGAAAAGGTGTATGAGCAAGACTCTGTGGATTTAACTGCAACACTTACCCTGCTGAAATGGAAGCACTAAATGATGTCTGTCAAAATCTTGAGAAACTAAACTACCTGCCCCCAGAGCTGGTGTTGATGCTGTATCTCATTTTCCCTAGATTCAGCCATACCCATATCTCACTATTTACAGGAAAGCTATTTGTGTACTCACAGGAATTTGCAGCAATAATAGTGAAGAATTCTGACTTCTCTGTGAGTCCACGTTGATACCGGTGATGAAAAATATTGTTTGGATCTTTGCCATGATTTCTTCTATGAGAATTTAGATGTAGTGAAGTGTGTGTTTTGCAGACTAGAGCATTGCAGCTTAATGTATTTAAGCATGAGGGTGAAAGCAATACATGTTTTTATTTTCCACGTAATCTAATAGCTTTTGCCACAAATCATTGCAGCTGTGCTCAGCTGCTGGTTACTCATCAGTATCTGCTAACAGTTTAGGATTAACGCTCTTCTTCAGAGTGGAATCTTCTCCAGATCCTATCAGGATCCAGCTGTGAATTAGTTATATGTCTTTCTGTAATGTACCAGAATGCTGTGCTCTTCTGTCAGGAAAACCGTAAAAGTTAGATCCTCAGATGCAAACCCCAGAAACGGTTGAAACTAGGTACACAGAAGCCTGATAAAATTCTTCTGACTAGAAGGGTAGCCCAGACTTCTTCAAAACAGTGTCATTCTCCTCACCATGTGTACAAGATCTGTGCTGTGCACATACACAGACAGGATTTCACCCCTTAGCTACATCAAAGGAAAGGCAGAGCCCCCATGAAGTCTATGAGTACTAAGTGCAGCAAATGCAATTTCTCTGAGCACACTTGTATGTTAAAGGAACATGGATTATATAAACAAAGTCCATTATTTTCCACTAGAAATGATAAAAAGGGTAATCAACTCCTCTGCAGTATTCGGAGAGGGAAGATGGATTGTAGCTGAGATCCGACATTTAACAATTGCTACAGGGGAAGAGTAAATTCAGAACCCTTGACAGAAGAACATGTAATATTGCTTGATAAAAGAAAGAACAGCTTTTTTTTTACTGTTCTTAGGTTTTTTTACTGGATATTTTTTGTTTGTTTAACAACTATTTTCACATGGTGCTTTCTGACTCAGCAGTTCATTGTTTTAATTTACAGAAATGATGTGTGCGCACAAGCAGGCGAAATAATAGACAACATTAACAAGATTCTTTGGAAACAAACACTTCTTGCTTTTAAGTTTAATTGTATTTAGAGATGCCACTGTGTCTTCAAATAGCGCAATGACACCAAAAAGCAGATATTAATCAAATTTGTAGGAGTTTAAATTACACTCTTGAAACACCAAACCATAAAGAGAAATGTTAACTATAGAAACTCTTTGACTTGTGAAATTTCCTTGGATGTTTTGATATTGTTGGGTTTGGGGTGTGTTTAGAATGCCTAAATAAAACACAGGAGGACAAGATGAAAACAGATTAGCAGTTGACTTGCTTGGCTGGTAGAATAGTGTATCTTCAATAAAGACAGGTTAGCTTGATCTCTCCTTTTTTCTATACGGTGACACAAAAAGTTGTCTTGAGATGTCTCCAACTGAATGAAGTTTCTTTAGGAGAAGCAATGTTTTGCTACTAAAGCACAAGTATGCCTTCCTGTGGGAAGATGAAGGCCTTTTTGCCCTCTGCGCTATTCTCATATCTCTTTCCTTTTATGAAGTAAAACTTTCAAAGGCTTTCTTCCCTCCCCTTGCCCTGACTTCACATTCTTCATTTTTCTTGAAGCTTGAGTTGACAGCTATAAGAATAGAGAGGAAAATAGCAGTTATTAGATCTCATTGAATCTGCCAGTTATACCAAGATGTGAAGCAGCTGGTTGGTAACATTTGTTATGGTTACTAAGGAAAAAGTTAAGAATGTGAAGTCCTACAAAGGAGTGTCTTTATCCCTCAGCAGTCATGTATTCATTTAATGTAAACTTGGTTGACTCCCCCCCCCCAATTAAATATTAGTTCTCTGATCGAGTTCAGAATCATGATTGAAATAAAGAGTCAAGCTCATGCTGAAATAATTCTTCAAAAACATTTCAGGAATTCTGTTTGAATTTAGGTTTTGGAATGGAGAGGAGGGAGTTTAGACTCTGATTTACTTTTTTCCAAAGAAGTTTTTAAAGATTCTTGGCTAGCATGAAATTTCTGCCAATAACATCTTCCTGTTGGCTGTGTAAATTGTTTATGGGATAGTTCCCAAATAAATTATGTCCTAGTTAATCTAGCATTGCAATAAGTAGAGTAAAAACTATTCCATGTTCAGTGAAGGAGGTGCTCTGTGTAGATTAACTGGTGCCATTTAGCAATACCTAAAGCAACAGGTCAAGAAATAAGAGGTCAAGGCAGGAGTCTGGTCTGGCATCTTTTCCCAACATAGCAGTTTTACTGTGCCAGTAGGGATATAGTAATAGAAAATTAGAGCAATAAGAAGCAAATTCTTCCCATGAACATAAGGGATAAATGGAAAAAATATTTTCTCTGCAAATAAAATCGCTTTGCTCTGCTATTTCCCACAGTGCTCCTTACTGCTTTGTGTCTAAAACATTTTTGCTAGACATTTGTATTGCCACATTTTTTTAGTAGCTAGCTGTGAAAACTTCTGTTGCTGTAATTTTAATATTTTTTCTCAAATTTGCTTTTATTTTTCCAAGCACAAAGTTGCGTACTGACTGATTGAATATACTTTTACAAATTGCTTAGTACATCATTTGTAAAAACCCTCTCAGCAGTGTTCTATGAAACAACAGTATGCTGTATTTAGTCTCTTCAGATTATTTAGAGACATAAACCTTATCATGTGGGGCTTTTTTAATACCAATTTAATGGTAATGGTGCATTTTGTTTGCAATTGAGCTATAGTGTTGCGTATTTTCAAGTCTGATGTGAAATTTCAATTGGTAAATTTCTACCCCATTTTAGGTATTTATTTTGGACTGAGTGGGGACAGACTCCTTGCATAGGCAAGGCACGCTTAGATGGGTCTGAGAAGGTTGTGCTTGTGAGCCTGGGGATTGCATGGCCTAATGGGATTTCCATTGACTATGAGGTTAGTTCCTCTGTTCTCCAGTATATGTTAAAAGGTACAGAATTTGTTATGTTTCATTAAAGCCAGCTGGTCTTCCTCTTGATGTAATCGTAATAACTCTTAATTAAATATCTGGACAATATTGTTGATGTTTCCTTTAAAATTAATCTTTAGGAAAATAAATTATATTGGTGTGATGCTCGTACCGACAAGATAGAAAGAATTGACCTTGAGAGTGGAGGGAATCGGGAGATTGTGCTGTCAGGGAGCAATGTGGATATGTTTTCAGTCGCGGTGTTTGGAGCTTACATCTACTGGTCTGACAGGTAATTTATTTTTCATAAGTATTTGAGTCTCAAAATGTTGTTTCAGTGCCAGGTGCTTCACCCTTGTAGGATTAGCCATTCCTTAGCAAGGTCACAGAACGGATCGCAGAAACCTAAGCAATTTCCAAAGAAAGGGCATTTCTGATGCTGAAAGCTAAAGCGTATCAGTGTCATAGATGAGAACAGGTTTCTTCACCTTCTCCTAGGTGAACTCTCCACTGCCCTTCAGTCATTTGTCTGGTGTGAATTAGTTGAGGATTGTTGATGAGACATCTTCAACTTTTTTGGCAGAGCACATGCAAATGGCTCTATTAGAAGAGGCCACAAGAATGAGGCCACGGATGCTGTGACCATGAGGACTGGCCTTGGAATAAACCTGAAGGAAGTGAAAGTCTTTAATAGAGCACGAGAGAAAGGTTGGCTGTTCTTAAGGATGCTATTAAATGTTTTAATATCACCTGCTACGTTTTATGTGTATTAAAGCATACCAAAAGTTAAGTAATCACTGATTTTTCTCTCCACTTTTTACTCTTGAAGTATTTTTTTAAGCTAAAATTATTGTACTAAAGAAAGCATATAGTACAAGTTCTATTAAAATTCTGAATGCTTTAAGGAGAAAAGCTAATACTCAAACACTTCCTACCATTCCAGGTTTGGAGGTTTTTGTTTTGTTCTATTTTTTAGGGTTTTTTTAAAAAAAAAATCCAAACCATACATATCATTGTCTTAGGAATCAGAGGGAACTTGAACTGTGATTTAAAGAGCAGACTTTCTCAGATTGCCATCGGAGAACAAACCAGATTAATTTTTGCAGAGATGGAAAATAACAATATATGTCATATTTATTTTCTGAAATAGCTTGGGGTTTTTTGTGTAGGAAGAGATCTTGTAAATAATCAGATTTCCTTTCTATTCAATTTGTTTAGCAAATTGAAGAGGTACTCTCTGTGATTTATGGTATCAATGACTACATTTTATTCTCTACTACCTAAGAATAATTTTTCCTTTAAGCGTCTTATTTTCTCAGAAAATTTTGGTTTTGAAGAGACCTTGCTGATCTTTTTTTGTTAAACAAAGATAGTTAGAAATCTGCTAAAAATGATGAAACTTTTTGCAGAACAAATTGCTACCAACCATCTACACAGAATTTTCCATAAATATATTCAAAAAGAGAGGAACTAAGTGCTACTGCAATACAAGATAATTTTTTTAATGCAAATGCATCTCTGCTGTTGGTAGCATTCAAAAGTTGTTTAAACACTGCAGTATATACTATTTCTTTTATATACAGCTTTCCTAAATAAATGCATTAAATACATCTAAAGGAAACTTGCTTTTTGAAATAAAACCTATTTAACATATATATTTGTATTTCTCCAGAGAATTCTAAATAGCTTTGAGTAAAGATACTTTGCAGATGCATGCATCACAATTTTACTAGGATTTTGCATGCAATTTCAGAGTGCAGTGAGCATCAGATTTTGTGGATAAAAACAAAATCCACACAAAATTTCTTTCAATTCTTCAACTAGGCTAGAAATAGTTAATGTCTGCTTGCTTGGAAGGGCCTTAAGTTGTGGAATTAGGAAAATGGAACCATAGGTTGAAACAATGTTTCTTTCATTTAATGATTTTTGTTAATAGCTTTAAAGATTTGATCAAATTAGGAACAGGAGAAGCAGTTACTGAGGCTACAAATCTTGATGTTAGTTTGAAAAACATAACTGAATGATTTTTAATACATTTTTCAAATTTTACTAGGGTACAAATGGTTAATGTCTTTGGGAGGGGATGTCAGTGAGCCACAAGGACAAAAGGGAAAAAACAGGTGACAAATGCTTTTGGAATGTTTTTCTATATCACACTATTATATATATATTCTTACAGTTCTTTTGACTAGAAGTAGCTAAAGGCGTTTAATAAAAGCAATGTTAAAAAAACAAACCACACAAACAATAACAAAAAAACCCAAACAAAAAAGAAACCCAAATAAAAACCAACAACCTGTGCTAATTGTGATTTCATGCTTTTTTTTCAAACACCTGTTTTACCCTTTCTGCTGAGCCAGTCCTGCAGACTATTCACAAGCAGTTTCATATCCTTTAGTGCTGCTGTACCTGTGTGCAACGGCATACACTAACTACACCATTTACAAACTGGCCCTTCTTGCCGCTATTTTCAGCTGCTGAACTGTGGAAACACTGAAGTTTTCAATGTGAGATTTTAGAAGCTTGAGGATCCTTTTATGTGTTTTCTTTCTCTCAGCCTTCCAAACAGATATTAACTTTTCTAGCCTAATAAAATTTTTAAAGAACCTTCAAAGCAAACTACATGTGAGAATGTATATAGCTAAATATCCACCTGCTTTTGCTTAACTGTAGAAGAATATGTCGCATGCATTTTTGGCTAAGAACACAAAATTTGTAATTAATTTATAAGAGCAAATCAGCTCTCATCCCTTGTTGTTTCTCTTAAAAGAAATACAGCATTTAGAGAATTCATTCAACAGTACTTTCAGACACGATGTAATCCCTGACAATTATTATGGTTTTCTACGTGAAAACATTCTATTGAAAACATTTTCTTCTCTTTCACCATCTGAAAAACTGTCAGAAATGGGAAAATGACTATATTCAAAGAGCTGAGTAGTTACATGGAAAGTGCTGTCAGACACTAAATTATCTAAACTAACTATAATTGTGTTTCATACATAATCCAACAAACACAAAGCTCCTAATTCTTGACAATTGCTGTAATTTGAAATATTGCTTGTAACAAGTCACTGAAGTTACTAATTTGACAAAGATTTCTTAATGTTATGTGTTTCTCAGGGAGTAAGTTTTTAAACTCAGGTTTAAAGGAAATTAGAACCGACTGTTAGTAAATTAGAAATAGGGAACTGGATTGACGGTTTTGTATCTGTCAGTTTGTGTGTTTTCGTGTTGATAGAATTTGTCTAAAACCACTGCTGTATTCTGATGCTATCTAAATTTGACTTTTTCTCAGTAACAGGTGTTTTAAAAAAAATAAATCTTTCCAGGCACTTGTAACAGTCTCTATGTCTTCAGTTGAATATGGAGGGATAACACATTTCATCATTTTCTACTAATAAAATATATATTCTTGCAAATTGGAAAGGATGTTAATTATATTTGCTCATAAATTCTTTAAAGTAGTCTTTAAGTTCTCGTTTTAGTTATGCTCTTTACTATTTTAGCTTGCATTTTGTTAGTGAATGCTACACAAAGTTGTAAGAAGAATTCTTAGACTACATAAAATTACACTTTGATTTAAGGTAGCTAAGTGTAATGTTATAAAAGACAGATTTGTATTTCTTTTTTTACAGGTACTAACATTTGTGCCAAGAACAATGGTGGATGTCATCAGCTTTGCCTTTATCGGGGAAATGCACAGAGAACTTGTGCTTGTGCCCATGGTTATCTTGCAGAAGATGGAATTACTTGCTTAAGACATGAAGGTTACCTGTTGTACTCAGGAAGAACAATATTAAAAAGTATACATCTTTCAGATGAAACCAACTTAAATTCACCAGTAAGGCCATATGAGAATCCGGAGTTCTTCAAAAATGTGATCGCTCTTGCTTTTGACTATAGTCTGAAAGGAAGAGGCACGAATCGCATATTCTTCAGTGACGCACATTTTGGAAATATCCAAGTTATTAAGGATAACTGGGCTGGCAGAAAAGTGCTCATTGAAAGTAAGTAAAAAAAAAATTATTTCCCCAAATCTATATTTTAGTTTGGTAAACTTGAAGTGAAAAGTTGATAATCACTTGACTTTTCAGAGTAAAAGGATCTTAACTATACTTAAGCATGTAGCACATCTTTTGCTGTCATTCATTTCCATTCCAGTTTAATTGTTCTCATTTACCTGTAACCATTTTCCAGAGGTATATGTTTACAGTAACATTTTGTTTCTCAAAATGTCTGAAGTTTTGTATGTTTTAGCTTCTTCTGTTGTACATAAATCTCATCTGAATTTCTGACGTCATATGTTATGTTGCCTGTGGTATTGCTACTTTGAGCTGTTTGAGGCAAATGATTTAATAGAAAGACCAAGAATATTAGGAAAAATGGAAGTGCATTTGTAGAAGGTAGCTCCTTCTGCAGTGACATCCTACTGGAAGCATTTTTAGGACAGAAAGAAGTTAAACAGCTGCAAACTGAAGGAATGTTATTCTACAACTGCCAGTGGATAATTGAGTCACCATGTACCTCTGCATTCTGGTTCTGGGAAGGTACTCGTCATGACAACTAATAAATGGAAAGGCATCTTTTAAATATGATAAAAAGCCTTTTATCTTAGTTTGAGGTTTTTACATGTGCATACTTTATAGGAATTAGTAACACCTGTATTAAGATTTGGTCAAGAAAAACATGTAGTAAGATAAAGCAAGAAACATCAACTCTGAGTCCTCAACTCAGGACTCAGAGTTGACGTTAGGCATACAGGGAACACCAATAGCTCACAGAAATGTGTAGTGTTGAAATGCAACCACTATTTTAACTCTGCTTTTTTAGGGACATTAAAAATATCACATAAAAAGCTGCTGGAAATGTTTATAATTTAAAACAGGGAAAGACGAGAAAGAAATACTGGTGCAACATCACTTCAGAAACAAATTGCTTTTCTTAAAAGAACAATAAAGTATTCCTCATTACTTTATAATAGGTTGTGGTACAAGAGCTAAAGACAGTCCATAAAACATAGTTGAGAATTATAGTTTTAAGAAATTGTTAAGAAGTGTTTCTGCTTGTTATCTTAATACGCCGGGTTTCATTTTTCATTAGCAGAGTCAGCTCTCTGAATAATTGAGTGTCGGATGAAATTTTCTATTCTTGCAAAGACTTCACTGTCTGTGCTTGGGATGTATTTGTGAACTATGGTGTTTGTTTTCTAGAAACGCTTCAGGCTTTTTTTTTCTTTGTAAATGAGAGGAGATGTCACATCCCAGTATAAGTTAGTTTATTATATTCCTTCATGTGTTTTAAACCTCTTTATGTTGAGTCATTCATTTCAAACTTTGCTACTACATATCCTTCCGTTCCACAGTCTGCACATGATTTTGTCTCACGGTCAAACAGGAGAGAGTTCATGAGACTGCTTGGTATAATGAAAGTGATACTTATAAAGGAAGGAGCAGCGGTAAGACTGGCTGGTGCTAGGGGTTCCATTGACTGGGAGACATAAAGTTAAAAAGTTCTGATTTCCATGATAACTACATGTGATAACACAGAAATTAAATGGAACCTAGGTTTTAGTAATAAAGTTTCATTCTGGATTTGATAGTCATTTTGCCATCTTTCGTCCAAAAGTTTTAGTACTCATCTATAGCAAGTATTACTTTATTAAGAAGATTCAGAACCATGTTGGACCTAGCTAGTGTGTTTTAAACAGTTCTACAACCTGTCTCTACCTCATGATGTTGACATGTACAAGTCATGCTCAGTGTTTGATTCAAAGTGAGGAAACAAGGAACATTATATACAAGATATTATTGCCCCAGATTTTTAGTTCACTGAATGTAGATCTGCTCAAATCCATTAGCTGATGGATTTCTATCTCGCTGAAGTCACATATGCCACTCAATTCTAAAATGTTTGTGAACTTTTCTTCACACAGAAAACAGTTTTAAGATACATAAAGAGCCCCTTGTTAAACAGGTTTCCAGTTCACTAAAAACAGATTTACAACTCATGAGCAACCCATTATCTAACGTGTTTTTAGTTCACTGAGAACAGATTTACTACCCAGAAACAACCCATTATCTAACATGTTTCCAGTTCACTGAAAACAGATTTACAACCCATACGCAAGCTATTATCTAACATAGTTCCAACTCACTGAATATTGATTTAGAATTCATAAACAACCCATTATCTGACAAATTTTCACCTCACTGAACAGATTTGCAACTCATAAACAACCCATTAGCTAACACATTTTCAGCTCAGGGAAAGTAGATTTACGACATATAAACAACTTTATCTAACTTGTTCCAGTTCACTTAAAACAGATTCAGAACTCACCAAGAACCTGATACCTGATAGGATCCTGCCTTCAGTAAGATGGAACAATAACAGAGCAGCGTAGCATGTGCATACGGTGCCATGCCCTAACATCATTACTCTTCAAGCAGTGGAGTGGATTTGTTATTGTCTCTGAACTCTGCTGTTCAAGTGAGCATTAGATCCTTCGGTCAGCCAGTAGAGACATTTTCCCTCCTATTTTTATAAGGGGGTCAATCTTACCAGTTCATAAAAATGTACCTTGTTTTTGGCTGTGATTTTCCTACAAGTATTCTTTTGAGTGATGAATTATCACTAGTGATTCTATTGCCGTATCATCATGAAGAGTTTAATACATTCTGCAGACATTTTACAAATTAACTTATGAATGCAGCAGTACCTATTTTAAGTATGTGGTCACATGACTACCACCTATAGCATTGTGTTTTGATCTTCCAAGAATGGTATAAGAGGTTGTATTTTATTGTCTTTCATGCTTTAAGCAAGGAGTACTAGACAATGAAGGAATGAGTAGGTACTTACTATGGGGTTTCATCCACTAATGTTTTTGTAATCTTTCACTTAGTAGTTGTTAAGATCAGCCTTGCAGATCACTTTATACAGGCAAAAGCTGCTTGGCCTTGTAATGTGTAACTGAAGGCAGCTTCTCTACATAGAATGAGAATCATTAGAGATTGTTAGGGACCTTGAAAGATAATCTAGTCTAATACCCCTGCCACAGCAACATCACCTAGATCAAGTCACACATGAACATACCCAAGTGGGTATTGACTGTCACCAGAGAAGGAGACTCCACAGCCCCCCTGGGCGGCCTGTTCCAATGCTCTGGTACCCTCACTGGGAAGAAGTTCCTTCTGATATTTATATGGAACCTCCTATGTTCCATCTTGCGCTCATTTCCCCTTGTCCTATCACCAGATGACCTTGAGAAGAACCTGGCTCCATCCTCCTGACACCCACCCCTCCCATATTTATAGACATGAATGAAGTCACCCCTCAGCCTCCTCTTCTCCAAATTCAAGAGACCCAGCTCCTTAGCCTTTCCTCATAAGGAAGGTGTTCTACTTCCTTCTTCATCTTTGTTGATCTGCACTGGATACCTTCCAGCAGCTCTGTGTCCTTCTTGAACTGAGGAGCCCAGAACTGGACACAATACTCCGGATCCGGTCTCACTGGTTCAGAGTAGATTGGAAGAAGAACCCCTCTCGATCTGCTAATCACCCCTTTTCTGATCCTCTCCAGGATGCTGTTGGCCACAAGAGCACATTGCTGGCTCATAGTCATCCTGCTGTCCACTAGGACCCCCAGGTCCCTTTCTCCTACAGTGCTCTTCAGCAGGTCAGTCCCCAACCTACAATGGTACCTGGGTTTGTTCTTTCCCAGATGCAAGGCTCTGGACTTACCCTTGTTGTACCTCATTCAGTTTCTCTCTGCCCAGATCTCTAGCCTGTCCAGGTCTCACTGAATGGTAGCCCAACCTGCTGGGGTGTCAGCATCACCACCCAGCTTGGTGTCATCAGCAGACTTGCTGACAGTGCACCCTAATCCCTCATCCAAGTAATTAATGGATTGATTGGGACTGGTCCCAGTACTGATCCTTGGGGCACTCCACTAGATACAGGCCTCTAAACTATACTCTGTACTTTTTCTTCTGTTGTCTTAGAAAAGCTTCATGAACTTGGGAAGGCAAAATGAGTTCCTGTTATACGTTGTCAGCACAAGTCCCATGTCAAGCAAGACATGATGACAGGGATTATATTTGCACAATTCATTATATTTATATATAAATATGTGTAGTTCCTCTGCTCTGGTTTGAGGAATTGTGCAGGATTTACTGTGCAGAAAGGAGGATTTCTTCATTTCACATAAATTACTGGAACGTTTCATTGTGAGAACCAGTGCCTCAACAAATCAAATTCCGATGCATTTGGTAGTCTAGAGGAGATCCAGGAAGATCACATCCATTTGGAAGTTATTTTTCATTTCATTTTGCCCCTGATGGACTGTAGCCTTGAAGAAAATTGAAAGAAAACATAAATTGCAAAAGGATGTACAAATAGTAAGAGTTATCATGGGGATGACAAAGGGTTTAAATTATTTTAATTGGGATGGCCATTTCCAAATTATCTTTGCAATTTCAGTCTTTACAATGTTCAGCCTTACCAGAACTAGACCTTCTAGATGTTCCCAGTCTCAGTTCAAGTATTTTTTACTGAAAACCAAAGTTACAATGAGTTAATGGAGCAGTGTACAGAAAAAAAGAACAGAAATCAGTAGCAGTTAAAGGCACAAAGTTATGTAAGGACAAATTTGGAAAACTGACTGGTTCAAAGTTGCTACAGGTTGTCACTTTCATGGGGAACAGCAGGGCCTATTCTTGTCTCGAAGGGAACCCAAGAGAGAATTTTACTCTGTCATTAATCACTTCTAGATGGAACACTATTATTTCAAACTTCTGAACTAGTTTCTGTCACATTTAAGCTAGAAGCCAATTGGAAGGCACTCTGATAAACATGTATGAAGCACTTCAAATAGATCTAAATAGACCTATCTTCCATCTGCAAGTAATTTTAAAGTAGATTGAAAAGACTGAGAATGAAAATGTGTGAACAGAAGCAAGCATCTATTTGATATGAGATTTTAAATATTCTAAGCTTATCTCCTCTCATACCACATCTACCATTGACTGTTGGCTGTTTAGTCAACTAATAAACAGTGAGTTAAATCACATGATTAAAAATGAAATTATCTGAGTAACAGTTTCTTCTACATGGAATTAGAGGTCTTAGCCTGACTCAGAGAAAGTGTGTGGAACTTATATTATTCACAAAGTAGATTTTTTGTGGTTTCGATTGAGCAAGCAACTAATGGGAGCCTGAGTTAAATTAAAATCATGAAGATCAATGTACTAAACTTTGTGTTTCCTATTACACATAAGATGATTATCACTGGGGATTGACCCACTAAGCCAAAAGTACATTATAATGGATAGGGTAGGCATATGGTTTTTTTCTTCTATAATATCCTAGATTAAGCTGAAATTTGCAAACCATCTGCTAAACTTCTTTACTTTGGTATCCTTCCTTCTCTGCCTGCCTAGCATCATAGTGCCACAGGAGCGTCTGTTTTTCTCCTGCTTTCCCTGGTGAACATGACATTGTGTATCAGAATCTTTACAAAGTCTTAACGCTTCTACCAACTGAGAATGGAGAGAAGACCATCTTAAGCCCCATCTCAGATAAACCATCTGTGTGAGCTATCTTCCAGTTCAGTCTAAATATAAAATTAAGATTTGCTATCGATCGTGGTGACATGCTAGCTGATGAATAATTTGACACGGGAAACAAGATGCTGCCCCATAGCATTTCTGGAGAATGCTTTTGATTATCCAAAGGTTTTTTTTCAAAACATATGTTTATTCACGGAAGATTTAGATTCTTTTTTAACTCAAAATCATTTGCTGTGCAGTCTCCCTTTTCTTTTTTTAATCATAGGTAAGAGTCTGAAGTAACGGATTTATTAACCAAAGCCTGTCTTTGTGTATCTGTAGAAAATCAGTGCAGTGTTCCAAGTAGGTTTAAAATAGAGGTGTCACACTAAGCAGAAGAATAATGAAGAAGCTGTAAACTAAAGAAAGTGGTGGAAAATGAGGAGAGAGAAAGGCGAAAGGAAGCAGATGAGAAAGAGTTGAAAATACTAAGATGAGCTATTCTCAATGACCTGGGTTTTTTTTCCAAACTCTGTAAACAGTAACACTGAGATGTACAAATGGAAGTGAAAAAATGCTCCTTCTGTTTTGAACTTCAGGCACCAGTGTCTACAGAAGGCAAAAATCTTTTCACTTCTAACATAAAATGTCAGATCATATGATGTATTGTAAGGCTTTTTACAGTCTGAATCTTTTAAAGGTGTTCCAGTGTGTGCTACTATTCTTTCTACCTAAATGGGTCCAATTTAGCTGTCAAAAAGGCATTTATGTTCCCATTTCTCTTACAGAACATTAAATCTGGTATACTGTATGAGATCCCTTTTAGTTTTGGAGCTTTCTTTTGCAGGAAGGAAACTTTTAATCTGTTAAAACATAAATATTTTCTTACCATTGTTTTTTTTTTAGTTCGTAATGAATGGGATTCATTATAATTGTATATGTGGAATACAAGTCCAATGGTTTTCACTGTTTAGAGGGAATGTGAGAAACCATTGTTAAGCCTAGCACAATGAATTATTAAAAACTGAAGTTCATTACAATTGCAGACTTGTTCGTGAAAAGCAAACTCTTTCATTAATGCCTATATTTTGGGTTTGGATGTAGCTGGATGTTACGATTGGTGAGTAAAACTGATAAGCTGTTGCTACAGGTGGTTAGAGTTGACTACTGCTTATTCTAGAAATGCCTGTTTCTGCACATTTCATGCTTCCTTCAGCTGTTCTTGGCTTAAAACCCAAATGGGCTCATGATGTACACTGATCGTTTTGTTCAGTATGTCCTGAGCATTCCCAGACTCATTATGCAGGAAAGGTACTTCTGGCTATTAAACTTGAGATTATTCATGAAGAATTAATGTTGTTTGCTCTTGCTTCAACTTTCCACATTACCTTTTAAATTTTTATTGATGTAAATATTTGCTACGCAAAATGCAAGGCTGTATTTGGTGAATTGTCGGGAGAAAGCTATACAGACAAAGATCTCGATTTACTCTGAAGAGTAATGTGATCCAGCAAATATTATTTTGTTATTAAGCTACTCTGTCATTAATTCTCTTAATATCTCTATAGTCTCTAGGTTTTACTTCAACAGTAACAATACAAATGTGTGATTATGCATATTTATTAGAAGGCTTATTAGTCTTAGGGCAGTCATTCTAATGATATTGATCAGAAGATGATAAGGCTAAGTTGTAATTTTTTGAGAGTCTACATGTAATGTGTAAAAAGATAATGCAGGCTGTTGAAATTAAGAAGAAGATTCTTGCAAGACAATTGTTGAGATTTGTGAAAAGCCAATACCTTTCAATTCTAAAAGTCAGTTAAAGTTCTAATTGTGTAGACAGTTAGATATGTGAAAATAAACTCTTTTCTTATGGTGCTCTCTTGCTTGTGAGGCAACCTTTTCATCTCAGATCAAATGCTATCCATCACCATAATCTTACACAAACAGATTGACAGAAAGCAGTTTCATCTCCTGTGGCCATTCTGGTATAACAATTGAGGGGCTGTATCTTGATAAGCAAATTGTAAAAGCCAATTCAGAGAATGAATAAAGGTCTTTAATGTTAAGTGCTGAATATCAAAGCCTTCTCCAAAGTTCTGATATTGAAGAGCTGTTTATGCTCAATTGTATTGCTTCAGCTTTTCAGAATTAAATAAATATGAAAATGACAGTTGGTTTTGCTTTACAACTTTTGCTTAAAGCAAAGGAGTTGGCAAAAAAGCTAAGGGAAAGAAAAAAGGTTACTGAACTGTGGCAACGAGAAAAGTTTTGGCTGTAAACATTCCAGAGAATTTTCAAGAGAGGAGACAAAAATCTGGGAAACTGAGGAGTAGCATATACATTGCCAAAAGTCAGTGGCAACAACTGCTGGCTAATTAAAACTTTATGTTCTGTACTATATTATTTCCTATTTATGATAATGAAGGAGCTCTGATCTGAGTTCTTCAGTTATTGATTTGTTGCTTGTCTTTCCCTGGGAAAGTCAGATGAAGATCAGCATGACAATATTTATAGGCTGCATCTCATCTGTGGGATGCAATCCATCTTCGTTAAGTTCAGTAAAAGTGATAGATAGCATTTGGCAACGTAATGATGTGATCGCTCTACCATTGCCTTTGTAAATCATAAGCTGTTGCATTCTCTTGTGTAGATATTTAATCAGTTATACACCCCATTACTGATTTAATTCAGAATGTCAGTGGCAGGTGAATAATGTGAGTATTTGTATATTAATATCATATTGTATTAATGTTCCTTTCATTTAAGTATGCTATTCATGTGAAAATCATAAACTGTTGCTTCATGGCTAGAATAAATTTAATCAGTGCTGTAGGCATCTAATGCCATCAGTGTTTTAATTCAATATGTCAGTGAAACAAATGTGTTTCTTTTCATTTCCACTTTCTTTATGCTTTACTAATTCAGAATATTATATGGCGCTGTGAAAATATGAAACTGAGAGTAAACAAATTGCTAATTTTCATCCTGTCAGTAGATTTTGGGACTGAATCCCCACCAGATAACATGAGCACTTGTGATGTATTTTAAAGTAACTGAATATCTAATCATAAATTAACTTTATAAAAAAGTGCTCTGAAGTATTCCTTAAGGAAGTGTGAAATTACTAAATATGAAATAATATCGATGCAAAGTGGTAATGAGAGAGCACTAGAATGCATTGCTATGGAATATTCTCCTGTGTCCTGTCCTCAGCAATAGGAAGTTGCTAGGTTTTTACATTAAGGAACCAAGTGAAAGTGGCCAAAGGACCTTTTCTAGGACCATTTATGTGGGCACTTATTTTATCACTGATTAAAATTATTTATGTAAATTTTGGAATTCTTCAGTACCCTCTGAAAAAAAAAAAGAAGTGTATTTTAACCTAAAAGCAATTTAAACTAAAAAATCCTATTGTTATTAGGAAATGGAAGATTTGCCTGGACTGTGCTGGTACTTCATCCAATCCATAATCATGCTAGTAAGAACACAGTTGGTCATATTTTCAGTTGCAAGCATTTATCTAAATCCCAGATCACTTTAGCACCTTCTCTTTCACTCTAAGGCCATTGATTTTAAAATTGCCTTACTCATAGATTTTATGACAATTACATCATATTGTATTGGTCAAGTTCTCAATTCCACCAGTAAGGAACATGAAATTACAAGTTAATTAGCAAAGAAAAGAGAATGCTTGTAAAAATTCTTAAGCATTTATAATTATGTGGAGCTAAGAGATACATTTGCAGCAGACAGTTGTATATTTAAATAGTGCTTTTATTTTGTTTTCTTACAGCAAGGCAGTTGAATTCCTCTGAATGTCTGGATTTGCTTCTGTTTTGATGGTGTGTTTTGGTTGTTTTTTTTAAAAAAACCTCAATATATTATTTATGTTTATTTTATGTCCTGTTTGCAACCATTATCATCAACAGTTATCACCTGAAACATTTTATAGTTTCGGTTTTAATTTGCTTGAAGGTGTGAAGATCTAAAAAGGAGCTGCTCTTCTTTATCAAGCATAAATATCTCCGGCAAATCTGCAGGTTTTTTTTCTGATAAAACATATTTCTTTGGGTATTCAATATTTTATTATCCTTCACAGGTAAAAAGAGCATTTTGATTCACATGCTTTTAATAACCTAACTTCCTTTTCTTATTCCTTGCATTTTTCAATGCAAGTTACTGAAACATCTCTACAGATAATTACAAAAACATAGTCCAAATGTCTCCAGATCATAGAATCATGGAATCATTAGGGATCATAAGGGACCTTGAGAGATCACCAATCCCCCTGCCACAGCAGGATCACCTAGACCAAGTCACACAGGAACAGATCCAGGCAGGACTTGAATGTCTTCAGAGATGGAGACTCCACAGCCCCCTGGGCAGCCTGTTCCAATGCTTCGTTACCCTCACTGGGAGGAAGTTTCTTCTGTTATTTATATGGAACCTCCTCTGTTCAGCTTACATCCATTGCCCCTTGTCCAGATGATTTAGAAAGATAAATAAATAATTATTTGCCTCACAGTTTTGTTTTTGTGACCACACACTCTGATCAAACTGTGTTTTGGGACGTTCTGTTCTCTATATATGACTTGGATGATAAAAATGTGCAACTTCCAGCAAGCCAAATGTAAATTGTAATAACCAACATTGCATAATGCCAGTTATCTTTCTAGAATTTTGCCTTCTGTAGATCATTAATAAGCTACGTGAACCTTCTGGTCTGAAATTATTTGTTTCTAGCTAAATAACAAGTGAAGTAATCAACGGACTTTTCTGTAGTAATTAAAATATGATGCTAGGAAATAATTACTGCTATTTCTCAGAGTCTGTCACTGTTATGTATGGGAATCAGAACCAATTTATCTGTTCTGCCTGTTAAATGTGGGGTTTAGCTGCTTATTAATACTTGCTTTTGTTTCTAGCTCACTATTTTTTAAGTACAATGAAAGCGTGGTATCATAGCTTATTAAAGTAATGTATTGATGTGGAGACCTTCAGAGTTCGTCTTTTAACAGTAATTTTCAGGTGTTTAAAAAAAGCTTACACAGTTAATAACTGCAGGACTTTTTGATCCCTGTTAATGTAATGTGGGTCTAAGTTAGAAAATACATGGAACGATAATGCTGTGTAACACAACTAATTAATGAAAACATGCCCAGGATTTGGCTTAAATGATGTTTGCAGTTGTGAATAATTATTGCTGTCTTGAATAAGTGCTTATTATTTCTAACATATTATCTGGGGACACGGTAGTAAAAGTAATAATTTAATTACTCTTAGATTTGACAAATAGAGTACATGGATATTAAGAATGAACTTGCTCTCTGTGGTTTGGTATTTTTTCATTGAAACTTATGAAAAAAAACACTAAAACTTTGATTCCAATTTAAAGGAAACAGGTGAAATGGTGAAAGAATTGAGAGTCAATAGGCTGAAATAGATGGAGTCTTTCTGCAGGAACAACTTAAAAAAAAAGACAAGTATTTTGTTAGAAATTGTTTTATTTGTCTGTGACTATGTTTTCTAGATGTTGGATCAGTGGAGGGACTTGCTTATCACCGAGCATGGGACACTCTGTATTGGACCAGCTCAACCACATCCTCAATTACGAGACACACTGTTGACCAGAGACGTCGCGGAGCTTTCAATCGGGAAGCAGTTATAACCATGTCTGAAGATGATCATCCTCATGTGTTAGCTCTAGACGAATGTCAAAAGTATGTATTAGAACTTCCTTACCAGGTTTTAGTTTTTGTGTAATGTCAAGGACACAGAAGCACTTCTTTATTTCACACTCAACTAATGCTTTTTGAACCCTATGAAGTTTAAGTAGGCTGCTTTCTTTTGAAGGCAAATGTTAGCATTAATTTTTTTGAAAGCACATGCAGAATTAAGTTACCAGGTTTAATGCTTTTATGTTTCAGATAAATCATTACATTTTAACTGAATGTTAAAACAATTCAGGCTCATTTTCAGAAAAGTGACCCAGATGCAGATTATTAAAGGTGATCATATAATAATGTCATGACATGTCCTAGAATCATAGAGTCATTGAGGATTGGAAGAGACATACAAGACCATCCAGTGAAACTGTTAACTCAGTGCCACCATGCCCACTAAAACATGTTCCCTAGTGCAACATGTACACAACTTTTTAATCCCTTTTGAATCCCTGTCCTCAGGCCTTGCACTAGCTTCATTTCCTTTCTTAGGAAGGCAATATCCTTCTTGTATTGGGGTGTCCAGAACTGAATCCAGTACTCAAGATGAGGCCTCACTAGTGCTGAGTACAAGGGAATTATCATCTCTTTAGTCTTGCTGGCCACACGATTCCCGATACAGGCCAGGATGCTATTAGTCTTCTTGGCAATAAAATCAAAATTATTGTAAGCGATTACAAATATAACCTGAGTTTCTTGTGTGACAAATTGATAGGACTATGGGGTTTTTGACACAACAATGATAAGAAGTCTTATTTAGTTTCCTTCCTGTCACTTTCAAGGAGATTGACTTTCCCAGGAAGATAATAGGAGGGTTTATGTTTCTACTTCAACATCTTGCTAGTAATGCTCTTACAAATTTGGGTTATTCTGTTAAGTCTGTAAGAAAGGCACCCTGCTTTTTCTGCTTGTTGTAACTGTCTTCCCTTGGGGTTACATTTCTGCCTTATTAAGTTCGGGTTTAAACTGATGATAGCTGAACATACAATGGTGCACGGATCATCAGGGAGGTTATTTTCATATCTATCTTCATGTACAGTTTATGCAAACTAAGAGTTTATGCTGTATTGTAAAGAAGGATTTATGTAGTACCAATATACCAACTAAATGCACATGAAGATTGCAATGAGAGGATGGGTGGGTTCTGATCAGTGTATAAAATACATCCACAGGTCATTCCATATCATTTTTTCCACCATTGTTGTAGCAGTACCAAGGGGCTGATTAAGTCACCTGGTTACCTATTATCAGATTGGATATTAGAAATTACTAATATACACCTAAGGAGAAATAAGTTTGTACTGATATGCAACTTATATTTTTCTGATGTGATGTTAGTGTAGAGGCATGATGAGAATTGAACAGACCAGTAAAGAGGAAAGAAATCTGTACTCATATACAAATTAATGAACCAGGAAAACATGCCTATTTAGAAGAGGTTGGGTATTACATTTTCTTATTCACCACTGATTATCACAATTACTTAGAGATATCATTGATAATTTTCTATGAAGGCAGATGGATTTTTTTTTTCTGTTGCTCATTTCATAGAGAATTAAATTATAAAATGTATCTTATGGTTTTGTTTGTTATTTTGATTTTAATACAGCTTAATGTTTTGGACTAACTGGAATGAGCAGCTCCCAAGCATCATGAGATCTACTCTCTCTGGCAAAAATGCGCAGGTTATCGTTAGCACAGACATTCTGACACCAAATGGACTTACCATTGATCATAGGGCGGAGAAACTTTACTTTTCAGATGGCAGCTTGGGAAAAATTGAGAGATGTGAATATGATGGATCACAAAGATATGTAAGTAAAACAAAATTCCCAAACACATTCATCTGTTTCCTTGTACTGTTAGCATCTTTATACTGAAAATATGACAGGAATGTCATTAGTTGCCCAAGTTTCTCCTTATATTAGTGGTAAAAAATTGAAAACACTTCTGAACTGAAAGTAATAGTCAACACATGCCATTTTCTGGATGGCCTTCTGGAGAAGCAGAGCATTACCATAAAATCTGTTTACATTAGTATTGACCATGGAGCGTCCTTGTCATAAAACGTTCAGTGAAAAAGTTATTAATCTGCTTCAAACGTGGGGATTATAAGTTTTCTTTCAGCAACACTGGATTTTCTTTAGTATAATGCCTGTGTTACTCTGTTAATGTTACATTTTTCTTTTCTAACTAGAAGTTTTCAGATATTTAACTGTACTCCACTGTCTTATCAAACTACACTTTGGTCCCCGAGTGCTCTTTTAGTTTCAGCTAGAGTAGACCTTTTGCTTGGAATATGCTGGAGGCAGAATATGTGTCCTCACAGTTTTATTGCACATTTAGCTCTGTATTTCTCAAATTTATTGAAGTCTTCCTTTCAGGTGGTTTTGTACCTCCCAACTTGCATGATAGAATGAATGAAGGGCTTGTTCTTGCTTGTATTTTCAATTTCCAGCTCTGCAAGATAACGTTTGGGACTCAACTCACTTTCAAGCCTACCAATGTAAACAAAATATCCTTCATATAATGTATAAGAGCTTTCTGCATCTTAAATAAAAGTTACATGTTTGCTGGTATCTTATTCAGTACAAAAATTCCTTATCTTTTTTTTTTTTTTTTTGCTTTCTGTTGTTTTAAATCTTCCCCACTACAGTAATCAAAAAAAACCTCCTGAAATAGTCCAGTATACTATTTTGAAGGTTTTTTTGGGGAGCTCTAATGTGCTACCTATATATAACTATACTACACCTATATAGTCCTGGTTGTCCTACACCAATAACTGTGTGGGGAGAACCAGCTAATCTGGCAATGATCTGAGTTCTGGAATGACATGAGCTTTGAAACAGAGTTAGGGGTGTTTGCTAGGTTCTGAAAGCCCTTTTCTTGCATCAGATAGATGGAATTTCTCATACCAGAAAACAAAAGGAAACGAACAACAAAGCACCAACTTGTTTTATTCAAATCTGCATTTAAACTCTGCTGGCCTCACTAGCAGCACTTCAGCAGAGTTGCTTGTGACTGTGCAGATGCATCCTTACTGATTTAAGAATGCCAGGTTCCAACCAGGCAATTGTATTATTGATCTAGATAATTAATAGTTCCAGGGTAGTTGTTTCTCTTCATCATATACTCTCCAGCTTAAGATCTCTGGTGTCTCTAACATTAGGATAATACAAGTAATAATCATTCCACTGATCTCGTGATCTGAGATTTGTTGGGGTATTTTAGCCAGGTGCTACCTTCAAAAATTAACAGATCACCCTTTTCCTTACTATCTCTGCTTCATTGCTTTCTAGTTTCAGTTAACAGAAGTGCAAATTGCATAGTAGAACATGAAATGCTAATGGTAATGTAATGAATTTCCTTCCAGATAGTACCTCCCTTCTTCATTCCACTCACCACAATAATCTAGTACAATGAATGGGTGAGAAAATAATTTAGCAGTATTGAATTGACTCTTCCAAGTGGATTGTAAGGGTTTATTGATTTTCTGTTAGGCTGATATTTCAATACTAGTATTTGGTTGCAGGAGTACTTTTTCAAGTTTGGAGGAATTTGGTTTTGTTGTTTTTCTTAGAAGGTAAGCATTGGTTTCTTAGGTTTTTAACATTCCTTCTGCTCTGTTAGAAATTCCTATTTTTAAAAAAAAGTGTAAATTTAATTTTTTTTTATTAAATCACTTCTCTTTTTGCTTCCATTTTGCTCCTTTCCTTCATCGAATTTAATACTGTGGCCTCAGCTGTTTTCTTGTTGCTTAGTGTAATTAAAATATTTTGTTGAAGAACACAGATAGTGAGGTAACAGCAAATAATAGAGCATTTTTACTTTTTATTTTACTGTTTATTAAAGCAATATCACAAGAAGTCTCATCTAAGTATCTTTTCCAGGAGGCTAAATCAAGCATATAGAACTGTATGCTAGTGTTAGAGTTAGGCTGTTTCCAGCCCCCATCTGTTTCCCTGTATCGCAGTCTCATACAATTTCTTGCATAGAATCCTTGTCGATGTATTTTTTAAGTATTCATAACTGAATAGTAAATATGCCTTAGTATTTTATGTTCCATTTGAGAGAATAAAACACTTTCGGTAATGTTGATTGTGATGTTTGTTTCTGTCTGAGTTTTCTGTTAATCATCTCAAATGTTACTTGCTGTTAGATTTCTTGATTTACACTTGTGTAATAATTTTATTAGGCAATTGATTAAATTGTCATTAATTTAACCTTCTAAAGTGTTATTCTCTATGCTAGAACTTGTCATTTTTAGAGGTCTAAGTGGATTTTGGTATCTTTTGGAGAGAAAGGAGATCTTAAACTTTTTACAGCTTAGATGGCACTGCCTATTTATTATGCATTTGGGTCCTATGTAGACACCAATTCACATAAAACTTGCTATAAGTTGATAATTTGGAGTTCTTACAATTTCAAAAATTATTTTACTTGTGGTTGAATGGGGATCACTGATTTGCTTTCTTCTCTGTGCTGTGTGTTTGGATATGTGCATTCCTGGAAAGATAGAGGCAGTTATATCTATATTCTAAGTTTATCAGATCACTCTGAGGCATAAATCTGCAGAATGTTTGTAATGGCTTCCACCATTGCTTTTCTTGGAGAGAAGAAATCAGTAAGGGAAAAGGTAGCCAGGAATAGTGTGCATACCTGTTTGTGCATCCTATCCCTCCTGGGCCAGCCAAGTGGGGCCACTTAAGGATTATTGCTGTAGGATCATTATTTAAAAACTTGATTTTTCATTGCATGACTCTGATGGTGAATCTGCAGGTATCTCTGTCCATAGGTGCTGACTTTGTTCAGAAAATGACTATGCAAGCTGCATAGAATACAAGATTTAGAAACAAATGACTTAAAGAGACTTGATACGCAGCAAATTTGGCTAACACTATGTTCCTAGGGTTGAAAAATGATTTAGCAGGTAACCAATGAATGAAGAGGCTTTTAAGGACTCATCTTTCATTTCCAGTTGCTTCTAAGCATCCAGGTGTTCTACTAAGTTGGCTTTTTCAAAATAAATAGATAAAAAATGTCAATCATTTCCAGTATTATTGTGTTAAATAGGATGTTAAAGGGGCTGTAAAGTTGTCCAAAAGCTGGTAGAAAAAGAAAATGTTTTTTTGAATGCTTCACTGTAAAAGCAGTAACATTGGACAGCATTCGACATAATAGAGGAGATTTCAGTGGATGAAATGCTGTGACCAGTAATGAACAGGCATCTCTAGATGTTAGCACATGGGGCTTTCAAATCTGCATGACTGGATTTTGTACCGAACTTTCAGAAACATATGTGACTGAATTTCTTCTGAAGTGTCTCTGATTATGGAAAGCAGAGCCTTTTAAGAGTGAATTATGCAAAGCATCTTGCAGTAAATGTGCAAATGTGTACATGTACAGTGGAAATGTTTTTGCCACTAATACCATCTCATTTATCTCTTAATACTTTTACTTTTGAAAAAGGTTGGGCAGAGAAAAAATATCCTTTTGGGATATGTATTACCGTTACAGTCTTTGCTGGAATAAAGGATTTGCTGGTGAAACCATCTTTGAAATATTTAGAAATGTATAATCTGCAGTGATGTAGAATAGTTATATATAAGTTATGATGTAATTTTGACACTGTATAAGTGAATTTAAATACAGCTAGGAATGCTTCTGTCCACTGGAATACAATTAATAAGCCTAACAAGATGTTGAAATACCTTGGTATAGGTGTGAACAAACTGCCGAAGTTTTATCTGGTATCGAGTACAGCAGAGTTAGGGCACCTTCTTTGTCACCAGGGCACACATGTACAATGAAAAGTCTCAGGTTTTCTTCCTCAAAATTGAATTTGGATGAACTTGTTACATGAATTCTTTATATGGTGACAAAGATTTTTTTTTCCCACCACGAATATTTATGTAATTATTAATTAAATAATGGATTGAATGTTGCTACTGCTTTCTCCATCACATTTAGAAAAAATGATACACAGCATCCGCTTGCAGGTAGGCTAAGCAGTGTACCAGTTGGTTCTGCTGCCTCTGTGTGTGTGTGCAGTCAGCATGAACAGCTCAAATTCATCAGATGTGCTGTCTATATGCAGATAATTACCTTCCATATTTCAAGCTGAATTCCATGAACTCACATCATTGTTAAAAGGCCCTTTGGGAAAGGGAATAAAGATGCAAAACCATGGTGACCTAAGCAGAGATATAGATTAAGCACTGATGATTATAAAAATAGAGTGATTTCTGTAGGGTTGTTGAAAGAAAGATTTTCTTTTCCAGATTTTATTGCAGTTTCCCTAGGAGCAGCTAGATGTGTAGACAAAAAGATTATTTACCAGCTTGGGTCTGAAGAACTGTTTCCATAAATGAATAATTTTCCCAGGGAAATGTGGAAGAATGCAATGCAATAAATCACTTCAGAATATTATTTATTTATATTGTCTGATTAACTAAATAGAATCTCTTTTCAATAATTCTGTTTGGCAACAATTTTTCAACTAGGGAACTGATTAGAAGTGTGTTATTTTCTTCAGAACAGGAATGTACATGGTAAATTTTTACCTCTGATGGAACATGTGTAAAAATATTTTACAGGAGTTGTGATTTAGACTGGTATTCATTTAATTCTATTTGTGCACTTTTCTTTCAAAACATATCGTATAGTCAGCTAGAATTCATACTTCCTAGGTTTTAAAATGATATTTAAAGTGTTCTGAGGAGATTGTTTTAATTGGCAAACACTGACAAAGCATGAATTGTCTTGAGTTCTAGTTTCTAATGTGATCATATGGTGAATGCTCTTCAGTGCTGAAGTATGCCTCTCACTCTGATTCATACTTAAAATGTTATGACCTTTGGTCATGCTACAGCACTTCTCATTCTCCTTCCTATTTGAGCTATTAAGCAGGTAGTGTGTTGAGCAGGTATTTTCACAGACACATTTAGTTAAACTGTGATTTTAAACTTTCTGAAATTTGGACCATTGTAGTATCCTTTTAACACATCTTAAAGAGTTGTTACTTCATTTTTCCAGGTGCCTTGATATGGAAGAATTGCTTTGTCTAAAACTATAAAGTGATGTGAGTCACAGTTTGCACTGTTTAATTCAGCAACAACATTCCTTCTCATGTCTCTTTCCTGAACTTATATGTTTTAGGTAATTGTGAAATCTGGACCAGGTACTTTTCTCAGCCTGGCTGTATATGATGACTATATCTTCTGGTCAGATGGAGTGAGGAGAGCAATTCTGCGTTCCAGTAAATACACAGGAGGAGACACAAAAGTTCTTCGTTCTGATATCCCACATCAGCCAATGGGCATTATTGCTGTTGCAAATGATACTAACAGTTGTAAGTTATAAAGCAAGATACACCATTTCCATTCCAGTATCATTGATTTTAATAATTTCATCACGTTTTCATGAAGATAAAACATATCATGGTATTTTAGAGAATCTTTTTGTGGTAGGAACTGTTAGCAAAAGATAAATATTATTGAATTACCATTTTCTTTTATGGACATTGTGCTCATTTGGTAGCAGTTAAATAATTCCCCTCTCAAATATCAGCAGTTTTGAATGTTGTGGGGTTTTCAAATGGTTTTATTGACAGTAACTCCATTTGTTTATCTGGTAGCATGCTAACATCTGAGGCATGCTGACATTTTCCTCTGACTGATAAAACTTGAATCAATTGTCCATGAATCTGAGATATAGCGGTCTTTACTCTCTCAAAGACATTGGCCATTGAGGCAAATTTAATAAGCCAGAGTTCATCCTTTATCATTTGTTTTTCAGGTGAGTTATCTCCTTGTGCACAAATGAATGGTGGTTGTCATGATTTATGCCTTCTGACTCCTGACGGACGCGTGAACTGCTCGTGCAGAGGGGACAGAATACTGATAGATGATAACAGATGTGTGAGTAAGTAATAGTAGCTGACACAATGCTTTTCTGTGGTGAGATGCATTTGGCTATCATAAACAAATGCAGTTGGCCCAAGCCATTAATTTTATTGCTTTAATATACTGTAAAAATTGATCTTGCAATTGAGCACATACTAAGCATTTAATAGGCTTATGTCTTGTAAGGCATTAATGCTTATACTCTCTTTTAATGCTAGTTTGGATAGTTGCATTCTCATAATTTCCTGTTCTCAACTTGCTTCTTTTGAGTACTTGTATTTTCATTTCATGTCCTCAGATATATGGACTTATGAACCAGCAATTGTAGTTATTAATGTAGAACTTGTATTTTAGTAATTGGGAAATATGTCACTTTAAGTTGGCAGACTCCTTAGGGGACTGGTTTTGTTGAAGAATATTCTGTTACACTGGTTTAAGTTCTCATGTTCTTCCATGCTTTCTCTAAGCTAATGTGTCTCAGTATATGATAAGTTGTTCAATCTGTATGGTTATCCATCACAACTTCTTTAGATCACGCTGTCCCTACACAGAATAGATGCTTACAAACATGAAGTACGTACTGGTAAATGGGAAGAATGTGCTGTGCTTACATACTCTGCAATGTTTCCTTTTTTCTAATTGTCTGGAGAAACTCTGTGACACTTTGCTAATGCTGTGCCTTGGCAGGAGCAAATTAACTGGAAAACTTTCAGCTGTTTACCCACGGGGATGGTCCACATTCATAATGTGAAGCATGACACTGTCCTTTTCCCTTCAGCAAGTGTAGCTACCTAGATTTCAAATGGAGGGGGAGCTGGGGGGGGGAGGGAGCATGCAGTTCCTTATGTCTTTGTTAATGTCACTGTATTACAGCTCCAGTTTCACAGTTAGAAGCTTCCCAGTTCTGAAGATTTACTGGACTTTTACTTCTGTGGGGCAGAAATCCCAATTGTCAGATCAAGTTCCATAATTATCTGCCAGGAATGGCTATTCTGCAGCTTCAGTTTGATAGCTTTGACCCAAATGCTTTCTCTAAATTATTTTTTCATTGCAACAGTAACATACTTTTACACTATCACCCTATAACATTCAATAAAAAGCAGGTTTTGTGTAAGATTTAGCAAGATTTACCATACTTAAAGGAATTTGGATGGTTTACCTGCTTCAGGCTCCTTTCTAGCAGCCTGTTCCTCCCAAATAGTGTGTTTTCACTTCTACTGGAACAGAGTCACTTTTAGAATTCTGGTCTGGATACACAGAGTTGTTTTGTTGTGGGATGTACATTAGTAGTTAAAAGAAAGAAAGTAAAGAATGACTTAGACATTGAGGGGGTTGACTAGTGCAAGATAGAAGCAAGACATAACATAGTTTATCTGTAAGATCAATGACTACCTTCTTCGTAAACATAGTTGAAAGGAATTCTCAGTAAGACTGAAAATTAGCAATTCCAGCTGAGGAAAGAATGATCTATCTTTTCCAAGTGTAAATAGACTAGATGACTTACTGACAGCATTCGTGTGATAAAGCTTCAGAAAAATGCAGAAGGATTGGTAGATTATAGGGGTAATATCACTACCCAGACTACCTATTCCTCATCAAAGAAACACTTTTGAAAGGCAATTATGTGTTTTCTTTCTGAAAGTTGAGATTTGAAACAGACTTTACAAGGGTTTCCAGACAGACTTAGAGCAGATTATACTCTTCATATGTTTTAATTTCTATTCTTTCCTATCTTTTTCTGAAGATCACAGTCTAAGATGCTGAAGAAAATGAACTTCAATGTAATTGTGAATGATTTTTCCATAGAACTAAGGTCATAAATTGGTAAAAAAGCAGGGTGGGGGGGAAGAGAGAAAAATAGTTGCTGCAATATAAGTTTGATTAAAATTTGAACGACTGTGTAAATCGTATTCAAGATCACACCTCACCTTGTCCAGAACCTATATTTTCAGCACTTTTTTATACATTACTTCATTTTTGTCTCAAATAAGAAAATATTTTCAATTTATATTGGCTTAACTAGGACTCATAATGAACATTGGTTCTTTCTCAATTTGTGCTCAAATAATTGTAATAAAAACAAGAAAAAACATAATAATGAATGATTTCTTTAGTCTTACTCTTGAGTTGGCCTATAGACTTCTTTCTCTTAAGGTTGAAAGTTCAAGTTGCACAAAAGGCAAATTTACATGCTATCATGATGTTCACCACCAAATTATTTTATCATTTTTGTGATTTTATCAATTTTACTTCCTAAGTGAGCTAATAGAAAATCTATATGCAAGAAGAATACAATGTTGCTTGTGCAACTTGTTCTGTACTAAAATAACACAGATAAAAGATCCCCTCTGAAAAGGTGAGAACACAAAACACTTTTATAGGTCTGCCAATGATTTTTTAGTGAATGGAAAGAAATAAGTAGAAACAGCAGGATTTGTTCACTGGGTGCTAGGCAGCATCTTCAATACTGGATGCAGAATATTTGTGCTGGTATCTGTGTACACACTGAGCAGTTGCAGAGTGCCACAAGGCAGAGCTGAGAGTTCAAGTTAACAGCTCTCAGTAGAGGGTAGCTGACTACAGCAATACAGTGTCACTTTCTTACCAGAATCTTTGCCTTTAATTCACTTCACTATATGTTCCTTCATCGATGCTTGGCTCTGTCTTTTTCTTTTTATACATTTTTTCATCTTGGTTTGGAATTCACCCCAACGTAAAATTTCTGAAAATTGTCTGTTATTTAATATCTGTCCTCAAACCTGCAAAGTAGCAGCAGATTTGTGGAGAACTACAAGTCTTGCGGACTATCACTCTGGCAAAGCTGCTAGGTTCTGATGCCATGGTGAGGTGTCTTCAAAACCTGATTGGGAGATATTTTAAATGCAGCCAACATTGTTCTGATTTCCACTAATTGTAAAAAGTATTTAAAATTACTTTTTAATATGTTTTGTTTCTAGCTAAGAATTCTACTTGCAACATTTATTCAGAGTTTGAATGTGGCAATGGTGAATGCATTGACTATCAGTTGACTTGTGATGGCATTGCTCATTGTAAAGACAGATCTGACGAGAAACTTTTCTACTGTGGTAAGTAGTTCCAAACATTTCACCTTCACATTCTTATTTTGTTGATATATGCTTATGTGAGTTCCTCTGTGGCTTTTCTACTTACTCATAGCAGCTGGTTACCAAAAAGCAGAAGAAGAAAACACACTCGCGCATTAAAATCCCTGACTTAATATAGATAGAATTACTTATATGTGAGCATATTTTCATTGACAATTTCATTTATTAGCTGACTTACATTTAATAAAAAGTATCTCAAGTGTTCTCGTGTTGCTATCTCTAAAAATAAATACGGAGAAACATAGCTAGCTCTTTTTTAGAGATGAAAACTTAAGTGTTTTCAGTTTCAATATAGAATTTTGATTGAGTTTTCCATATTTAATAACATTCCCTTTGATTGTTACTAGAAAACACTAAAATGGAAGTATTAAAATGTATAAGAATGGCTATGTTATAGATACCTTTGTACACAATCCACTTTTCAATTTTATAATGACATTTTTCTTCACTCCAGGTTCAAGGGTGTCTAACTATTAATGCAATGAGTTTTCTGAGGGATTTTATCCTAATCTGGGGGGTGGGGGTGTGGGGGTGGTGTTCCGCCCTAATGGTCAATAGCTGCCAGCATTTTGTGTCCCACTGATTTTGCCTGTTGCACTACCTGAAACAACACTCTTGAAAGAATTTTCCTAAATCACTGAGTCGCCTTCATAAATTCACAGGTCTGTTCTGTTACATGAAGTCTCGTTAGCCATTTACCTGGAACCTTAGGCCTTTACCTTGTTTTGTACATATATGTGGTAGACATATATATCACAGCTTTAGTAACTCTTCTGTTTCCTGTGTGAACAATTTCATGTAATTTCAAACCCCCACATTATGTTTACTCCTGCAATCACTCTAGTGTAATACTAATGTCTGCTTTCATTCCTGGAGTTTGTCTCTGCCATGTCAGTAGTCAAGGCTGATATGGGAAAAAATATTCAACACGGTCTTCTTTTTTCCCCTTAAAAAATTCAACACCAACAATCTGAGTATAGCAACCAATGCTGTCTAATTTTTTCTCTTCTTTCATCTTCAATTTGTGTCCCATTAGCTTTGAGTTTTATGCAATAATTACTTTGATCATGTCATGTAAAACCAGCTGTAACATTCCATCAGATCATCTGCTTGTAGATAATGAAGGAGGTTTGTTTCTTTGATTCTGAAAGACCTCAGACAAGGATAAGATCCGGTGCATAGAAAACACCTCTAGTTGCTGGGGCACGGGAGAAGACTCTTGAATTACAAGAGACAGTTTGAAAGCATTAAAAATTCACGTCTTTGAATTCCTTCTTAGATTGACTTCTTGAAGATGTGCTGATATCTCTGCACTTATCTATGTGTTTTCCTTAGGCAGGAGAAGCATTTCAAGCAAAACAACCCCAAACACACAAAATACCCCAAAACAAGAAAGACCACCACCTTCAAAAAACCCTGACAGCTATATTTTCCATGGATTAAACTTCTTTGTCTCTACTATTAATTTTAGTCTTTTATTTCATTCGCAGTTCATGGAAAAAAAAGATTGAAGTTTGATATTAGTTTCCTTTACTTTGTTAGGAGAGTAGGTTGAAGGAATAGAGAGAGAGAGTCATCTGGGAACACATAAGAAAGTTGTAGCTGGTGAGAGATCTCAAAGTACTCTTTTTTTGTCATTCCAGAAAAGTTTTCTTATATGTCAGTAGTCTGAGGTTTACCAAAGCTATTTTATACTGGATTCTACAATGCTGAGAAAACATAAATGCAAGATAAAACAATTTGTCTTTGCATAGATTTGCCACATACATTTCTGAAGGACTTTATATTAATTTGTGGTGTGACAGTGTATATTTTCCCTGCTTTAAATCAAGCATCCTTAACATGTTGCTGCACACTGGAAAAAGCAGGGATAACTGGTTCTGTTATGTACTAGGTCACATATTGTACATTGTATTTTGAATCCAATAAAACATGTCAGACATATTATTATTGATTAACTAATCCAATGAACGTTACTTATTTATTATTGTGGTGCAACTCATACAATGGTTAAGGCTTTAGTAAATCTACCCTGAATTTTCTGCATAAGCAAAATTCATACCTTCTTCAAAAGTGTAGCTATTAGCGTCAGACACTTTCAGTATCAGTATTCAGAAATCCAGAGACTTTTCTGTTAATATTTTGTTGTTATTTTACTGTCCATTTGTTCCTAATTTTGTTTAAGGAACCTGTGGTACATTTCAGTGTACAGAATTACTGATGCTCTATGCAAATGGTGCCACATGCCTGAAAAATGTGTTGTGTGGAACAAAGGAATTTAAAGTACCTGGGTGTGGGATTCATCCCAGGGTGCTGAAGGAGTTGGTGCAAGAACTAGCTAAGCCACTCTCCATCATTTATCACTGGTCCTGGATGAATGATAAAGTCACAGATGACTGGAGTTTGGCCAGTGTGGTGCCCATCCACAGGAGGGGCTGGAAGCATGCCCAGATGGGGAACTACAGGCCTATCAGCAGAGGCCAATGGGATGAGGTTTAACAGGGCCAAGTGCAGAGTCCTGCATTTTGGCCACAATAACCCCCTGGAGCTGCAGACTGGGAGATGAGTGGCTGGAGAGCAACCTGGCAGTACTGCTTGACAACAGGAGCCAGCAGTGTGCTCAGGTGGCATGAAAGGCTGATGGCATCCTGGCTTCTATCAGGAATAGTGTGGCCTGCAGGACTACGGTTTTAATCCTCTCCCTGTACTGGGCACTGGTGAGGCCTCTCCTCAAGTACTGGAGGCAGTTCTGGGCCCCTCACAAGAGATTGAGGGGCTGCAAGGAGGAGTAACAAGGCTGGGGAAGGGACTGGAGTGAAACTCCGATGAGGAGAGGCTGAGGGAGCTGGGGTTGTTTAGCCTGAAGAAGAGGAGACTCAGGGTTGGGAGGGGGAGGTACGGACCTTCTCCCCCTCTACAACTACCTGAAGGGAGATTGTAGTCAGGTGGGGGTCGGGCTCTTCTCCTAGACAACTAGTGATAGACTAAAAGAGCATGGCCTGAAGCTGCACCAAGGGAGGATTTCTTTGGATATTGGGACACACTTCTTCATTCAAAAGGATGATCAGACATTGGAATGGACTGCCTAGGGCAGTGGTGGGGTTGCCATCTTTGGAGGTCTCTAAGAAAAGGTTTGATGTGGCTCCTAGTGACATGTTCTAGCTGATTTGGTGATGTTAGGTCATAGGCTGGGCTTGATGATGTTAGAGGTCTTTTCCAGCCTCAATAATTCTGTGATTCTGTGACCTTTTTTTATCATAAAATAAGAAAGCCTAAGAATTACACTTTCCTTTTTTCATCTTCTTTTCATTAATTCTTATTGTATTTTCATTAGTTATTTTTAACTGTTAATCAGTCCAGGATCACGTGCCTGATTAGGAATTTTGAAATTATTAAGTGCATTTTGGTTTGAAAAGTTCTTTCCGTTTTTCATGTAAGGCTAGTTTTTATTATATCTGAAGTATCCACATGAAATTGTGCCCTTGTGCTTTTTCAGAAAATCGAGGCTGTCGGAAGGGTTTCAAGCCATGTTCTAATCGTCGCTGTGTCCTAAGTAACAGAGTATGTGATGGTGTAAATGACTGTGGTGACAACTCCGATGAATTTGACTGTAAAGGTAATTGACAGTTACTTTTATGGGAATTTCAGATTATTTTTCTCCAAGTAGTTGAAGTAGCTAGAAAACATTACTGGAATTACAGGTGCTGGGAATTGTTTAGCAAGCATTAAAAGCCAAGCAGCTGCACTGTGGGATGTCGGGATGGATATGAAGACCAATTTCAGTTTACATCTGCAGTCCTCAAGACAGGAAAACTCAGAAAATACTGTTGTAGCTTCTTGTACAGACAGAGGGATTGAACAATGCCTGATTTTTCTCCATCTGCTGCGCTGTTTCGTCTGAAAAGTAGCTAATCGTCTTTTTCTTTGCTTCTCGGATGCATGGTGATGTCTGTGTCCTTTGCAAAACTTATTACTGTTCTCCTTTTCAGATCAGAATTGTTCTTATGTCTTGAAACATGAATATTTATATTAGTGCATTAGTCAATGAATAATGACTAGCTAGCAGACAACACAAATCATTAGTTACAATTCAGAAAGGATGGAGGGGAAATTAACCCACCATATAGCTAAAACCTGTGTAGCTGTGATAATTGGCATTTTAAAAAATCCCTAACCACTGCATGGATTTTAATCACTTAGCTGAATATGAGTTGTGAGAAAAGCTAAAATCCCAAACTGGTGTTGAAAGAAGTCTGAGAGATTCATAGATTGTCCTGCAAGTGCTTCTTCCTTCCTCACATGGTGATTATCTCAAATTATGTTGAATTATCTAGTGAGAGAGACTTTCAGCCTCAAAAAATAAATTTAAAAATTAGCAACTTATGCATTGCAGTTTATTAGCCCTTATATTTCTACTAAATTTTGGGGTATGGAATGTACAGTCATTTGAATGCTTCGTTCTGAAAGGTAGAATGTTTAATCATGGTATCTATAATATGCATCTTAACAGTCTCTTTAAAACACAAATTTACATCTTTTATAACCATATGTTCTAGATTCAACGTGTGCCTCAACAGAATTCCGTTGTGCAGATGGGATTTGCATTGGAAAATCAGCCCAGTGCAACCAGATCATCGACTGTGCAGATGCTTCAGATGAAAAGAACTGTAGTAAGTTGTGTTTGTGATTCATCATAGCATCTGTTCCAGGATTATTCCTTCTTATACAGCAGTTAATTCCTAGTCCTTACTAGCTGGATACTAGCAGCTGTGTGGTCTATGCAAACTCAAACTAAACCTGAAAACCAAGCTACAAGGCTCACAAATTGTATTAGATGTAGTGTAGTAATTTATTGTCTCTTTCCAGATAACACAAACTGCACTTATTTCTACAAACTGGGAATAAAATCTACAGGATTTATTAGCTGTAATTCAACTTCACTTTGTATACTGCCAGAATGGGTATGTGATGGATCTAATGACTGTGGAGATTATACGGATGAGCTAAGATGCCCAGGTAACAGTTAAAAAGAAAAAATCTATTTATTTGTTTGGTTATTTATTTTTCTTTCTTTGTTTATATTGTATACCTATATTTCTGGTTCTTTTTTATTAAATCTGCTGCAAAACAGCTATTCAGTCAATATTGGGGTTTTTTTTTACTGCAGAGAACAATGTAATGCTAAATGCAGGGGTTTTTTGAACAGTATTTTGTGTTGCATTAAATTATACAAATTATTCCAAATTACTACTTCATTGCTATGAAGAAAACTGTAGCTCTCTACATCCTTCTGGTTAAATTTGTCATTAATCATTTTTAAGTAAAATAGTAGTCATTAATGTAGCAGATGAGGCCTTCTTTTAGTGCAAATACATTTTAAGTATTTGATTGTTTTCATTGACTCATGGTGGAGTGTGATTGTCCTCCTGTGACCAATGCTTCCGTCTTTCTTCTAAGAATTAGTATTTAGTAAAAATAACTAATTGCTAATTATAAAATAGTATTAGTTTGAAATATAGATCTTTTATATCATTAAATACTATCCAGTTTTTGTGTACTAATTAACATGATGTGATTATTACCAATTAGTATTCTGTTTATCTATGTGATACTCCCATTGTGTCACCAGAAGCTTCTGTTTATAATCTCATATATTTTGCGCCAGCTTTGCTGGTGAAAATATTACCAGAAATCACAGGAAACCTAGAACTTCATCACAACCAACCTAACGTTAAGAACATCAATCCTTCCTATGTCAGATGCATGTGAAATCATAATTTCTATTCTAATCTCCACGTTCTCCAGATTATGTACTAACTTTAGAATGTGCTATTCATAAGCCTTCACTGAGCTCAAAATGTCCTGGAGTTGCTGTTATTTCCTGTGCTTGTAGTGCTTATTTTCCCACACCAAAGATGATTTTGAGCATAGTGTACTTTAGCTTCGGTAAACTAATATTGCATAAGTAAATTAATGTTGCATTTTATTCCATTGTCCATTTGTTTGTATTACCGCATTCCGTCTTTCAAACATGTGCCAGAAAGTTCCATCATTTTAACGTGTGACTAATTGCCTGGATCATTCTTCCTTTAGTCGAGAGCAATACCATTCCAGTTCAACTTACGTGTGATTTCCTTTGCCATTTCAAAACTGACCAACTTTGGCCCGCTATGTTTCCGAGTGTTATATCTATTATGAATACATTGATTGTCATTAAGTCTTTGTTCAGTGTCACTATTCTAATAAAATTAATGCAAAATACTCATTTTAAGAGTGGCTGTGCCTAGACAATCTTTAATATCTAGTCATCACAGACATCCCACTTCTTTATTGTTGTTTTCATATAGCTGCAGAAGATGTTAACTGTAGTTTCTTTTTAAGGGATAGAGGAGGGAGAGGAAACAAAACCAATGTCTATGGCCCAAATACATTAAGGGACTAATAAAAACCTTATGTCTACATCGTGAAACTAAAAATATGTTTTCTTTCCTTGTATTTACCAGCATTCATAAAAACAAATGGCTTTCATGCTCTATAAAGAGAAAAGGCAAAGGTATTTTTCATCTGTGATGAAGTCTCTAGCTCCAGCGTCAGTGGTATTGGTCCAGTTGGTCAGTGCATGCATCAGATTTGTAGTTAATCCTAGGGAAATGGGACAAAACACAGTGCCACAAGTTGCATTGTAGATGATGGCAGACAAATCAGAAGGGCAATTTATTAAGCTGGTGAAAAAACAACAAGCAGTGTTGATCTACTAAAGTTCAAAATATGTAAATGGAACTATGTTCCCTTTCAAGTCCTTTTAGTTTAGTTTGAAGCTGAGCTCTGATCCCACTGTAAAGAAATGAAGCATTTCATCACCTTAAGCTACTTAGTTATCACTATTTTCTAATTGGTATGAACATAAATAATATAAATGAGGGGTTTTTTTCCATTTTTTAGACATGAACACTTTGTTATCCATTAGTAGTCAGAAATTTAGCAGAAATGTATTTGGCTCCTAATCATACTAGTAGAGACCATTTTACATTACATTCTTTATTTTATCACAGTTCAAAACAAACCCACATGTGAAGAAAATTATTTTGGTTGTCCTAGTGGAAGATGTATTCTGACCACCTGGCTTTGTGATGGGCAGAAAGACTGTGAGGATGGAGTCGATGAGTCGCACTGTGGTGAGCGTTTCATCTTACTTGTAATTTTTGTACTCACTCATTTATTTGGAAATCAGAAAGGAGTGCATATTTATATCTCAGAAATATAATATAAAATGTTGGATAATGTGAAAAGCCGCTTGCATCTGCTTCTTGACTTTGAAAAGGTCAGGAGCAGCCTCCATAATGCTCTGGAATTTCATACAGGTTTGTTCAGCCATTCATGCTGTTCCCCAAACCCTGGGCTGCGGCACATTGCCTTTGACATGAGACAGGATAGGATAAAGATGAAATGGTCCCCTGCAACAGGATGTCCCAGGACAGAGGGGAAAGGTTAAGGGAGACTGGGACAGGGACAGGGTAGATTTAAATTTTATGTTGGGGAGAAACACATTAGCAGGAGATGGGGTTGACACAGAAACAGGTTGCCCAGGGAGGTAGTTGAGGCCCTGTCCCTGATATATTTAAAGGGAAGCTGGACACGTCTCTCAGCAACCTGATCTTAGTTGATGGTGTCCCTGCTTATTGCCTAGAGATTGTACTAGATGATGTTTGGAGGCCCCTTCCAGCATGCACCATTATGTGATTCTATGATATAAAGCTGTTTACTAGTATATTTTCAGAATCAACTCTCTAACACTTCTTGCTGAATGGTATCCTAAGCACCATTGCAGGTTAGAATGAAAGCCTTATCATAATATTTTTCCCCTAAAGAGATGTTTGTCTCCATAATTCTGTTGCTTTAAAAATTCATAATTTCACTGATTCTTCATAATTCCCATGTAGAACAGTTTAACAGGTGTAATCGGTCCGTATCATTATCGTGACGCCAGCTGAAAGTAAACAAAATACATATTTATGACATAAAAATAGACTTTTTTTGCATCAGAGGCTGTATGTCTATAATTATTTCACATAACAATACAGCAACTGGGAACCAATTTAAGGGTCCATTTTCTCTCAGAGCTGTTAAGATTCTTAAATTCCACCTAACTGAAGAGCAACACAGATTGGTTTTGCTTATAGTGAGAAATTGGTCTTTTCATTGAAGTTTGTATACGTTAACTATATTATTGTAGCGGAACAGCAAAAAGCAGCATTAGTGTATTAAAAAATCCAATTTTCTATAAACTTCATATATAAAAATATATATAATATATATGTGTATATATATATGTATGTATATATATAAGTGTATATATATATATGGTTTGTTTGTTTTACTGTTTAGCATGAGTAAGTGAGACGTTAGTCTCTTGATGGCCCAGGTATCCATTAGCTGCTTCCACAATTGTATTTCAGTTCATATTGTATACACAGAATTTATGACTTCAAAATTAGGAACTGCTTTGCAATATGAAAATAAGAAGGGTTTGTGCTGACCATATTCATTCAGCATAATTCCTCAGTCTTCATGTTTTCTGGTTTTATTGTACACATATATATATAAACAAAAATAAATTCATATACATAAACACTTAAATATATATATATATATACAAATGGTGGATATCTTATATATTGTTATATATTAATTTTCTGTTCCAAACTTGGCCCAGTTTTGATTCTATGATGCATAATACTGTATAACCTGGTAGCTGATTTTTGTGGGAGTGAGGAAAGGAGGTTTAGTCAACAATTTTTCTTTCCCCTGCTTATTGCTCTAACACATTGTGAGGTGCTTGTTACCACTTGCAATTTTTCAATTTAGTATTGGATTACCAAAAATTCTTTATATTAATATTTAACTTTCTTTCCAGTGGTTGAAATAGATTTTATTCTTAAATAAAGAAGTTTAGGCAAAGTGGATGATTTTGAGTTTTCATTAGAAGTCATAATACTTGTGCAAACTGAATTCAAAATGCAGAAACATGCTGCTATTTTCATTGCATTTGAAAGTGTAATGAGGCAACACAATGTCAACACACAGCGACATATTTTGTGAGAGAGAAGAACATAAAAGTGTTTAAAGATGGATTTAAATACTGTGATACCAAGAGGAAGGCTTTATTGGAAAATTTGGACTGTGCTGTGTCCATGCTACTACCAAGATAAAGGAAGTCACTCTAGTTTTAATACCCATGTGAAATACACAAAGCAGACTGCGGTTTTTAAAAGTGCTTGTCCTCATCCCTTAGGAAAATGTTTAAAAACATTAGGATGTGTTTTGAATATTTTAATGTTTATTTTTATAAAGGTATTAGTCTTATTAAATATCTAATATTATATATAAATGTACATTTATTCCCTAGATGTATATTATGAATAAATCTTGGACAAACTGGTAGTATTCTTAATACCCAGATTAGCATAATATTGTGTTTGTTTTAATGCACTAAAATTGAGAGGATAGAAAGTAGGAGTGTGCTAGAAAACACAAGGATCACTGTGTTGTTTTGAACCTAATAAATGCAGTGGCTGTTGTCATTCCTAGATTCATCTTGTTCATGGAATCAGTTTGCCTGCTCTGCAAACAAGTGCATCTCTAGGCAGTGGACTTGTGATGGTGAGGATGACTGTGGAGATGGTTTAGATGAGAGTGATGCTATTTGTGGTAAGTAGAATAATTTGGGTTTGTGTTGTGCCAGATCATACATACTGAGAGAGACCAAGCAATGAAAGAAGATGGTGGAAAAGGGAATGAGTAGGGCATCTCTGAAGCATGTGCTCTAAGGATGAGCTATTTCAGAATATTATCTCCCAGGACAGGCCAACCAGGCGATAGGTGCCCTTATATAGGGACTATATGATTTGCGTGTGCATCTGTGAAGACACGAATGGCACAGCAGCTAACAAAAGAAGAACCAAAGAAGCAGCAAACTTTTCTCCAATTCCCATCCTTGAGAAAAACCCCGTTATTGATATTTCAGTGTTATGTTTCAGTGGTAGGTGTTCGTAGACTCTAGATCTGAGGGTTTTTCCAAATCTGTCTCCTATTCCTTTTCAATTTTGGTTTTGTTCTCATTGCTGTGTGGTATTTCTCACATTATCAACCCCTTTAAGTTGCATAAGGAACTAAATTTTACTTTATTTCTGGAGCTTGGTTGACTGGAGATGTTAATGATTCTTGTTAACAGAAAACCATGCTATGTCAAATCATACAGTCATAATTTCTAATATGGCAAAATGTGAGTGAATTACTGCTGACATCCATAACATTTCTTTCTGAGGACTAGGTAGTGGGAGGCAATGTCTATTTGAAAGGGAGATTTCTTTCTGCATCTCTCCATTAGAAAATGGAGAAGACAGGTAACCTTGTCTGGAGCTAGTGTAGGACAGTGTGAGACCCTCATAAACATCAAGCCTGAAGCTCAGTACAAAACACAGAGCAGCAAATAGAAAAAGGGAAAGGAAAACAAAGGCCACTACCACACACCTTTTTGTTTTCTCTTCAGCTCTATTCCTTCGGTATCATGACTTCTGGTACATTTGCTAGAAAGAAGCCCATGGATAAAATTGTTGGCCATCTATTGAAGAGTGTAAAGTCCAAACAAGATACAAAGAGGGTTAAGGGTGTATTGCTCATTAGGAACAAGAAGCAGATCATAATTACAAGAAAAAAGGAGAGATCGAGATGACTTTATAATTTCCAATCATTAAAATGCATATTTAACATGAAGTTCAAGTTCAGAAGTATAAAAAAAAAGGCTAATGAGTGTAAACAAAAGTTCTCTCACAAAAATAGCACAAAATGCAAAATTTTGAGTTGCATTTAGTATGTTATTGATTTCTAATTAGAACTATTAGAAAATCTAGTCTCCTTTTTAGTGAAATAGATTTACCTTACCTAAGAGAATACATCAAGTGATGGCTTGCACAAAAATTAATCCTAAAATGTAATGTCCTTATCTGGAGAAAGCCTCTTAAAAATAAAATAAATTAGGGAAATAAAAAATACACTGAGTTTCTTGCATTAGAACTGTCAGATATTTTCTTCCTCCCACTGCTATGGTACCTGGTACACATTGTTCTCTTCTACCTGGGGCTGACTCATGCAAGGTTTGAATACCTTTAGCCTCCTGGCATGGAGTAGTTATGTGAGGATTATGTGTCTTACAAGATTAGTTCCTTTGTTCGGTCAGTCCAAACATGCAGTCAAACATAAAGACCAAAATGGGTTTGAAAACTTATTCTGCAGGGTAGTTTTCCTGAAGGATGTTAAATTAAATTTCCTTAAAGAAAAAGAAGGAAAGAAATAACAGAATGTCAAAGTTTTACTCTAAAAGCCAGGCTCAGCTATTTCATTCCACACACTGTGCAGAACAAAATCAGTTTAATTTTAAAATAAAAACCTCTTACTCAGCCATTACCCTTTACCTTAAAAAAAAAAAAATCAATTAGAGCATGTTCAGGACTTACATGTCATGTTTTTTCAGGTTCAGTGACCTGTGCATCAGACACGTTCAGTTGCTTAGGCTCCCATGCCTGTGTACCCAAGCATTGGCTCTGTGATGGTGAAAGAGACTGTCCTAATGGAAGCGATGAGCTGTCAACAGCAGGCTGTGGTATGTTTGCACGTTAAAAATTTATAGTATTTCTTTCCTTGGTACTTCTGCTTTTCAATATCCAGATGCTCTTTTGTGTCTATGCTATCGTACCCTTATGCTGTCAGGATTGTTAGTAAAGATTGATGGACCAAATGTGAGTGTGCATACCAGGATCCTTCAATGTTTTAATCAGCCTAACATCTTCAAGTTACATTAATGCAGACTGAGGCACAGCAGCTGAAGATCAGCATGTGTGTCACGTCATGGACAGGATGTTTACTAATGAAAATTAGCACGTTATTGACTATGCAGCTTTATTACTCTTCCTGAGGAAAACACTACTGCACATCAGGGAGGTTGTGCGTCAAAAAGGGAGAAACAGGACTGTCATCAATTTATTCGGGCTAATTGTTCAGATCTTAATATCTCTTGCTGTATGAACTATCACTTCCAGTTTTTTGAGATGCATTTCTATTAGAAGTGTCAAGTCTTCAGTAGTACTTTCACAGGAACTTTGTTTTATTGATATATATAAAAAAATGGTACAGGTTAAAAATAGTGAAATATGTTCTCTCCACTGAATCATATTCTTTCTCCATTTCTAGGCTGAGTTATGTTTTGAGTGTTATAGATTTGAAAGAGCTTTTATTCAGGGGCAGAGTAACACAGGAGCACATCTGTACCTCCCAACTGTTCTTTTCTTCAGAGGCCAACTTTGGATTACTTGCAGACAGCATCAACTATTGAAGTCTTTCTGCCTTGTGTTACATGAAATCTCAGCTAACCTTATTTCTTCTGCTACATTTGTCGTGATGAGTAGCTGTTTCTGCTGCTGAATTGAGTGATGCTTGCTGTATGACTCAAAAGTTAGGGTTGCTTCCATTGAAGCTACTCTTAACTACTGCTCATTTCATCTTTCTCTAAGAAAATGGCTGTATATCTTACTGTTCTCTATTTCATTTATTTTTATGTCCTGTGTTTTCCTTAGCTCCCAATAACACTTGTGACGAGAATGCTTTCATGTGCCGTAACAAAGTCTGCATTCCCAAACAGTTTGTGTGTGACCATGACGACGACTGTGGCGATGGATCAGATGAATCTCTGGAATGTGGCAAGTATAACAGAAGTAGAGGAAATAGAAAAAGTGTCTCTACAAGGCCTTCTGCAAGCTCTTTTAAGTCACTGCTGTAAAGGAAAGCTTTTCGCTTTTTAAAATTGTTCTAACGTTAACTTTTAAATTCTTCATTTATAAACACAACTTGGCATTGACTTGGAGCTGGAGCTGCAAATCTTTTGCTACAGTTGTGATTTAACAGTTGGTTCCTAATGACATTTAACTGACTTACCAAATGTACAGTCTACAATCTCTTGTCTATCATGTCTGTATTTTGTGATATTTTTTTTGCCTGTGTCTCTATGCACAGTTTTTTTCTGTCAAATACTGAAACACCCCTGTTATGATTGTTGGTGCAATTACATTATATCAAGAAAAGCTCTAAGTCAGCTTTATATTTCACCATGTACATGAATTTAGGATTTTTTATGTGAAGTCTAGGCCATACTCAAGAGACATCTAGATAAATAATATTTATAGACAATGTGGAGCAAATTTTCTGTCCCAAAAAACAAGTTATTGATTAATATGCAGGTTTGTGCAGTTAAAATGTACACTGTATGAGATTCAACAAGTCCTAGTGCGAGATCGTTCACCTGGGTTGGGGTGAACTTTTCTATGAAAGTTTCATAGAAGCCTTCCAGTTCCTGAAGGGGGCTGCAGGAAAGCTGGAGAGGGAGTTTTTACGAGGCACTGTAGGGATAGGACAAGGGGGAATGGATTCAAGCTGAAAGAGGGGAGATTCAGTTTGGATCTTAGGAAGAAATTCCTCACTGTTTGGGTAGTGAGGAACATGGCTGCTTCATCCATAGGAGTGTTCAAAGCCAGGCTGGATGGGGCTCTGGGCAACCTGGTTTAGTGGGAAGTGTCTCTGTACATGGCAGGAGGTTGGAAGTAGATCTCTAAGATCTCTAAGATCCTTGCCAACCTAAGCCATTCTATGATTCTGTTATTGCAAGAGCGTGTAAATAATATAAGTAGACATGCAAAGATTGTCAGAAATAGCATGTTTAGTATTTGACTTTACTAAATTTTTCATTTAAAGTTTGACTTGAACATGTAATAGACCTTTTTAGGTAACTTGTACAACTTGTTTGTCATTGTACTTTCTCTTTACGTAAATAGACAGAGATAGTTTGACAGACTTCTGGAAAAAGACAGGACAAATAAGCAGCAAAAACAGATGTACAGGTTCTTGACCTAATGGTAACATGGACCTGCCTTGAGGTCCATTTAATTTCTACTGAGTAAACTGGAATCTACAGCATTTGTTAGGTGTTGCACTGATCCAATGCAATTTTCTGTTAGCTGGGAATCAAACACACACCTTAGTGTGTGACTCATGGGAGACTCATCATACTGTAGTTTTAAGACAGTTTATGTTCTTTTATGAGGAAATAATGTCAGGATGTTAAAATAAACCCATTAATTCACCAAGATTGTGATTTCTGATCTAGAATCTATCTAAGATAGCTTTATTAGGTTCTAGATCTACTCTTCAGCAGATAGTCTACTGAATGGAATGAAATTCAGTTTGAAAGATGTTGCTAAAAGCTGAATTACGGGAATCATTTAAAAATATTGTCTCATATAACAAAAAAATTCACTTTTTTTCTGGTATCAAACCAGCTTATCTTCTTTCATGCATCATCTAAGTAAAAATAAGAGAGAAAAACACTTTCACGAGACCACAGAATTATCTGAGTTACAAATATAATTTTTAATTGATGTAACTACATACTGAATTTCACAAATAGCACAGGAATGCAATCCTAAATGACATCTGAAGACATGTAAGGGTTTAAAGCTCTTGATATAGGTATCTCATCGCAGACTGTTAAATGTTATGTCTTCATCTGCTATCAGAAAGCAAAATCTCTACTAGATAGCAGAAAATAGAGTAAGGATAAAAAGAACAAATATCAACTTCTTTCTTCCAGGGACTGGAAAGTATGTGCTTGTTTCAGTAGTTAAAGATTTGGGAGTGACTCAATTTGAATTTTGTAGAACTCAAAATCTGCAAGTTTCTTTAAGAGGAAAGAATATTAAACATAGAATCATTAGGGATCAGAAGGGACCTCAAAAGATCATCTAGTCCAGTCCCCCTGACACAGCAGGACCCTGTGACCAAGTCACAGAACAGAACATTACAGATTGGAAGTGACCTCAAATGATCTCCAGTCCAATCCCCCTGCCACAGCAGGATCATCCAGAACAAGTCCAGGCAGGTTTCAGAGNGGATAAAAAGAACAAATATCAACTTCTTGATTCCAGGGACTGGAAAGTATGTGCTTGTTTCAGTAGTTAAAGATTTGGGAGTGACTCAATTTGAATTTTGTAGAAGAACTCAAAATCTGCAAGTTTCTTTAAGAGGAAAGAATATTAAACATAGAATCATTAGGGATCAGAAGGGACCTCAAAAGATCGTCTAGTCCAGTCCCTCTGACACAGCAGGACCCCGTGACCAAGTCACAGAACAGAACATTACAGATTGGAAGTGACCTCAAATGATCTCCAGTCCAATCCCCCTGCCACAGCAGGATCATCCAGAACAAGTCCAGGCAGGTTTCAGAGCAGGAATCTCAACAACCCACCGCCCACCAACCACCCCCCCAGGCATCCCCCTCCAATGCCCCGTCACCCTCACTGGGAAGAAATTATAGAATCACAGAATCAGTCAGGGTTGGAAGGGACTACAGAATCATCCAGTTCCAACCCCTCTGCCATGGGAGACGAGTATGTTTTACACATGTGGGAACAGTTTTGTGGCTATACTGTGCTGTTTAAGAGACATCATTTCTCACTTTTGGTAGACACTCATGTATAATGTAACACTTTGGTGTCCAGATAAGCAACCATGCTGGGTAAAGAAGTGGAGGGAAAATCTGATGAGGAGAGGCTGAGAGAGCTGGGGTTGTTTAGCCTGAAGAAGAGAGGAGACTCAGGGTCAGGAGGGGGGAGGGACAGACCTTCTCCCTCTCTGCAATTACCTGAAGGGAGATTGTAGTCAGGTGGAGGTTGGGCTGTTCTCCTAGGCAACTAGTGATAGGATGAGAGGGCAGGGCCTGAAGCTGCACCAGGGAAGGGTTAGTTGGATGTTAGGAAGCACTTCCTCACAGAAAGGGTGATCAGACACTGGAATGGACTGCCCAGGGAGAAGGTAGAATCTCTATCGCTGGAGTTGTTTAAGGACAGACTGAATGTGGTGCTTAGTGCCATTGTCTAGCTGATGTGGTGATGTTAGGTCATAGGCTGGGCTTGATGATTTCAGAGCCTCAGTATTTCTGTGATTCTGTGTGATCTCTATAGGAGAGAAAAACACCTTTACTTAAATTGAATTGTGTATACAAAAACATGATGCAAAGAATGAAGTCCTTGATTGCTGCGTTTTTAGGGTATCGTCACTGTCGTCCTGGAGAGTTCACATGTGCAGATGGAAGATGCTTGTTAAATTCCCAGTGGCAATGTGATGGTGATTTTGACTGCCCAGACCATTCTGATGAAGCACCTATAAACATAAAATGCAAAAGTTCAGGTTTGTACTCGAGTTTTTGAATAACACATGTGGCCTTTCTTTTTGGAAAGCAGGGGTTTAGGATTGTAGATAGACAATTACAAAACTGAATACTTTAAATCTCAAGTGATAACCCTTATGTGTTTCATGGAGAATATTTTGTCAGTCCTGAGAGTCCAAAACCTCACTTCACACAGCTCTGTCCACTTGTTCCTATGGTATAATGTGGCTGCAGGTTCTTTAGTAGTAACTGAATTTATGCATTAAAGTAAGATTACATTAGTGTAACAATTACCAAAGTTTGTAGCTTGCCCTGACAATATTTGCTATCCTTTCTATACTCATCATACTCTAGATCATAAAAAGAGGATGTAACACAGGTTATAATAATGGCCAGTTTGTTTTTATTGGTAAATCACTGACTAAATATGAGTGGTTTTGCTGATAGTTTCTAGTGATGTACTTTTGCTGTGTTTTAACTGGGCTTTGAGATGTAAATGAATTCTGGTCTATGTACAATATTCTGTTCTATGGCTTTCTGAAGGACTAAATCTACTGTCTAGATCTTATGACAGTTGCACAGTAGCCCTGTTCTTTATACCCACTTTAATGGAAATTGCTTTGAGGTAAGGCCACGTACCTGCCATATATTTTAGTGAAATTGTAATTTGGAGAACCTGAATGTAGACAACGTGTTAAACAGGAAACAAAATTGTTTGCAAGTCTTCAGGCAAAGCATGTGTGAGGATTTGGTCAGACACTACTAAACACCTCAGCTTCTACAGGAGAGTGCTTTGTATGTTTTCTGTACTCTGCCTTTGCACAGCAAATAGTTCTAATGTAGAACATTCTGAATTATATGAAAAAATACGTAGGAGGGAGAAATAAGTTGAATTAACAACACATTTTCCAGAGGAGGAATAACTTTAGATACTGAAAAGTAAAAATGGTATTTTAATAATATCAGTAAGAAATTAATATTCAATTTTTATGCATTGTTTCTTCTCACATTCACACATTGCAGCTGACCCATGAGAAAATTTGTTCCAAATACTAATAGACCACACCAAGTTGTATTCTCTTTTCTTTGTGTTTTCCAGAGCAGTCATGTAACAGCTCTTTTTTTATGTGCAAAAATGGCAAGTGTATCCCTCAAAGTGATGTTTGTGATACCAAAGAAGATTGTAGTGATGGGTCTGATGAGAAAAACTGCCATGTTAACGAATGCCTCAGTAAGAAAGTTAGTGGCTGTTCTCAAGATTGTCAGGATCTCCCAGTCGGATACAAGGTGAATGATTACAAAATGTGGTGTAATATGATGCAAATAGTTAACTCATAACTCCTTATCTGGTGCATTGTTATAGTAAAACTCTCGTGTGTTGTAGTTCCTTGTAATAAAGTAGCTCACCTCCTATACTAAGATTTTATAACGGTTCTCAATTATATTGTCTACCTGGTTAACATACAGTGTTTTAAATACAACATTTTTACTGATGTACATACAGCATTGAAAATTAGTTTTGAAAAAGGAAAACACATGGAGGTACCAACTATCTCCATTGCGGATTGGTTTGTTTTTTTAGATCAGAGACCTAAAGACATATTTAAACAAAATGTAGTCACCTTAGTTGCAGAATAAAAGTGTTAGCTGTCTGTGTTTGATGGTGTTTTCCTGAATCACTTGAATCTGCTTTTAGCCCCGAGACATAGAGGAACACTTCTTGGGTATTACATAAACCCTAGGCACTGACTGCACTAACCTGCCAATAGAAGCTGAGAATAGAAGTAAGATGGTTTTTTTCAGGGTTTAACTCCAAGGTGTATCTCCAACTGCACCCAAAAGGTTTCATCTTTTTATAGAACATCGGTTCACTTGGATGGATTCTATTTAGTTCTAACTGAGGTTAGCTGTAAAAGTATTTACGCCTCTAAAACTGACCTACTTGGGAAAACAGAGACTAGAAAGCTGGAGAGTAGGTTGGGGACACAAAAACCCTGTTGAAGTAGCATGTGGAGAAGCATGTCGTAGGTCTGAGCATACAGTGATGTATGAATACAGGAGGGATCATGACACGGAGTTTTCAGTTGATGAAACTGTGCCCCTGTTTTGAGACTCCTACACACCATTCATATTGCATATGATCAGCTTGCTACAATGATCATCAAACTGTTAAAAAAAATCAGTTTCAAAGGTTCTTATTCATGTTATGGTGTTTGTTACACAGGATTCTAGATGTTATCACTGCTTCCAGAAAAAATTATTAAAAGCTGAGTATATTTACCAAAACCCACTAACTCTTAACAATAAGTGCTCTAGAGGGTCCATCCATCATTATTTTTGTGAAAGAATCCTTTCCATATGTTTTAAAAGGTGTGGGTTAGTTTTTCTTCGGTTAAAGAAGACAGATTAAATACTAATTTTGTGGAGTTATTTGAGAGGGTAAGACAGAATCACATCAACAAGAATTGAAAAGAAAAGTAGGTATGTCTGTCTTTAAAAAGTATAAACAGCAGTGTAATTAAGATGTCACTTGGAAAACTGAAACTACATGAAAACAGTTATGATGCTAAAATATTCAGAAGTTCGTATATAAGATAACAAACAGAATCAGTGAGTAATTCAAAATGCATGTTTTTGGGTTTCTTCCCCAGTGCAAATGCTGGCCAGGATTCCTGCTGAAGGATGATGGCAAAACGTGCGTAGATATTGATGAGTGCTCGTCTGGATTTCCCTGTAGCCAGCAATGCATCAATACATATGGAACCTACAAGTGCTTGTGCGCAGATGGGTATGAAACACAGCCTGATAACCCGAATGGCTGCAAATCCCTTTCAGGTATCACTTTCTTCTCCACTTTAAATCCACAGCTGTATCTAAAATTAATTGTGCAATACCTTAGCCCCATGGTCTGTTTTATCATTTATGCAAGAAAAACAGAGTTACTTTGAAACACAGTGATTCTTCAATAAACAATAGGAATATGATATAATGTCCAAATGCACAAAGTTCTATTTTTAGCGTGTATTGTCCTTAAATAAATTTTAGGAAATAGTTATAGTGAATTATAGAAGTTTCAAGTAGTAACTATTAGAAAAAGTAGTAGGAAATCTAAAATACATCAGTAAATTCTGCTTCTGAGCCACATGCTAGTCAAACTAGTAGGTTTGCAAGTGTTTTCATGCTTTGTGCTGGTTTATTTTATCAGCTTTAGAATAGTAGAATGTACGTCACACTTTCTGCTATGAAAACAAGGAACAGGAAAAACTAATAGAAATTGAAAATTAAATGCTCCACTCTTAGCCATAATGCACAGTGTTTCCTCTGTCTATGACACTGGTGTTATTTTTATGTGCTACAGTTAGTGGGATTCATAGAATCATGGAATGGTTTAGGTTGGAAGGGACCTTTAGAGGTCATCCTCTTCAATCCACCTGCAGTGAGCAGGGACATCTTCCTAGAGCAGGTTGCTCAGAGCCCCATCCAGCCTGACCTTGAATTTTCTGGGGATGGAGCCTTCTACTATGTGTCTTAAGCAACCTGGACCAGTGTCCTTACCACCCTCACTACAGTTTTTTCCTTATATCTACTATAAAACACTAAATCTACAGTCTTAGTTTTAAAACTGTTACCCCTTCTCTAATTACACCAGGCCCTGCTAAAAGGGTTGTCCCCATATTTTGTACAGGCCCCTAAGTTTTGCCAAATCAGAGGAAGGAAGAGCAACATGTCAAAAGGAAAGAAACAACCCCCCCTCCCCATTTTCTTTCTAACCTCCTGGAAGACTGGAGGTCTGTCTGTCTCATTTTCCTGTTTCAGGTGTTTGCCTGAGTAACGAGAGGAAGCACAGGAGAGAGCAGTGATGCAGTGTCTGTTTTTTGCTTTACTGCTGTCTCACGCCTTTCAAGCTGCTCATACATTTAGGACTCATAGATCACTCAAATGAGAAGGGGAGCTGGAACACATCATAGCACAATTTATTGGAGCTGTAATATATCAAACTTCAAAGCAATCATGACAAAGCTGTTTGTGATATGGCAAGGATGGTCGTGCTGCAAAGAAATGCCAATGTGTGAATCTTTGGCCAAACGCTGATTTGTAGCATAAATTACTTTAAACTCTTTAGAGCAGAGCATTAAAGCCATTCTCCACAAACCACTAACAGTTAGTACTGAGGATGATGCCTTGGGTCATTTAAGAACTGTGGAATGTCTTAAAGAGTTCAACATAAAATGCAGGCAAGGTGGTTCAATGTACCCAGTGCAAGAGCAGACTAGGCTGAATGTATGAGCAGTGAAAACATGCCTTCAGTACATTTTTAAAATTATTATTAGTAATATTTTTTTTTTACATATTACCTTTTCTGGGGCTTTTTTGACTATTATGTATGTGGTTGTATGAGATATTTCAAAGTGATGGCATGAATGAATACATGAAAGAATAATGGGGTTTTTTTCTTATAACTGAAAGACTGGGGATAAGAAAGCCAAATCTGGCTTCACTTAGGAATTAGAATCAAGTTTAGTCCCAGATAGCTGTAGCTTTATTTCTATACCATTAGTCGAATGAAATCACAAAGCAATGGTCAAAACATGCTTGGTTTGCAACTATAACAAGTAATAGTCCTAGAGTTAATTTGAATGTGAATGTTGAAATTAAAACAAGTGATATGAAATGCATTTCAAATTTATTCTCTGGCATTAAATTAGGATTAAATGCAGTACGATTCCCATATTACAAAGGCAAAACAATTAAATTACATTGAAAAAGATACTAATTGAATGCTTTGTTCATTTTTATACTGCATCATTGATCTTTCTTGGAACATTTGAATGTTTAAAATATTTCTTTCATCCATAACATTGATCAGAGCATGTAACATTTATTTTTCAAGCCATCTGTATTTCAGCATTGTATTCCTGATTTTCTCATAAATTAACGTAAAAGCTAGTCTAATATATTCTTTCTCCCGGGGTTTAGATGAGGAACCTTTCTTAATTCTGGCTGATCATCATGAAATAAGAAAAATTAGCACTGATGGATCCAACTACACTTTGTTGAAACAGGTATAATCATAGTACCATGCTCTAAGTTTAACGCAATACTTTTATTCTTTTCTAAAGTGTGCAAATGACAGAAACAACATCCTGCAATTGGCACTGCGAGTGCCACAGAACAACTGCAATATCCAGATTTTTTGTAACATTTCCAATTGACTATTCAGTCTGAATTTGACATGATTTAAGGCTCAGGCAGTTGTTTCGTCAGTTGTTCTGATGTTCTAAAACAAATTACGTTATTTGTGATCCTATACCATCACAATGTGTTTTGCACAATTTCTATATATTTCAGTTTTAACAACCAAACCCCAACAAATATTTGGCCATGTATTATTGGACTACTTATTGTCGTAAACTAAATCTGTATTTTTTGTTTTATTTAGACAGACAATTCCAAGATTTACACTATTCTAGCACATCAATATGTATCTTTGGCTAAACCGATTTTTGTTTGAAATTATTACACTAAATTATTGTAACAGGAGAAAAAAATCACATGAAAAATAGTAAAAAAATGGAAAGTCACCCAGTAAATACAGAGCTGTCACAATTCAGTTTCTGCTCTGCTGCTATGCTTCACCTAAGTGTAGTTACTACCACAGATTAGAATTCCAAAATATGATTCATATAAACATTTTCTTGTCTGCTAATGAATCGGTTGTAGAAAGAAATCTTGAAATCTGTAATTGCCAGTCAATATCATTAGGCTTTTCTGACTTCTTCCTCAATAAGTCATGAATCGTAATGGCACAAGAGAAGCGCTCAGGTCTTAATGATAATAATTACAAAATTAACCATCTCGCATTGCACATTGACTTTATTTGAGCACAGCAAGCATTGTGTTAAAGTCTGTTTGTTCTGAAATCCTTTCGACTCCCTCTCATTTACATCTCACTGCCTCTCTCCTCTTTTGCTGGTATATCTACTGTTAGAAGCCTGTGAAAAGAGGGGAGCAACAGTAAATTGTCTTGATGGTTGGTGCTGAAATTGTGTCAGAGATTCATCAGTCTTTAATTTAATGGACTCTTCAGTATGTTAGAGTCTGTGTAGCTCCAGCCATTGAAGAGAATCAGTGTTTTCCATATCACATTAATTCACTACTCTAATATATACATCTGCTATTGAACCTACTGGCCTTTGATCCTACAAATGTGGCAATTTTAAAATAGCGAGAGAGGGAGCTATACCAGCAGAACAGGTGCACTGTCTTTCTCGTAAGGACACCTTTTTGTCCTGGGAATATTATGATGGATTGGCTTTTGCATAGGCATCTACTAGATGAAGGCAAATACCAGAGGTGCTCTGGTAAAGGAGTGAAACCACTTGTCTCTGTGTATTTGATCTGTGCTTTGCCATTCTAACAGTTGTTCATGTAAACTCAGAGTGAAGGAGCTGAAAGTAGGAGCTCATTCAGTCTTCCCTGAGTTATTACGTGCCAGTTTTTTCCCTCTTTCTTTTTCCAAGTATGTATAAACAGTACAGCTATGTTGTGTCTCATCTATGTTCTTTGCCTTTCATTCCCTTCATATCCTAGTCACCAATTTCCATAAGGTTTTCATAGGTAGACTAGACAGAACCCTCCTTCCTCCCTATTATTTCTAATTTTTACCTCCATTTTTTAAGTGGAGCTACAATTAAATGCAAGTCACAGCTTAGGATACACTTTGCTCTGTGTTTAATGGAACAATCAAACACACAGGTTTAAGATTAGAGACCAATGCAGTGATGCCATTTGGAACCCTCCCTATTCCTTCTAAAAGCAGTTTACACAAAAAAAATGACAAAGAATTTTGCTGAGAGGACTTCAAATTAGTATATAGATCATGGAGAAGTGATGTTGTCTAGACAGAGAATTCTATTGCAGATGTACAGAAATAATATTACCTGCACTCGATGTTCTGCCCTGTATTGGTACTACACTGACCCAAAGGAAAACACTTAGAATGGAAGACTTGTAGGCAGTCAGTTCTCTTCATTCATCTGGATACTTAAGGAACTTTTGTTTTTGAAGAATATGTAGACATAGGGCTAATTTTTATGCATATTACTGTCTTTTATGCCTAGAATGTTATACAATTGTATTAGTCTCTTCTATTCATTCGCTTGATGTCTCCTTCATTAAAAAAATTCAGATGGGAGTGTTTTGCAGCCAAGTACTGACTGACAGAGCTGCTGTCCGTTTCGTTAAAACACTACATTCATGGACATGCAGTTGTTGAAAATCAGTGGTCCTCCAGCACTGTATTGTTTTGGGCTTGTTTTGAGCCTTAATCACTCTTTTCTTCTACATTTTGACCAGACGGTAGATTACCAGTATTAGACTAGAAGTTGGCAGATAAGCCTCATATGTCTTTCTGTAAAATTAAATGTTGTTGTTACTAGCTGTTTGTCTTAGAGTTGGCTAGTCCCACACATCCTCGCTACAACTATAAATTGCTTTAATGAGGGAGTTGCTGATGTGTTTGAGAGTAGAACATCATTGGCTGATAAGGGAATTGATTAACAGATGTCATGTTTTTGAACACAGGCCAAACTGCATCCATCCTTTTTTCCCTGATGCTCCATCTTTGATTGATAATAACATCTCTATATATTTAAGAACAATTGGGATTTCACTACAGATCAGAATGTTTAAGCAGATTATGGACAAGGTGCTCCATCTTTGATTGATAATAACATCTCTATATATTTAAGAACAATTGGGATTTCACTACAGATCAGAATGTTTAAGCAGATTATGGACAAGGTGCTCATATTCTCGGACAAGGACATAAGTGAACAATGCAGCTCTCTTCCCTATCAGCCATTTGGAATGAAAAGCCATTACTATACAGCTGCTTTTTCCAACCTGTAGCACTATCTCAGATATGATCACCACTCTTCCTTATAGTGTATTGACTTAGTAATTTCAGCCATAGGAGACTTCCAGATGCCTACTAGATCTCTACTTTGCATAAAGTATGAATAGACTATATCTAGATACACACACACATATATATATGTATACTTTGTCACTGTAAGATGTCACCTAAGAATTAAAAACCTTCTTACTCAAGAATTGCAAGCCACGTTTTTATGCACATCACCATTTTTAATTCCTGATTCAATTAATAATAGAATATTTTCATTATGTAAAGGGAATAAATGATGTGCTGTTTCTGCGCTTATTGTTAGCAAATGAACACTAGTTTGCCACAGTAAGGCTGAAGATTGTAATTAAGAGAGAAATGAAGGAAAAGGTTAGTTTATTACTAAAGTTCATTTTAATAAGGAAAGAAAAACACAGAAGTTTCATTTAGTTTCATATGTCACGTGCATTCTTGAAGTGAGATGGTTCTTTGTTACCCTGCATTTCTGTTATAATTTTTATCTTACTCTGTTTATAAATAATCTATTAAAAATTTGGTACTTAAAATATACACAAGCAGTAAAATGTGGTGTGTTTTGCATTCTGAATGTTATCCAATCATTTGTACTTAAACATTGGAATAAATGGACTGGTTTTGTTCTGTTTCTAGGGGTTGAACAATGTTATTGCGATAGACTTCGACTATAGGGAAGAGTTCATCTACTGGATCGATTCCAGCAGACCAAACGGCAGTCGCATAAACAGAATGTGTTTAAATGGAAGTGACATCAAGGTAATTGGGGATTAATAATGTCACAATTAGAATTAGATGCTTATGGACTATTTTGGGAAATGCCCCTTCATGATTTGAACCCAGATTGTGAGGTTTTGGTATTCACATACAAGCACAGCATGAGTTAGCAAGACCTAATAAAATTTAATTGCATTTGTATCTTACTCAAAGTAGACATAGGGACTGAAAGGACTGTATTTATGTACTAAATTCATTATAATTTAATTGACAGTTGAATGAATTGAATCGACAGTTCAGTGTGGTTTGCAGTATGTCAAATTACAAGGAGGTGTAACTAGGTGTAAGCTTTGTAAATATGCTGATGCAATATTTCTTCATATACAATTTTCCTTTGGCTTAAGGGGTTTTTTGGTCTCAGCTACTCTACAATAATAATGAAAATAGCTGAGTGTCTTTGCTGTACATAATCCAGGGTAAAAGTGTCCTCCCATTTCTGCATAGGCTGTTTTGCCTCTGTAGCAGAATAAGTTCACAAGCTCACTTTTAAGCACCTGTATTCACTTACATGAACATTTTTCCAGAATTTGTGATAAGCTGTCAGAAATTATTCTTGGTTTGTTTTCTTATGTCTGACCTCTTAAACATGGAAGAAATGAGCAGCAATGCGTCCTGTGAGTTTTGTTTTTCATTGTACAGCAGTAAATATTGCAGAGTGAAAAACTGACACATCCTCAAAATACACTGACTTCTGTCTTTTTGATGGTTAAGGTTTGAAACTGACTGGCTTCACTAAACTTGTTTGCATCCTTCACAAGGAAATAACTGTTCTTAGAAGCTGAAAAAACAGATGAGGTGACCTTACAGAACTCTTATTTCATTGGGATAAAACTACAATCCTTAAAATCCATGTACAATCCATGTACTTAAAAGCTCTAGTGAGTCCCTGATTTTTTCAGGAAGAAACTAGGAGACAGGCAATTGTGAGGGTCAGAATCCATTAAATCCTCAAATCATATTTATTGCCTTTAAACATTTTGTGAAGCATCCTGTTCAGCTTCTTGTCTCTATTAGGCAAATCTGTCTTTTCTTATTTTGTGGGGGTTATTTATCTTATTTAGTGGGGATTACTACTATTAACTAATTATGATTACTATTAACTAATTATTTCAACAAGAGTGAAGATTTTTTTGGTGAAAGTTGTAATTGTCAGAAAGCTCCAATTGCTTTCTAATGATGGAATATTAAGTTCAGTTTTCAAATTTTGTCAGAAATTTGGACAAAGAGAAGAAAATTAGGTTAGCATCACGGAGGGTATTTCTTTTCCCCTTCATTTAATATTCTGCAGTTTACACAATGATTGTCATGGTGATGGGGATTTTACTCAAACAAGATGCCAAATTTAAAATAAAAATTATGAAGAGTGTTTAGTTTACATTATAGTATTTGTGTTTACACTGAAAAACTTGGCCCAGATTTAGCTTCTGAAAGCTGAAACTAGATGTGAAAATGCATTAAGAATTATATCTTGTAGCTGTCTGATATTCTGTAACTAAACTTTTGTCCGCTGCCAAATGATCATTTTGTCTCTTTGACTTAAATTTTAATAGGTTACTGAAGCACAAATTTAATAATTGATGCAAAATATAATTATCTTCCCAGAAAACCAGTTTAAATATTTCAATTTTTTGATATCATGAGAGGTTTTTACAATTGACAGCGTTTTCCCTTAAGTATGAAATTCTTATTTGCTTCATGCCTCTTGTTTTACTGTTTACTAGAAATGAATATACTATTGGTGTAAATGGTATTATTTGATAGATTACTTACAACTTCCCTTTTCCTTTTAGAAGACAGCATCTTCCCAGCATAGCAAATTGAGCTTTCTTGCTTTAGGAAACGTGATGGCATGTCATTTTTCATAAAGGATCGTGAAAGAGATATTTATGCAATTGAAGCAACAAATTTTTCACATAAATGTGTTCAAACATTAACACAATGTTTTATGTATAGCATTGTAGATTCAAGTGGAATCTCTTATTGCAAAATGCTGTCTTAAGCTGTTCTGCATATATTAAATGTCACTCTGGTGACCTCAGTGCCTGGAATAAGCTTGAAGTGACACTCCAAATGAGAAGTCCTCAGAAAACAGAGAATGATTACTTTGGATCATGTTTCTAGATAGTGTAGCTGAACCACCAAGTTTACGGAGTTATCTACATGAAACGTCCAATGGTAGAGTGCACCTCTTGTTGCAATTACACATTTAGAAAACAGTTAAGCTGGTAGTGCTAAGGTCTTAGATAATTATTTTACTATTATAATGTTTGTGCAGGCCTGGATTTTATGCTTAAAATACTTTATAAAATGTAAAATGTAATAATCTGGAGGAGTGTTTTCACCTATTCAAACTAAAAATGGTGTTGAAGTATCCCCTCCTGAAATAAATAGCCCCTTTATCTTGAAAGCATTTTAGGATCTACCAGTGGCCAATAAAATTAGAAATTAAAAATTCAATTATACATAATCAGACTAAGATGCAAAGAAGGAAATTCTTCACAGTGAGGGTAGTGGAGCATTGGAACAGGGTTGTGGAGTCTCCTTCTCTGGAGACATTCAAGACCTGTCTGGATGTGTTCCTGTGCAGCTTGGTCTAGGGGATCCTGCTGTAGCAGGGGAATTGGACTAGATGATCTTTCGAGGTCCCTTCCGATTCCTTATGATTCTATTGCATATGCTTTTATTAGTAAAGATGACAACAAATTAGAATGTGCAATATGCTAATCAAGCCATTATAAGGACTTGAGAAATCTCAAATATTTTCAAGTATTACTCTCTCTTCTTTTGTTTTTTTATTGTTACGTTCTGATTGTGCTTATTTCTGCAGAAATAGGTCTATTTCTGACCTAATCTGAAGCAGAATAGGCTACAATAGGCCTGATCAGGAATACAACTGTTAAGCTTAGAAGAAGTTGGAGACTAATAAGTTTTTAAGCTTACTGGTTGATCTCTATTGATTGAGAATATTCAAATGTCACTCATCATAGCATAAACTACATCCAGCCAAGCAAGATTGAGTCATACAATCATGATGAAATTTGTAATCTAAAGGGGTTTGTTCAAGTCTTAGAATTACTCAAATTATCAAAACCCATGAGAATCACACATCGCTGTCAGTAGAGCACAGTCTTTCCTGTAGGTCGCTAAATTGATTCTGTCTCTCAGTTCATTCCTTAATAATGAAGTCCTTCTGAAAGTTAACCAAATCTTAGACATCATCTTTTTCTGCAACGTGGTTGTTGGAAATAAGAGCACAGTATTTACTTTCCAACTGGGTAATCTTTTTCTGTTTGCCTGCGTGTCTGCACGGTCTATCCGTCATAATGACAACTGGCACTGCTGTGATATTAAAATGAAATATGTGTCGATGTAGACTGGTGAGAAGAATGGTGAGCTAATAAGTATCTACTTTGTTTGAGGGCATGCTGTGGGAATTTGGAAATTTGGTATTTACTGTGTCATGACATTCTCCATTCTCCCCTACTGTAGGGGAAGTGTCCTAGTTGCTTCAAATGAGAATTTCTGCAGAAGTGTCAGCGTTTAACTGGGAATAATATCTATTTTTCATGTGCTGTATGTCACCGACCTCTCAGTGTTCTGATATTAGTAACTCTGTAATTATTATTCCTTTTGCTGATATTTAGATGATAACTTCATGCAATTTTTGCCTTTCTAGGTAGTCCACAACACAGCTGTTCCCAATGCACTGGCTGTTGATTGGATTGGGAAAAATCTTTATTGGTCTGATACTGAAAAGAGAATTATTGAGGTGTCTAAACTCAATGGCTTATACCCTACCGTCCTCGTGAGCAAGAGAGTGAAGTTTCCTAGAGATCTGTCCTTAGATCCTCAAGCTGGGTATGAAATATCTGTTTTGTAATAATTCACGTGTAATCCTACTTTTACATTTAAATATTATTTATAAAGCCAAAAGATAGAAAATACAAATTAGTCTATTTTATTATCTGACTTTCAGCTACACTAGATATCACTAGTGTAAAATGCATTACCAGAGCTTACTATATCATCATTATACATAAAATTGATATAATAGAAAGATTTACTCAGGTACTAAACCATGTTTTGTTATATTTACTGCCCTATAAATATTTCCTCTTGGTTGGAGGAAAATGGGTATTTAAAAAAAATACCTATTTTTAAGAGTGTTTTACTACATAGAAAAAAATACATATTACACAGAAGACAGTACTTAAAATTTTGTATCATTTCTTCACTGAACTGTCCTGCAGGCCCTGGTTTCTGTATTTCCTAGACTCCAAAAAAATGTAGTCAAGAAATACCACTTATTTGAATGATATTTTCTGATAGTATTGCGTTATTTAAAGAGTGAAATGTTTAACATCACAGAATTTGAAGATACTTTTTACCTGTTTAAATTCTATAGCATTTCCATTTTGAATATTAATACAAGTCTGATAACTGGACAAAAATTAATTATTAGGATACAAGGGGTTTATTTTAGAAGACAATTTAACTTTAGTTTTCAGAAATCAGAAATTATCACTATAATGGAAAAAGTTATTTCAACAATAAGGGAAGTGAGTTAAAATTAGTTTGCAAACCAGTGCTAACTTTTAGTTAGCAAACTATATTTTATTAATGACTAAGGCTTCTCAATGCAGCAGTAAACCATCAACTGTATGAACAGTTTGCACTGCTGTCCATTTCATTGAAAGTCATTAAATTTTGGTGAATTTAGAACCACATGTCTTCTCCTTCACAGGTTTTTGTGCAGCATAAGACTTATTGCAAGTGTCAGTGACAGGAGAAGAACATTGAGTTAGTCTGAATTCTACCTAAACAAATGTGTGTTGTCTATCGAAGAACTGTAGCCTGTGTGCTATATTTGGGCTATGTTCTTAAAACTAGCATTGAATTTTCTTGGAGCTGCCCCCATTCTTTCCTGTAAAATTGGCTGGGAGGATGTAGACATTTATTAAATATATTCAGGATACCAAAACATGAAATAGCAAATAGTATTTCAGTTTTTGTACCCACAAATGCCTAATGCCAAATCAACTCTATTGCTGATGCCATGTGAGAGTGATGGTATGATGCCAAAGCAAAAGTTTTCAGTTGGAGTGGAGTAAGTTCCCTCTCTGTTGTTTATTATGGAGCATTCTAGAATACTATAGAAAAATCAAATAATTCCAGAGTTACACTAGTGATCAACTCAATAAATCAATGATTTACTGTTGTTATTTCTGCACCTCTAAAGAAAGTAGTTGTTGTACTTTTTGTTTCTAGATACTTATACTGGATTGATTGCTGTGAGTATCCTCACATCGGCCGTGTTGGTATGGATGGTTCCAGCCAAACAGTTGTCATAGAAACACAGATATCTAGACCTATGGCGCTTACGATAGACTATGTCAACCACAGACTGTATTGGGCTGATGAAAATCATATTGAGTTTTCTAACATGGATGGCTCTCATAGACATAAAGGTAGGTCAGCAGCTTTTAGTTCATATTTTAATAACATGCAAAGGACTTTAAATATAAAAATGTGTTATTCTGCCCAAAATGTAATTTAGAACATTTTTGAAACCTTTATTATTATGTTGGTGCCTTTTTATTGGTATTTTAAAGGGGTTTTTTTGTGTTTCTTTTCTCTTATGAAACTGAATAACTCCTAAACATGCAGTAATGCATGTCCATGGGAAAAATGTCAAAGAAGGAAAAAAAATCTAGGAATTGACTTAGCAATCAGAGACTCCTACTTTGTGACTACAATACATGTTCTTAACCAAGTTACAAAGCCAGTGAAACTTAGCTATTACCAGTGTTCTCTGAGCTGTGTGTCCAAAACAAAGCTAAAACCAGCCTTTGAAAGCTTGGAGATGGGTGTTAGTCTGCTCAGCATGACTCAATAAAGACACTGGTACTGCAAAGGTAATTTGGGGTTTTTCTGATAGATGGATAGAAAAATATCTTTTGAAACACTTCTGTAATGAAGTAGTCTTGATACCTGTGTTCTGCCTCTCACCTGACAGATAATTAAAAAGTTAGTATCCATAAAATGATTAAAAACCCCCAACTTTACACCATGATTAATAGCTCTCATCTTTCAAATGCTTTAATTAAAGCTCTTTCACTTTAATTCAAATATATTAAATGCTCAGTGTGCTAGGCTGGTTTGTTGGATTTTTTATTTCGATTAAACTGTTATTTGAGTTCCCTTCCACAAGCTTTACCCAAACCCTAAGACTGCTGCAATCCTGGTAAAACTCCGTGCATTTGGGTGGTTTTAGGCTTTTGTCTCGTAGTGGGTGTCTCCAGTTTTTTCTCCAAACCACAGTTTATGACGTAACTACTTTGTTTTCAAATTGAAGCTTCACTGTGTCAATAAGAAAAAAAAGAGGTTTTTCCAGCCCTTGTATTGGTGTATAAAATCATGAATTGCTAATGAACAATTGAGTGAAAGTTATTTGAGATGGCAGATTGAAGAGATGTCAGCACTAGATACAAGAGCCACAGACTTTCCCATTCATCTCAGCATTAACTTTCACAGCTTTAAGGAACACAGCACAGCCGTAACCTGCTCACCTAAACACTCCTTGCCCAGACGTACCTTCCAGTGCCAGCTGCATACCTGCTGACAGTTTATTTCTCTGACAGATGAAGCAAAATTCTTCATTCCTCTTGTGCTGCTCTCTTGCTATTTTGTTTTCCTACAATTTTCCTCTTACTCTTCTTTCTGGATTTTTCAAAGGAAATAAGTAAATAATAGCCAACATGTTTCTCTAATCCTTAACCTGACTGTAGTGGTCAAATCTTTCTCAGATTTCTTCTGCAACCTGGAGTTCCAGAATTGTTATTTTTCAGAAGATGAAAATTTGGTATTTTTAAATTTTAGAAGATTCCTGCATATTTCCAGTCATGCTGTATTTGAGTCTATTTCCTTGGTCTCCAGCCTGTGCTATAGAAGAGAGTCCTGAGGTATTTAAATTGTGTGAGAAGAGGAATTTCTCCTTAATAGTTCCAGTTTGTCACATTTTTGAGCTTCACTCAAAAAGTGCCTATCAAACAGAAATGAAGCCCTGGAAAAGTTTCAGTAGATTTAATGCAGAAGTGATGGAATTATTGTTGTCTGACATGGATGAAACGTGCCTGTGGGCACTCCGAGGGGTGCCTTAAGATTTTTGTAAAGCTCCTGCATAATGATCCATTTGTCTTTAATCAGCATCTTTTTTCTTGCCTCCCTCATTCTTGTGGAACAAACTACCAAGTAAATTTTGCATGTCTTCTTGTTTCAGCACAAGACTAGAAACATTTCTGGGAGATAAATTTAAGCATTGTGAATTAATTGTTTTAATAAGGAGAACTCAGGAAAGTTCAGTGGTTGTAGCCGTCTGCAATGAGAAGCTGTAATCCGTGTCGATAAGCACTTAAATGAGATGGATCAGGTCTCTGGTTTGTGATAACTGTGTTCTTGAGGATGTATCATTCACATGGAGTTCATGGTCCATTTTCCTTTCTCATTTGGAGACACTTTGTGTTGTAAAACTTAACTAAGGTTTCATTGAGTTTATCCTATCCTTTGTGTTTTCAAATGGAGAGTGACAAAAGCTGCTTATGGAGCAGAGGAAAGAATTCTGAATTGGAATCCTGTGAGTGATGCAGCCTGCAGTGATAGTTATCATGAGGGTTTTTTTCACCATGGTCTGTGACATTTGAGGATACATCTAGATTGATCATTTTTTTTCTGAGAATATATTTTTTTATCTTACATTGCCTATTCCACAATGTGTAAGAAAATGCTACAGATACTTTAGAAGTATCTTGTCAGAATGGTTGGATTTTATATCACAAAGAGATATTGTATGAGATAGAGTATGGTTTAGGCTTTGAGAACAAATAGAACAATCTTAGACTAATTAACTGATGTGCTGTTTGGCAAAACAAGGAGGCTTTATTCCATGAAGTGGGAGTTCATGTGTTTTGGACATTTAGAAAAATGTTAACACTTTTTTTAATATCGCTGTCGTTCCTTCTTTTCCCCCCTCCCCCATTTCTTTATCTATTTCCCTCTCTATTTCTTTCTATCTCTCTTTCTCTCACACTTTTTCTCTCTTTTCACCTCTCTCTCTCTCTCTTCCTTTTTCTCTTTCCCTCTCTTCCTTTCTCTCTTTCCCTCTCTCTCTCTTTACTTCCTTGTAATTCACCTTAAAGATTTTTTCCAGGTAAGATAACAGCTGCTGATTTTCTGTAGTAAAGTTTCAATAAAGAAATGGGTTTTTATCATTGTCAAGAGAGTCCTAGTAAGAACTTTGAAAACATGCTAACTAGGCCAGAAATCTTACAGTACTCAGGAGCTACTCTTGGCACTAGGGGCAGCAATGACCTTGCTTATCTATTTGAAGTTTAATGCCCGATTATGTAAAACGTCTTTAGAGCTTAGCCAATTTAGCACTGCGGCATTCACAAAAGTTATGTGCAGCAAATGATTAAGCAAGCATTGAAGCACTAATCTGGCTGAGCACTAAGCTGGTTTACTTTTGTGAGCTCTAAAAAAACCCCCACATTTAAGAATTCATCAGACTTAACAGCTGCTTTTGGTTCCCATTGCCCAGAGAAGATACAAGCGCTGCAGTTCCCCAGGTGTCTGATTGCCTCATGCAGGTTTCCCCATCCTTCAGAGCTCTTAAAACCCAGAGGTTCCTACCATTTTCCTATTACATTCTTTGAAGATGTGAAGTTCAATATAATGAAACTATAAAAGTGGAATCTGATAGTCCAGTTTAGGAAGTACAGATGATTCTCTGAGCTTAGTCCTTAACTGTGTCAAGTTCTTTGATGTTTTACACTAAAAACAAAATCATTGCTTCCTCTGACAAGGGTGTGAAAATTAAGCACTGAAAGAGTTGAACCTTAAATGAATTAAATATGAGTTAAAATTACCACTGTAGCTGAAATGTAATTAACAGAAAGAAACTTTCCTATAGTATCTCAATTTGCTGGAAACCTTTTATTCAGAATTGGCTTCTTCTTCAGTGCTTGTAAAGCTCAGAATTACTGTCCATATGCAAGTTTTAAAGTATCAAATATAAGGTTTGGGGGAACTATAACTGTTTTTCCATTGTTAGCATCTATAATTAAAAAAAAAATGTTAATTGTAAGACTTTGTCAGTAGAAAGTGAGTGTAACACAGGTACATCAGGTAGGAAGGGACCCCAATGATCATCCAGTCCTATTCTTTCAGCTAAAGTACAGCTTAAATGAGATGGCCCAGCACCCTGTCAAGCTGAGCCTTAAAACTGTCTATAGTTGCAGAATCCACCAATTCCCCAGGAAGAACATTCCAGTGTCTAATTGCTCTCAAAGTGAAAAATTTTCCTCTGGAGTCTAATTGGAATTCTCCCAGAAGCAACCCGTATGTATCACTTGTCTTTTCTATGTGACTCCTTGTGAAAAGGGAGGTTTCATCTTCTTAGCAACCACCCTTAATGTACAGGGACATGGTAAGTTCTCTCCCAAGCCTTCTCTTCTCAAAGCTGAACAAACCCAGTTCTCTGTATTTCTTCATAGGGCAGGTCTTCTAGTCTTTTAATCACCCTCGTGACCCTTTTCTGGACCTTCTCCTGCCTGTACACATATTTTTGTATGGCAGGGACCAGAACTGACACTGAAGTGTCTAATTCTCAACTCTGAAACCAGAGTTTTATTAAAGAGTAAATTAAGTCATTAGTGAAATCATTCTAATGTAAAGGTAATCTAAGACATCACAGAAATCAATTCCTGTGGAATTCATACTGCATTCTTCATAGCTAAAAATTAGAGAATGATGAACAGAGAGGTTTTGGCAGCAGATGGGAAATAAACTGTTGTTCTGATACTGCAACTTTTTTTCCCGTTTTCTGAAGATCCTATGGAACTACTTTTTATAGCTACATCTGATAGCACAAACTGATAGTTGCTTCACTCTCAGTATTGCATTCTAGATTCAGTTTTCATAATGATTCAGTAAAATTCTTCAATGTCTTCCTAAATCTGATTATTTCATTATAGTTTATATCCCTTAATGGATGACATTCAGGAAAAATATACAGGCTCACCCTTATGAAAGGCAATTCACAGAATCACAATGTTAGGGATTGGAAGGGACCTTGAAAGATGTTCAGTCCATTGCTCCTGCCAGAGCAGGATCCCCTAGATCCAGTAATACAGGGTCATGTCCACGCAGGTTTTAAACATCATCAGAGAAGGAGACTCCACAACCTCCCTGAGCAACCTGTTCCGGTGCTCAGTCACCCTCACCATGAAGAAGTGTCTTCTCATATTTATGTGGAACCTCCTGTGTTCCAGCTTGCACCCATTGCCCCTTGTCCTGTCACTGGGTGACACTGAGCAGAGCCTAGCTCCCTTCCTCCTGACACCCGCCCTTTCCATATTTGTAACCATTAATGAGGTCACCCCACAGCCCTGTCTTCTCCAAGCTAGAGACCCAGTTGCCTCAGCCTTTCCTTTCAAGGGGGATGCTGTACTCTGTTAATCATGTTTGTGGCTCTGCACTGGACTCTCAGGTGTAAGGACAGATACATAAATGGTCTCTAAATTGGGAAAATAGAAAAATTAAACTATCTTTGAAACTCATTTACACTCTGAGTCATTCTACTCACGTAGTAGCTTGTATATATTTGAGCATTAATTAATCACTGTTGTGACAGCATGTTACTCTGGTGCTATAGCTTGACTGCCATATGAACAACTGCTTGCAGTGAAATTAGAAAGGTAATAAAACATTTTAGAGTGGGAAATGAAATATTTCAATCTTATAATTGACCAACGAATTTTAATGTACATTTTTGAAAATGTATTCGTCTCTTTTCACGGTACCCTTATAAGGTTCTAGCTGATTTCCTCAAAGTTGAGGGGCTAGGGGTGGCTGGGTTTATTTATTTCTTAGTAGGAGTGTGAACTGTGAGAGTGTTGATATAAATCCAACACTGGAGGTTATAAAATAATATTTATTCACATATGAAACGTTATACAGATTCGTATGATTGTCAGGGATAAAATTAATTTGCAGAAAGTAGTATGTGCCTTTAAGGGATGCAGACAGACAACCCAACCTATGAAATAGATACAAATACAGACACAAAGATGGGTTTCTTGCCAACAGAGTTTGGGGTCCCAGAAGAGAGAGAAGACCAGTTGATGCCCTTTTCGATTTTTGGTGTCAGGTTAGTTTCCCCCACCTTACTTCTGTCCCCAAAAGACTGAGGTTTTCTATTGTGTTACATATTACATGTGTGTGTGAGGAGGCTGCAAAGAGTCTCCTTGCGGGTACCAGTAAGCACAGAGATCTTGATGGGCAGTTTAGCTTTTGATTACCTTATAAGGGTTCATCCTTTGTGTCCCTCACTATTCTGGGAAGAGAATTGAGAACACTCCATTCTTTTGTGTCAATACAGCTCCTCATTGTAGAGCCTTCACTCCCTCAGTCAGGGTCTGGCTTTAGATAAATTCAATGGATGCTTCTTTTTCTGTTGACTTGGCTGATGACTTCTTCCTGCTTGTTTGTGTTCTGCTCCCCAACATTGGCTTATATCTTCCACACTTGCCTGGTATGGCTGTGTGCTGTCTATATCACCTTTGCAGAAAGAATTGGACGTGCCTAAATGTTGTTACTAAAAATATCATAAAGTCTTCCTTAAAGTTTGGGTTTTTTTCTGTGACGCATGACTTCAGTTACAGAAATTAATGTATACGTTCTATGAATAGTGGGCGGGTTCTGTTCGTTGAGTTTGACAGGTTTGTTTTTTTTAAAGTAATTGTGATTATAACAGGTCTCATCTTTTAAAAAATAAGCGTTTTAAAGTAAGATACATAAATTTAATTGTACCTGTCAACATTACCTACTCTCACAAACTGAGTAGACATAATCTTATTGTTGTTATTCATTACTAACTTGTCTAAGCATTTCAAATCCTTTATGAAACAGAGTGACTACCAGAGTAAGGACTCTACAAAAGTAAGATATTTACTGCATCTCAAAGAAGTTATCAGTTGCGTTTAAAATGAGACAAAAGTAGATCCAAGAGGATTGAAGTGGAAAGAGGACAGTGTGGACCAGTAGTTGCCAAGAGAAGATCATCAATTTCCCAGGTGTTTTGGTTTTACAGAATTACTGAGGTTGCAAAAGACCTCTAAGATATCAACCCCAGCCTATGACCTAACATCACCACATGGGCTAGACCATGGCACTAAGTATCACGTCCAGTCTCTCCTTAACACCTCGAAGGATAGGGATTCTGTCACCTTCCTGAGCAGTCCACTACAGTGTCTGATCTCCCTTCTGTGAGAACAGGCTTCCTAACATCCAAACGAACCCTCTTGTAGCACAGCTTCAGGTCCTGCCCTCTTCTCCTATCACTAGTTTGTTGGGAGAAGAGCCTGACCCTCACCTGTCTACAAATTCCCTTCAGGTAGTTGTAGAGAGGGAGAAGGTCCCCCCTGAGTCTCCTCTTCTCTAGGCTAAACAACCCTAGCTCCCTCAGCCTCTCATCAGACTTCCAGTCCCTTCCTCAGCCTCTTTGCTCTCGTCTGGACCTGCTCCAGCACCGTAATGTCCTTCTTAAAGTGAGGAGCCTACAAGTATACCCAGTACTTGAAATGAGGCTTCACTAGTACACAGTACAGGGGGAGAATTATGTAGGTATAATGGCTATTTGCTTGTGTCATTCTTTCTTAATGCAGTTTGTCTGTGGAGAATTCTTAATTCTTGCGAAGGCTTTATCATTGGTTAGATTTAGGTCAAGATGTCAGTATGTTTTGAATTTTTATTTTATTGTACTCATAAAATTAATAGTTTCACTGTGGAATGCAAAATACTGGATCCTTCCACTGTGGGGGAGAGAGGTAATTTAAAATGTTGCTTAACACCTTTAGGAGGTGCTAAAGATACCAACACTGGAGCAGTACCTGGGTGAGTGCATTTGTGGGAGGAGCAAACAAGGATCTTCAACCTCTTGCACAAGGACAAGCTTGCAGTCCCTCTCTCTGGAAAGCAAAAGGACAGGTCTCTAGCTCAGAACTGGTGAGCCAGCTTCAGCTTGAGCAGGAGTGGAATTATTAGGAAGGGACCTTGAAAGATCATCCGGTCTAACCCCCCTGCCACAGCAGGATCACCTAGACTAAGTTGCACAGGAACACATCCAGGCGGGTCTGGAACGTCTCCAGAGAAGGAGACTCCACAACCCCCCTGGGCAGCCTGTCCCAGTGCTGTGGTACCCTCCATGAGAAAAAGTTCCATCTGATATTTACATGGAACCTCCTCTGTTCCACCTTGCACCCATTACCCCCTGTCCTATCACCAGATGACCTTGAGAAGAGCCTGGCTCCATCCTCCTGACACCCACCCCTCACATATTTATAGACACGAATAAGATCACCCCTCAGCCTCCTCTTCTCCAAGCTCAAGAGACCCAGCTCCCTCAGACTTGCCCCACAGGGAGTTGTTCTACTTCCTTCATCATTGTTGCTCTACACTGGACACCCTCCAGTAGCTCTGTGTCCTTCTTGAAATGAGGGGCCCAGAATTGGACACAATACTCCATGTGGTCCCACTAGGACAGAGTAGAGGGGGAGAAGAACCTCTCTCGATCTTCTAACCACCCTTTTTGTGATGTACCCCAGGATGCTATTGCTCAAAGAAAATCTAAATTTGGTGAGTGTGACAGCATACAGACATCTTTCCAGTGTTATTGGTCAGAAGAAGTCAGCATTTGTTCCTTTTTTTAAGGATGCTTTTTCTCAGTGCATGGTTTTTACCAGCAGATGATGAGCCTGTTATTTTCTATTGCTCATTTTAGCTTTTACTTTTGGAAATATTTGTGTTTCGATATGAGCTGAGTGCTTCACTTCTTCTATGTAGCTTCTTCAGTAAGCATCTTTTGTAGTTAAGAAATCCTAGACTGCATGCTTTTCAGCCCTGAAATCAAACAAACATGCTTTTATGCTTAAGTAGATGTATTCAGAAAATATAAGGGAAAAGGAGTTCTTACAAGAGGAAAGTAGACATTTTTATAACAGATGTGTGATTTGTAGCATATGAATTTATATTCTTGGATCAAAATTAGTACAAAATCCAGGAGAAAGAGACACTTAGGCTTTAAGTCTGCACATTCTTCTCATACGTCTACATAACAGTGTTCACTCTTACAGATATAGATGACTCTTAAGTTTGTGCAGCACTTTATCTCTCTTTAGGATGTTATCTTCTGTCATTTTTGCTTGTGTTCAAGTATCTAATAACTTATTTTCCACTGCTTCTGGAAGCCTCCCCTTTTTTCTCCTTTTACTGCCCACCTCCTGTTTACTGTCTTCCTCCTGTTTTCTGCGGTCTTTCAATAGGCTTGGGCAATCTGTCTCTTTTCTGTGTTTTATTTCTAATCCCATTTCTTGTCTTCTTGTGGGTCAAGCCCCGTTTGGGATTAGCATTCAGTGTAAGAGGACCCATGACTTAGATATTAAATTAAATCCCAGTAGAGAACTAGAGGTAACAATCAAAGTCCTGTTAGAAGAGGAGGGATTGCAAGGATCTCGCCCATCTTAGGGAGGATAAGGAACCACAAAAGCAAAATTTGGGTGTGGTTTTTCACCAGAAATTGTTTAGGGTGGTGATTCTTTTTCATCCCACCAGTTTGAATGAATAAGTTTCTATTGCTGGCTCACAGGAAAGCATTTTTTACTCATCTCGGGTACATAATCTTTCTTGTAGCATATGAGAACTTTTTGAGGTGTACCACATTTTATGCTAAAAGACGTTTGAGTTGCTGTTTGGAACTTGGGGGAAGCAGACAGCGTAGTAATGCTATTCAGGCAAGGATTTATGAAAGGAGCTAAAGGCACTTGTTGCTTTTTCCCTTGCACAATAGCACCTGTCCAGCATGACAACCAGTGATGATAGAGTCTGAGTCCTATACCTGTTGAGATTTCTTATGAGAGAAAAGTAATATGCATGGGTTACAGGGGATTATTTAAGGATTTGATGCTCTAACTGAGGGGAAAATAGCAGGTGTAGTAAGTACTGGTCTAGGAAATTACTTATGGACTACTCCAGCTGCATTCAGTGGATTATTGGTCTGCAGGTGGGATGTTTTATTTTTGCTGCTTTGAGGTATGGAATTTGCTTCATCTTAATCCAATTTTGGAAGCATTCATAGAGTCTGTAGGGTAACATAGTTGTGAGAAACCTTGATGTGACTCGATGTGAGGAGGAAGTTCTTCACCGTGCGAGTGGTGAGAGCCTGGAATGGAATGTAGCTATTTTCCCAGGGAGGTGGTTGGGGCTCGGTCCCTGGAGGTGTTTAAGGCTGGGCTGGATGAGGCTCTGGCCAGCCTGCTCTAAAGTGGGGTGTCCCTGCCCATGGCAGGGGGGTTGGAACTGGATGATCCTGTGTTCCCTTCCAACCCTTACCGATTCTATAACTTCTTCCCAGTGAGGGTGACAGGGCACTGGAGGTGGCTGCCCAACGGGTTTATGGAGTCTTCTTCTCTGGAGACATTTGAAACCCGACTGGATCTCCCATTTGTCTGGGTGACCCTGTTATGGCAGGGGGGTTGGAACTGGATGATCCTGTGTTCCCTTCCAACCCTTACCGATTCTATAACTTCTTCCCAGTGAGGGTGACAGGGCACTGGAGGTGGCTGCCCAACGGGTTTATGGAGTCTTCTTCTCTGGAGACATTTGAAACCCGACTGGATCTCCCATTTGTCTGGGTGACCCTGTTATGGCAGGGGGATTGGAGTGGATGATCTTTCTAGGTCGCTTCCAATCTGTAATGTTCTGTTCTATGACTTGGTCTAGGTGATCCTGCTGTGGCAAGGGGATTGGACTAGATAAACCTTCAAGGTCCCTTCCAATCCCTGATGATTCTATGAATGAAAAAAAACAACCTAGTATTGTATACATAGGTAATTTTTCAAAGTCATTACTATTGAGTCAAATCTTCATGGCTCTGTGTTAATTTTTGAATGTTTCAATTCTCCATTCATTTTCTGGTCAAGATCTAACCCTTGTGTTAGTCTAGTGCAATTTTTTAGTTTAAAATAATAGATTACTTTCTTACTAATGGATTGTCAAGAAGACATCATGATTAAATGTTTTCAAATAGGTGGTGCAGGGGAAGAGTAAGTACTTATCAGTTATGAGAAACCTGGCTCTACTTTGAATTTGCAGAGAGTAGTCTATTTTAACAGTTCTTGCCAAAGAAAGGAGAGCAATTAGTCTTACTTTCCAGTTTAAAACTGTGATTCAAGCCATAATGTGTGCTGTGAGGTTAGTAATTAGTATTGTAACAGATAACTAATGTATGTCATTTATGAAGACCTAGATCAGTAGTGCAGCAAAGATTCTTTTGAAGTTAAAGGAAAGACTGAAGAAAGTGGATGTTTCTTCTACTACTTATGTCTGTGATAAAGCAGTAGCTGTCACTGCCTGAAAGTTTGGAAAGCTTGAAACACTGATGACTTCAAAGGCAAAGAATAAAGACCATGAGAGGCTATTTTACTGTTCCGTCAGAAAATGGGAAAAAAGAAAAAAAAGATAAAATTTCCTCACAGTTTTGCGTGCTTTTATTCTGTCCATTCATAGTTGGTGGGAACTAGATTTTATAACATTCTATGTCACTAGTTCTGATGTTTATAACATAAGTTAAGTAAAATAATTTGGAGCTATGGTAGATCTATTCCTTAAACAGTAAAGTAAATCAGAGTTAGCTGCTATTTAATACCTGTGTTTAGAAATGTTTCACAACACTGGATCACCAGGCACTGAGAGTGGCTGAGAATGATGCTCCATCCAGTTGGTGTTCAGTGACCAGTGTTGTCCCCCAGGGACCAGTGCTGGGCCCATTTCTATTCAACATGTTTATTGATAACCTGGGTAAGGGGTTCGGATCTCCTCTTAGTAAATTAATAGATGACATCAAGTCAGGGGAGGCAGTGTTGATCTGTTGGATGATAGGAAGATGCTGCAAAGAGATCTGGACAGGCTGGGTCAGTGGGCTGAGACCAAGTGCCAGGTCCTACATTTTGGCCACAATAACCCCCAGTAGAGCTACAGACTGCTGGATGACTGGCTGGAGAGCAGCCTGGCAGAGAAGGATCTGGGGTTACTGGTTGACAACCAGCTAAATATTAATCAGCAGTGTGCCCAGGTAGCACTAAAGTCCAATAGCATCCTGGCTTGTATCAGCAATAGTGTGGCCAGCAGGATTAGGGACATAATTCCCTACCCTGTAGTGGGTACTGGTGAGGCCTCACTTCGAGTACTGGGGAGACTTCCAAGCCCCTCACTTCAAGAAGGACATTGAGGTGCTAAGTGGGTCCAGATGAGAGCAACAAGGATGGGGAAGGGACTAGAAGGAAAATCTAATGAAGAGAGGCTGAGGAATTTGGGGCTGTTTACCCTGCAGAAAAGGAAACTCAGGGGAGACCTTCTCCCTCTCTACAATTACCTGAAGGGAAGTAGTAGTCAGGTGTGGGTCTGGCTCTCCTCCCAAGCAACTAATGACTGGACAATNGAGGCCTCACTTCGAGTACTGGGGAGACTTCCAAGCCCCTCACTTCAAGAAGGACATTGAGGTGCTAAGTGGGTCCAGATGAGAGCAACAAGGATGGGGAAGGGACTAGAAGGAAAATCTAATGAAGAGAGGCTGAGGAATTTGGGGCTGTTTACCCTGCAGAAAAGGAAACTCAGGGGAGACCTTCTCCCTCTCTACAATTACCTGAAGGGAAGTAGTAGTCAGGTGTGGGTCTGGCTCTCCTCCCAAGCAACTAATGACTGGACAATTGGGCAGAGCCTGAAGCTGCACCAGGGGTAGATTACATTGGATGTTAGGAAACCCTTCCTCATGGAAAGGGTGATCAGACAGTGGAATGGACTGCCCAGGGAGGTGGTGGAAGCCCATTCCTGGAGACATTTAAGCAAAGACTGGACATGGCACTTATTGCTGTGGTCTAGCCAATGTGGTGATGTTAGGCTGTAGGCTGGGCCTGATGGTCTCAGAGGTCTTTTTCAGCCTCAACAAATCTGTGATTCTTTACAGCTTATCTGCTAGAAAATATGTTTTATAATTCAATAACTTTTGTAAATGTTTTTAGTATTTTATAATTATTCACAATTTTTATGGTCAGCTTCAAATGTTTAATGTTTGTATCCAGTGCTAGTCTACTTATTTTTTATGGTTTACTTTATAGAGAATTTTTTTTTGACATTTATTTGTACTTCCTTCTATTGTATTGTGCTTTATTTATATTTCCTGAATTGATTTTTTTTTTTTAAGAACTCTCTCTAGGTTTCTTATTCTAACCAGAATGCATGAAGCTTTTACAGCTATAAATAGTGCTAAGATGCTGAGAGTTTTGATCAAGTCTGTGTTCAAGACTTTTTCCTGTTTTCAGGAAAAGTTAAAGTTGAATGGGCAGAAGCTCATTCATCTTATGAAGTTACTCAGGAGAAAAAGCAACCAGTGTCAGAGTAAACTACAGCCCTGGTCTGTGAGTGGTGAAACCATTGACTGCTGTGACCAATAAATGGTAATAATGGAAAATAGGGTTTTTAGAAACAGATGTGCTCTGTCATAGTTTCAAAGAACATCAGGAAGGGAGTGTAATATTTCTTACTTTGTATTTGATGTTGTGGTTTAGTTTTTATGATAATTGGAAGATTTAAGCTTTTAAACCTGATGCTGATATAATCGGCTTTAATAATAAAATCAGAGAAAAATGTTCCTGAGTCAATGGGTAGATTTTTGACATGCAGTGCTCTACCTGTTGAATTTAATGTTTAAATCATACATTTAATTAGACCTTTAATAAGGTGTGATGAGACCATTCAGACATTGTGCTACTCTCCTAAATCTTTAGTTGATAAAGTTTCAAATTGATTCTGATGTGTTTATAATCTTTCAGAGCCAGGATAAAATTGTATGGCTACCTATAATACACAGTGAGGAAGTGTTTACTTCTGTATGTGTTCTCAGCATATGGAGATGACTTGTAACTCCTGGATGGTCAAATAGAGGAGGGCTGCTAGAGGTATCTTTCCTTGATAAGGGATAATAAGACACAGTCAAAATAATATTCCTGTGTAAATCCTCTTCATGTGCATTAAGAGTTCTAAATGCCCATGTATTCTGATTCTAATCTTAACTGTGATCAGAATAAGACAAAACCAAGAACAAAGCCCTTTCTTATTTAGAATGACTGGTCTGGTACCTTTTGGCATTTTTGTTTTGATGTCAAAATTTGCAGCAAGGGTCATAATTTATGCAAATATATTTTGCAGAACTCAATCAAAATTAAAATAAATAATGTTGTTGGATATCTTCAAGGTTTCACTAAAGTAGCAGCTTTTGCTGTTCAGGGGAATTTCCTGTAATTTTGTGGATCTACCTAAAATTCCTGCTTGTCTTTTGATACGTACACTCTGCCATAGTCATACAACATGCGAGTTGCAAGAAAACTTTCAAGAGCACATGTTTACCATCTACTTAAAAGTGCTGAGTTTAATGTCCTTAAGTCTCCATGTATAAAGATAGCACAATAGATTGTGCCCTTTTGTACTTAAAATCCCGTGGTAAATATAATAACACAATAAAACAACTGAATGACTTTAAGCCATTGAAGTAAATGACTGGGAAGAGTGGCAACAGAGCAAGGTTGAGAGAGACTGGGAAGGATCTGTTGAAGTATTGGGTAGGCATTCAGGAAAAAAAGAGCATCTTGGGGTGGATACTCTATTCTGTAAGGAACGACGCCAAAGTTGCCCGGGGAATAAGTGCCAAGATCAATATTTTTTTGCACTTCGACTAATGTTTTAGAAATGTTATAAAGTTCTTTAAAAGAATCTCATACTGTTATTTTGATGTAATGGATATGATACATGGAAAGGGGAACTCAGGTCTAAGAATCAAGATTTCCTTAACCATAAAGTAACGTACCCTGTGCTGGAGTTCTCTATCACCAAGATTGTTGTAGATGAAATTGAATTTGCTAAGGTGTCATTCCAGACACTTAGTGCCAGCCATCAGTTGTCAATCAACTATGAAACGTATCAACTGGAATTCGAGATTTGCCAACTGTATTTAAACACATTCCAGGTAAAAAGATGAAGCTATTTTCATCTAAGAAAACAAGGTAAAGAAAATGGCAGAGTCAGCTGTTCTGATCTGCAATTTCAGCTCCGCTGGTAATTAGAGCGATTCAGCAGCAAGAGATTATAATGTACAAATTGACCATTGTGTGTGATACTCTCCTGTGACATTTATGATTATAGCTATGTATGTTAAAAGAAAACACGGTGTTCTGCCTGTTTATCAAGAACAAATAGCTCAAGACTCAAAAGATAAAGAATGCTCCAAAGCTTTTCCTCCCTCTTGGCCTTTCATCTTTTTAAGAATGATGATTTTATGATATTGTAACAATTGGGTATTATCATCGCTTTGTTCTGTTGGGATATTTTAAATTGTATGGCTGGTTACATTTGGAATAAGCAATAAGCTCTCTTAGTGCTGTCTTTATTTTAATGCTAATCTTTTTTTCCCTCTATATCTTTTGTTAGTATATTTTGCTGAAATGAAATACTACTAATTCTCTTAAAGAGTGTTAAACACCTGGAGATGTGTAACTTACAGTTTGAATGTTTTCTAGTAAGTTTTATTCTCCTAAACTAGCTGCTGAATATTCACCTTCTGTAAAGAGTGGGATAAATGATATTTAGGTTATGTACCACTGAAATTCTTTCATTTCCTTAACATTCATTGGGCCAATTAATTCTAAGCGAGCAGAGCCCGTGCCCCATCCATCTTTATTGTAACTGGTAATAAAGAACCTTCTAGGTTTGACATATTGTCTTGACAATTATTCTCAAGACATTATATAGCAGTTGTATCTGTCAGCCCGTGCAGTATGGAATATTTTAACTGGCAGTCGTCCAAGAGTGAACATTAATTTTAGCATCTCTTCTTACAGTTCCTAATCAGGATATTCAAGGGGTGATTGCACTAACATTGTTTGAAGACTACATCTACTGGACAGATGGGAAAACCAAATCACTCAGCCGTGCCCACAAAACCTCTGGATCACACAGACTATCGCTGATTAATTCCTGGCACACCATAACAGACATTCAGGTGTACCACTCTTACAGGCAACCTGATGGTAATTATTTTGTTCCTGCTTTCTATACAGTATGTTGATGTATTTCACTTAGTATCCAGTTGTTGAGTTTGGAACTAATTTATCTGCAGTGAGTTATTTTAGTTTCTCTTTCATTTGAAACTGTAGATGTTTTCAAGTGAGCATGTGTAAACATAAATCTGTGATTAATAGCATATCAGGTTTTAAATAAATGCTATATATCTTGTGCAGTGGTGACATGCCAATTTGAGTACTAAAAATTAACTCATACCCTGTTAAGTTCCTTTGCTGTACAATTTAGCAGTTATTTCAGATGGGAACAGCTGATGACAACTTCTAATAGCTTTTTAAAGTTTATGAAAAAATTTCACATGCTTTGAAAAGTAAGAGAGTATTAATTATACACAAGAATGCTGTTATTTAGAAACTTGTTGGACTGAGGGAATGGCAGATAATGTAGGAGTTACGATTGTGTCTGATGTCCCTGCGTTTGAATTTCTGAATACAAGCTGGCACTTGACCTAGATAAGCTGTTTTTTCATCTAATTATAAAAAAACAACAACGAAACAACCAACCAAAGAAGAAACCAATCAGTGCTCTTTTCTTCCCCTCATTCTTTCAGTATCAAATCTACATCCACAGCCATAATTAGTTTTTGCATACAACAGAGAATAGCTTCAAGGCAAAAGGAAAGGTAGCCTCTTTGGGGTTTTTTATTTGAGGCATTCCATTTTAAAAATAGTCTGTGTAAGATATTTTTCTTCCTCTGTGAAGCAGATACCCTGAAGTATACTGAAACAATAGGCTTTGATATTCTTTTGCTATTCTGTCCGCAGTGTCTAAACATCTGTGTACCCTAAACAATGGTGGTTGCAGTCATTTATGCCTTCTAGCCCCTGACAAGATGTACACTTGTGCCTGTCCCACTAACTTTTACCTGGCTGCAGATAACAAGACATGCTTATCCAACTGTACTGCCAGTCAGGTAAGGGCTTATTTATGGGGGAAGGGGGAATGGGGAGTATCTTTTGCTGTAATATCATAGCTGCTTGGCACCACACCCACTATTGCCTATTTCTGAGAAGGAGTTAGATGACTGACATGCTGGTACTTCACTGCATTGGCTAATGGTTTGAGTTGGAAGAGACCTTACAGATCATGTAGTCCAATCCCCTGCCATGGGCAGGGATGCCTCTTCATTAGACCAGGTTGCTCAAAGCTCATTCAACCTTCAGGGATGGAACACTCTTAGACAGCCTGTTCCAGTTTTTCATGTGCATTTTGATGTCCCATCTAATGCAGGTAGTTGTTTACTCAGGCCATTCCAGGCATACCCCTGTAACTCTGCCTGTTGAATTTGCAGTGTGTAGAAGAGAGTGCAAGCATTTCATGTAGAGTGTAACAGAATCTAAGAGTTAGTCCCCATTTCCTGGGATTCAGTTCAGAATTTTATTTTGACAGCCTCAAGTCCCTTATGGTGAGCACAGCAAGGCTGGCACCTTAAAGCAAGAAGTGGGATGGCTATGTTAGCAAGTAGAAAACCCTAAGAATGAACCCATGAGTTTCTCTTTGTCTCCTACATTTGGAGGCCTTCTGCTGAGCTACTCAGAGCCACATGCCACTGTGGAACAGTTTCAACAGTTTAGAATACCTGCCTCTTAAACCCAACCTATCATACAGCAAGTTCCTCAGTTTTGCACACGAATGATGTAGCTCCACTTCTAGATCCTACTATATAAATGGCCCTGAAACCCTACACTTTCTTAGAAGAAAAACTAAAACTGAGCTCAAGGACCAAGTTTAAGATACTGTTCACATACAGCTGTATTGACTAATGAATGATTTAAAAAATGTAAAGAAATGAAAAAAAATATGTCTAGTCAGAGGAAATAAAATTACTTGAGCTTTTTAGTCTGTTGTGGTCCTTCCTTTCTGTCCTCAAAGACACCAGGGCGGAAAACCAGCACTTCATAAAACTTGCTGATGATCTGCCCAGATTTTATCCATAGCTTTAGCCACATAATGCACTCTGATTTTAGGTTTAGCCCTGGAAGATGGCATCTAGTAATTTCACCTGTTTGTTTTGCCTGCATTATTCTTTTGTTCAGAACAAAGATATAGTGTTACAGCCTCAGCTCACAGTAGAGACCCTGTCAAGGTCTTACAAAGGAGTTTTCTTTTTTGTACATGTGTTTTATCCTTTAGAATGCTGGGAATGCTTAGATTTGGGGTTTCTCATTTAATTCAAACAGTCTATAGCAATACTGTATACAATAACATATATTAAGATAGTTTTCTGTACCTGAGATTGCTTTGTTTTATCTGGAAAAATATTGTGTTCTTGAACAGAGTATAAGTCTGTTTAAGAAGTAAAATGGTTGTTTTAAATAAGATCTTAAAGAACTGAATCATAGACTGCAGCCAAATGCAATGAGTGGTTTATTTCAGGGGCACAATATCTTAAAAGCTGAATCTGTTTTTTCAGAAACTGCTCTTTTTGTTTATAAATAGGCATTCATATCAAACCTTTTCTTCCTTCTTCCCTTCCTGTTACAGTTCCGTTGCAAAACTGACAAATGCATTCCATTTTGGTGGAAATGTGATACTGTTGATGACTGTGGGGATGGCTCTGATGAGCCTGAAGAGTGCCGTAAGTACATTTTGACTTTGGGCTCACCTTTTTCAGTCAGGTCCATTTCAAATACGATGCCTTTATAGAGCAGTTTTATTTGCAGCACTGTTTTCTTTTCCTTGATCTGTGTTAAATGTGCAGGTTCTTATTTATCAGCCTTTAAAAGGTTTTCATTAACTCATGACTACTAAAGGTCTTACAAGGTCTTTGGAATATCATCAGAACATATTTTTCCTGTTTTAATCCTCTACTTGATGATAGTTACATTTTTTTTCTGAAGATTTTTACTTTAAAACCTTTATAAGGTTGATGCTTTTTATATATAACTACAAGATTCCACAGGCTTTATTATTTTTTTTATATATAACACAAATGTGGAATTTAGATTCCATTGGCTTACATGCAATTATTCAAATTCAACTTCCCATTATTATTTAGAGTGCCATTTTCTGAATAATATTCTCAGTGTGACAGCTACTAAGATGCTGTGTATTTCTCACAATGTGCTTTATGCTTCTATAATTATTGTCAAAGGAAAGTTTAGAGACCTAAATCTCCCCCCCTCCGATTTGAACAATTTCATATGATGAACATATTTCACACATCTGATGTAGCTGTGACACTCTCTCCTGAAGATGATGCAGACACTACCAGACTCAATATTCTCCCATAGACTGAATAGTAGGTTACTGTAATACTCTCATGTTGATTATTGTAGACAACTGGAAATCAATAGTGATGATGTTTTCAACTTCCCTAAGGATGGTTAAGTTTGCTGTGATGGTAGCTGACACTTGTTGGAAAAGAGCCTTTGTAATTGCATTTGTAAGGAGTAATATCTGTGGATGTTCTGCCATTTTTCAGACCCAGACAATGACTATTTTAATACTTTTGTATTAATCTACATAAATCTAAAGATTCTTGCCTTGTTCCTTTAAGCTTCTATGCAAAACATGCTCTACTTGTTCTATGATCTTCCAGTTAAGTAACCATCAATTAATTTGCTTCGTGTTGAAATCTCTCACCCACATTTTTACAAGTTGGTAATTAGTTTTTCTTTGTGCTGCAGAGGTCTTTGAGGCTTTAATGGATGTCAAGATAACACTTTAAGCTTCCCTATTGATATAATATATTTGCATGGGGGTACATAATTGCTCATTCACTCAAATGGCAGTGGCTATAAGAAAGAACAATGTTAGACCTTCTGTGGGAGTGGAATTAGGGTGGGATAGTGAGTTTCTTAAATGCAGACTTAAGTGTTTAGATCCTAAATTGCAAGTTTCTTTTGAGCAAGTAATGAGTATCAATTTCTAGAGGATTGCACTCTGTGTCATTAGAAAGATATAACTACAATTAGGTACATTCAAATCTCAGGCTTGGAAAGTAATTTTGCAATAGTCTATGTACATTTTGGTTGCTAGTGTCTACTGAGATTGAGACTGTGTAACAAAATACAACGCTTGGTAAGTTATTTTGATTATTCCATAGAGGAGAAGCAGCATTATTGGTACTTTAACCATTCCTCTGATAGTATTTATAAGTAGTTTTCTTCTTTTCTCAGCTGAATTCAAATGTCAGCCAGGACGTTTTCAGTGTGGAACTGGACTTTGTGCCCTTCCAGCCTTTATCTGTGATGGAGAGAATGATTGTGGGGACAATTCTGATGAACTGAACTGTGGTATGTGATTATACACATTGTAGCTTTCAGAAACATCTTAATGCCTTAAATTACAGCAAACAAACAATAATTGTATTATTTTAAAATGTTTTCATCTTAAACTTTTACTCTTTTTAACCTGATATTTTTCCTCTTTTTACTTACAGACACACACGTGTGTCTATCAGGTCAGTTCAAGTGCACAAAGAACCAGAAGTGTATTCCAATAAATCTGAGGTGCAATGGACAGGATGACTGTGGTGATGAAGAGGATGAGAGAGACTGTCGTAAGTTCTGTTTAGAGACTTTGACAGGAGTAGCTGGTTTTACAAGGAGCTGAAGTAAAATATGTAAAATACCATAAATGCCCTCTATGTAATATAATTCAAGGAACATCCAATCCCGTTAATTATGGGACCGATTGATGTACAATACTTCATATACAACAGAACAAACTAAAATGTCATTTATTAACTTAGCTTTTTTGAAGTCATTGTTTACACCCCTCTCTTCTTTCCAATTAATTTCAAGCATTTAAATTGGTTTCTGAAACATCCATTTTACTCTTAACCACCTCACGAATGACTCATCTTCTAGAGGCTTTCATCTGCCATGCCTTGCAGCAACACATTTCAATATAAAAAGATATTTTTCTGCATCTTTCTTGGAAAACATCATGTTGATCCATAACTGCTCCTACATCCTTTTTTCTTTGGTAGAGTTTTCTACCTTTCTATTCCCTTTCCTCTGTGGACTTGTTCATTAATTTACCTGTGTAACTTCATTTCCATTTACTCAGCTTTCAATACATTTTACTTCTCATAAATTCATTTTCTCTCTGCATTTCTTAGCTGTGAGATCTCTTCGATATAATTTAGAATGGAAATGTATTGAATAGCTTGTGTCTTTGCTTATTTTTTAATTAAATTGATTGTACTGTCCTTCACTCAATTCATTGTTCAGATCTACTGCTGATTGAAGGTCCTTATTTTCTGCATTAGCTTTCTCAAAGGTTGCTTACATTGCATTTCTACAATGAACATGGTCTTCTGCAAGGGAAGGTTTGCTAAGGACACAAAGGTTGTGTCGATGTTTAATGGCCATTGTCCAAACAGCTCAGCAGAGCTGTAGCCTCTGACTGTCAGCAATATATGTTGTTTTGCATGTTATGATTCTTTAAAACTGATTACATGTGGTGAGGCAAACTCCTGTGCAAGATAGAGGAGATTGCTTTTTCATAATAAAGAACATCACATGGTATGAAAGGTTCCCAAAACCATGAGGGGTAGCTGACAGAAGATAATCAGGCAGCAGTGTCTGCAGCACAGCAGTGCTCAGGGATTGAGGGAGGGATAGGGTCAGAATCAGCAGTGACGGAGTGGAAAACTTGCTGGCAGTGGTGGGGATAGGACAGTCTGCTGTGTATGAAGCAAGCTTTCCCATTGACAGAAACTCGGCCATCAACCCACCTACCTGCAAAGACACAGTGGGGAGTGGGGGAGGTTAATTATGTGCATTTTTTATTTCTGTTCTGCCTTACCTGCACTTTATTAGGTTCAGTTCTGCCTTACCTGCACTTTATTAGCTTCTCTCTAAAGAAAGCGAAGTGAGATAGTTTATATTTTAATAAAACCTTGCTTGTGACTTCCGAAAATGCTTCACTTGCCTTTGGGGAGACTACAAAGAAGGGAAAGCTTTAAGTAGATTTACCACAAGGTTCATATTGACCTGGGCTTCTGTCACAAGACAGATAACAGATGAAATTATCTATTTAATTCTAATTTCACTGAAGTAGGATTCACAAAATACAACCTTTTATTTCACCTCTACCACTGTTTCATTTTATGTATCAAGTGGCCTTGATACTTAAGGATTTCCATGTATAAAATTGAAGTAGTTATGCTGGTCTTCACTATAAAGCACTTTGAAATCCCCTGATGAGGTATCCTAGGTGAGAGCCAGTATTATTTTTTATAAGTATAGTTAGAAGTGCAGCCAAATCTAATTGCTCTTGAATTCCAGAGCTGTAAATTTATGTATGGAAACATGACAGAAAGAAATAAAACATTTCCATTTAACAAACCTAATGTTTTTCATCTTGCCAAACCCAAGAAACGAGACCGGTAGTATCAAAGAGCAAATTGCTTTTCAAAGGGGATAGGAGAGTTCATTAAAAACATATTGGAGTTCTGAGGGTAAACTTGGGACAAACAGTCCTATGGAAAAACAATATTAGAGAATAAAACATGCTATCTCAATACTAGAAAACACTGAGGTGCTGGAGCAGTTCCAAACAAGAGCAATAATGTTGCTGGAGGATCTGGAGAGCAAATCTTATGAGGAGCGGCTGAGGGAGCTGTGGCTGGTTAATGTGAAGAAAAGGATGCTGAGGGGAGACCTTATTGCTGTCTGCAACTACCCGACCGGAGATTATAGAGAGAAGGAAGTTGGTCTCTTCTCACCAGTAACAAGTAGTAGCATGAGAAAATGGCCTCACGTTGCACCAGGGAAAGACATTGAGAAAAAGTGCTTTATTCAAAGGATCTTTAGGCCTTGGAACTGACTGCCAAAGGAGGGGGTTGGATTGCCATCCTTGGACATGTTTCAAAGTCATGGAAATCTGGAGCTTAGCGACAGGGTTTATCAGTGGCCTTGAGACAGTTCAGTTGATGGTTGGACTCAGTCTGAGTGTTGCTTTCTTACAAACGTTGTGTAAGTGATGCAGAAGATATCCCATTTCTCAATTTTTAAGATATATGTTTTTAAAAAACAAATACTTTTAATATTAGCAGAAGTTTGTAGTTTTAATTTGGAATATTTTTATTTAAAGCTGAAAACAGTTGTTCTCCAGACCATTTCCAGTGTAAAACAACAAAACACTGCATTTCTAAACTGTGGGTATGCGATGAAGACCCAGACTGTGCTGATGGATCGGATGAAGCTAACTGTGGTGAGTGTGTCAAGGTTATTTTTTTAATGTATCACTGCAGCTAGAAACAGGTGGCAAAAGGAAATAGCCATCCTTCTTAGTATGTACTCTTTCAATGTATGGTAATATTTTTGTGATATGATAGTTGTATCTGGCTCATACAGTTCTTGTTGAATGGTAAACTTTATATCAGTAGCCTATAAATTTCATATTATACTACTACTTAATTGGCAGGAGCTATAGATGAGTATCTCATTTGGAATGCAGTGACATTCTTCATTTTTCTAGCAGTGTTATCCCGTTTCTGTCAATGTATTCTGCGTACTTTGTTGCTGCTGAAGTTCATAGTGAAAACCATTTGCAAGGAATATTAGTTAAGAGTAGCTGTGCAGAAAGGACCAGAGCAGATATGAACTTGACATGACCAACTTTTGCTTCTGTCTGAGCTCCAAGGAGTTATGTGGCCTAACACACCACTCCACAAATTTTGCATCAGCATAGGACTCCTCCAGGACCTGTGATGCTTAGGAAACTTCCATATGTAAGTTTAGTAGTTTGAGGAGGAAGATCAGCTATAGGAGAAGACCAAGGAAAGAATCACATCATTACAAAACATGAGCCTACTTTCTGTTAGGATTTGCACAGTGTCCGAAACCACAGTGGTCTATACCATAAAACAGAACTACTGGACCTGATGCCAAGATTATCTTTTGTTGCTTTTTTGAAGTTTCATTGCTGGATCACAAATACAACTGTACAGTTTTTAGCATGTTTTTCATTGACAGAACAGATTACTTGGTTATATTTCTGCAGAAACTGTAAAAAATACTTTATTTTCTTCATCTTAGCCGGTATGTGAAAGGACGAAATGTCATCTCTGGCTTTTGTGTATTACTGATTAGATCTTGGTATTTCTGTTGAATATGGAAGGATAAATAGAATACAATCTGGCATTAGCCCTCGTTTTATGGGCAGGTGTTTCAAAGGGAGATTGGGGACTTTCGTATGAGCACTTTAATAAACATGGGATGAGTTTCTGGTTCAAAACTTGATCTTCTGCAAAGCTACAGAAGCAAAATTCTTATTTTCAGCAGATGGTATAGTAATGCTCTCTAATGTTAAAAAAGTGTTAAGTGCTTGTCAATGTAAGGGTTTGAAATGTCATAGACTGCCTGCTTGAGAATAGGTCATAGGAAAAAATAGTGAGAAAACAACAGTCAGGATATTGGGATGAATACAACAGGAAGCATTGTAATTATGTAGTTTGAGTGTACACAACTGATCTGCAATATCATTTACCATCATCTTCTAGATATTTCAATATTAGTTTTGCTTTATTGTTCCAGTTTCAAAACCACACCTGAAACAAAACACAAAAAGCAGCAGTTTGGGCTGTAAGCATCAAATCTAATGCCTTTAATTTGTTGTCCGTTCCATTTCATGGGGAGATGAGGCAGGTTGATTTAAGCTAGTGTTTCAGTCCTTAATTCTGTCAGTTACTAGAACCTATTGAGTTGTCATGATAATCACTGTGCAGTCTGAACTGACATAGTATGAAATAGCCTAATGGAAATGCAAAAACTTTCTACTGGAATATCACAGTGATGTGTCATTTTGACCTTTTTTTTTCCTAATAAAATTTCACTGATAACTGTTTAATTTACTTCACCTCAGTCCTTAGAACCTGAAAGAATTCCTTAAGAAATACAAACATAGAATAAATGAAACAGAGATGGCTCCTTTCTGTTGGAGGATTCTCTTGGGAATGCTCATGCATCTCTGAGAGGCTCCAATGTCAAACTGTAAAGAGGAAAATTCAGTGAAAATTTACTGCATGAAGAAAGTGAATCCCTGTAAAACACTATATGCTTTATAATGTTTTAATTTCTATAAGTAGATTTCCAATCCAAGACTATCAGCTAGGCAAAATGTAAATCAAAATCCAAAATTTTCTATCAGGTATGGTTAGCCTTAGATTATTATGGGGAAATACAATTCCATGGAAATACATTTTCTGAGAAATGTGTCTTTTGTACATTTTCAAATGGATACCCTTGTGCTTTCCTGTGATTCCTGTGAACCTTTGTATGGCACTCTTAACAGAAAAATTCAAGAAGCCAATGAACATTTTGAGATTCAGTGCAGGAATACCCTGCATTCAACTTGTGATAACTTCAGAATTTTCCTGGTTTTTAATTTAAATGACAGTCTGGACAGTCCATAGTTTAATTTTATAATCAAATTTAAAAGTATGTCTCATTTGGGATGAACAAATACAGATAGTCTTAAAGAATGTGGTGCTGAAAAGAAATTATTTCCTAAAGGAACATTTCAAGTATTATGCTTGCTCCTTTTTAAATGTGACAGGACCAGTAGTGGCTTGTTACCATTTAGTAGCAGTCTTTCCCATTTGGACCTGTCTGCAGTGATGTGGATGATATTTCTCTTCATTACAGATAAAAAAACTTGTGGGCCTCATGAATTCCAGTGCAAAAACAACAACTGTATTCCAGATCATTGGAGATGTGACAGCCAAAACGATTGTGGTGATAATTCTGATGAAGAAAACTGTAGTAAGTGTTAACTAAGTTCGTATTATGAGGAGTCAGTTTAGCAATGTGTAAGAGCAAGCTTCTAAATTTTGATAAACTGTATGTGTATGTTTTTACCTAACACCATCTGATCTGCTGAAAATCAATTGACCACACTTGAAAGCGTCCCTTGCTAAACAGATGACATTGGTAAGTTGAGTGTACCAAGACACAGCCAGTGCCTCAGACTACAGGACAGAGCAGTGAACTGTAGTTTGCATTGGCTTCTTTTAATTTTCTTTTACTTGTCAATGCATACTTGACTTCCAACTGTCAAATCCCATATTCTACTCTTTAAATAAAATACAGAGGGCTGACGCAGTTGTAAAATTCAAAATCTCGGAAGCATTGTGAAAATATGTAATACTGTGCAGTCATTGGAAATAAATGTATAAAATTCTTTATGGGCTGTCAAACCACTTAAGGAATAAAGTGTAATGAAACAAATATATCCAAAATTAGAGCTTCAAAAGCTTTTGACAAACTATATTACACTGCACATTATGATAAGTTGAGTATAGAAAGGGCTTCTCAGGCAACTATATCAGAAAATGTGCTGTTTCCCAAGAATGCAAAATGAAGTCATTGAATTGTAGAAATTCAACTCCAGGATTTACATTTCACTGTATAGTTTCTTCACATGCGTGCACAGGATCCTGCTGAACTTCAGAATTAAAATGGGATGCCTAATTAAAATGTCATATAGCTGTGAAAAATTATTAGTGCCGATAATTATGCCCATTATGGCTTATTTAACAATTTGTCTTACAATCTGTTGTACTTTAACTGATTTTGGACCCTGTTGAGTGAGAGTTATTAGAAAGCTTCTAGGTCCATTCTACAAAATCAAATGCATTTGTATCTTTTGACTTAATACCTTTTTTGGGTGGGACTTTGCTTTCAGAGTTACTTTGGATTTTTATACACAAGTGAAAGCATATATAGTAATTTTTTTTCTTTCAGGCCACTTAAAAAAATCAAAATTCTGTAATAATGACTATTTTATTTCCACTGAATAGAAGGCATCAGTAATGTTTCATTGAATGTAATTAAAAAGAATATACTGTAAACATTGAAGCAAAGGAAATGGAATAATGCTGTAGAAAGACGTATTCAATCAGTGTAAACATATTGCTGTTGCTAGAGAATCTTCTTAATGCTGTTTTGTTGCTTCTCTACAAGCAGTCAAGAGAACAAATTATTTTTTGTCCTGGGATAAGCCTGTATCTCAAATGCAATGAAAACTAGCAATTGTTTAAGAGACATGTTTTAAACTAGCTTATTGAACAAAACCAAGCTCAAATGTCTCATAATGTCATCTTGAGTGAATTTTGAGTGGACAAATTACGTTGCTTAAGGCTCATCTGTCTTGGTGCAAGGCAGTTCTCTAAAAGCAGCTAGGTGTCAATGCTAGCCAAAGGCAAGTATGTACTTTAGTATGATAAAATGATGGTTAAAATATCATTACATTGAAAGGTGTAATCTTTTCTGTTCACCGAGCAGTCTTATGCTTAGATTAACAAAGAACAAGTGCCTTCTTTGGTTGAGTGAAATAAAAAGCTAAGAACAGTTATTGAAAACAAATAAGAAATTCTGCATTAAATGTTACATTAAGTATGTGAATAAAACCCACCTATAACCACTTTAGCTTGTGTTTCCAGACCTTCAGTCTCCAGGATGCACCACACTACTGTTTTTAGCAGTATTGTAATGAAGTATTATAACCAAAGGTGTAGAGAAGTTTGTTTTTTAACTCCTATTCCATTTTGTGCCACATTTGGTTTTGGCTGGTATAGAATTCATTTTTGTCATAGCAGCTCCTTAAAAAGGAGACTACAAATTTTAATATCATATCCTATTTTAAGAAAAAAATTGTATTGGTGGTTTTTGCCTCCAACTTTTATATCAATCTCTTAAAAATTGTATTAATTCATGGCTTAGTGCAATATCTTTGCATATTAAATGCAAACCATAAGGTCCTTTTCTTGTTTGCGTTTAAGTTGATGACAAATATCTTTTGGCTCTACAGATTATTTGAAAATTTTAAGATGTGATAGCAGCAGATCAACTTACGCGCTGTGTTTCAAATATAATTCCTTCAAGTAATCCAAAAATTCTTTTCTTGGGAAGGATTTTCATTGTTTTTGTGAAGCGAAAGTTGAGAGATGGTGCCCTGCACTGGTTACACCGAAGTCTGTTAAGATTTACTCCTTTCTCTAGGAGGCTGAACACTGATAGGACAGTGCTCTTCTGTGTTCATATGCAAATCACCGAGATGTATTCAAGCAGCATCATAAAAATTTAGCTCTTTGTGTAGATTTCTCCAGAATCAAATCTCTGTGTATAAATAATTCATTAGCAGTATAGAAATTGTATTTGCTTATATTTTGCAAATCAATATAGGAACATGACAAATGTGTATTTGCATGTGAATTATTTTTTTCCACTAATTGTTTCCTCTACATAATTTATCATAGCGTGAGCTTCCTCTTCTTGGCCTCTTGACAAGAAAAAGAAGCAAATCTCAGGGACTTGCTAACATTTATAGAATGAGATTTTGCTTTGAAAAAAACAAAGAATTTGAAGTATTATGTGTTTAACGTTAGAAATCATAGAGATGCAAACCTTTGGTTATCTTGAATATAACATTGATGGAGAACTAATGGAATTTCTGTAGATCTGCTTTTATTATGACTTTCATATAACTTCAAAATGAAAACCAGTGCCTGCCTGAGAAATGAGATTTTTCTTAAAAACTTTCAAACAAGGTAATGTTAACCTTTTTTAGAAAACAAGATCCTTTTTTTAAAAAAATAACTTAAAGCTTCATTAAAACTCTTCTTTCTTCCAACATGCTTTGATTTTTTTATAATTAAAAAAAAAACAAACCAAAATCCTGAGTTCAATTTTACCTTAGGTCTGTGTAACTCATGTGTTTCTAATCTCATGCTGGTATTTACCAAACTCTTTGTAAGCCTCCATTTTGTGTTTGCTTTCATTGATTGATATGATGTTTTTTTCAAAAGCAGTCATGCTTCCCCTCCCATAACTACTTAAAGGACCCATTAGCATTAAGTAGTCTGTTTCTGTCCGCTTGTACTCTCCTCTGTCTCCTCTTTTAAGGTTCCTCCATTGATGTGGGCACTGCCATTTACCATTTGCCTAAACTATTTTCCCATCTCTTGGATGATAAATTCTTACTAATTAATACTTATTCTTGATTTTACATTACTTATCTAATGAAATGTTTACTCTGATGGAAATAATCCTACAAATAATCCTGGTTTGCTTTTTCAGTCCTCCTTTAACAATGGGTTTTTTTACTGACTGTCCTAAATTCTCTATCACAGCTTTTTCCTACTTTTGTTTAGTCTAATGGTCCACGGTCAAAACATTATCTGTGACTTTTTCTCTAATGGTTTTTGTGATTGTCCTCATTTTCAGGAGGAAAGGACATAGTTTTCTGCTGGTGGAATCTTCCACATTCCTGCCCTTACCAGTATTTTTGTGGCAGCAGTAGCAAATACAGAGCTGTGCAAACAATGAAGTAAACAGGCTGAAACAGCCACCTTGCCTTCTCATCCCTCCCTGCAGCCTGGTCGTTTCACCTGTACCTTGAATTAATTTTGTCTCTTTATTCCCCTTTACTGTGTCCACCTTTTGAAATGACTTGAGACCTCCCTGTGTTTTGTTTCTTCCCAGGGAGTAGAACAAAATGCCCATTTATCACAAAATATCCCACTTACCTTCAAACCTTTGCTGTCTCCAATCCATCTGCAAGTGCCCTTCTGTTTCCTCTAAAATTAATTGAAAATTCTATCCTTATCCTTGTCCTTTCTTTTACTTTACTGCCAAACTGACAGTCTTAAGTTTTGTGAAAGTACATTGTCCATTGACTCTTGTAACTCACTGTATTCTCAGTCTGTTAATTCTAAGAATTTTACCAGTATTTAAGGTGGTGCGTTATTGTCAGGCTTCCTCCCATACTTAATTGCTGGGAAACTGATTTTACTGATTTTTATTGATAAATAAATGCAATGAGAATAAATAAGTGCAATTAGAATTTCTAGTCTGTGTCACATATCTCACAAAACTTGTAATAAAATACTTGCAGTGAAATAATGTTTCTGTGGCTGCCATCCCATAGTTGTCCAAAGATAACTCCATAGAACTGAAAAAGCTGTGACAATACTTTCTAGATGTAAAAGTTATAAAATGTTATGAAACAAAATCCTACAGGAAAAAAACCTCAAGCCATCTTATAGTTTGCATGTTAGGTGGTTTTAACTTTGTGGCAGCCACCCATTGATTGATGGGGGGATTATGTATAGTCTATTTTATGGAAATGCTAATAAACCTAGGATTGTTACTTTTCTTTATTCAGAGCCTCAAACATGCACTTTGAAAGACTTCCTTTGTGCAAATGGAGACTGTGTTTCAGCGAGATTCTGGTGTGATGGTGACTATGACTGTGCAGACGGCTCAGATGAGGTAGGCATCTTCCAGGAAAATACATTTGTTTAGAAAATTAATAAGTTTATTGTATTGTTGAAGAATGAATTCCTGGATGGTTTTAAAAGCAGTAATGGGAATTCTACACATGAATGCAACAATGCAAATCTCTTCACTAAATTAGAACTAAACCTATTGGAATAGCTATCATAAAAAAGGAACGTGCAAATAAAATCATGTTTAACAATGTTCTACATCTGTTTGTCCCAGCAAATTCCTCTTCTCTCTTGGAAATATTTTGTGTCCTGGTTGGTAACATCTCTTTCTACACACGGTGGAGGTGTGGTTTCATTTGGATTATGGGGGGTTTCTTTGAAAAAACAATATAAACAGTCTGTTGTGTAACAGGTTATTGGGTAACACTTTGCAGTTTTACTGTTCCTTCCTGTCCCTTCTCTCCTGCAAGTGCTGGACCCCAGGGGCTTCTCAGCTACTTAGAGGGTGTAAGCCGCCTGTCATGAGTCGTACCTACAGATATATTTTATTCCACATGGCATTACTGTATTTCATAGTACAGGCTGTAGCTGCTGTGATCAACTGTCTCTATACCCATGTTTGTATTAACTCTTGATTTCATATATGTTGTTTTAATTGTACACAATACAGAGGTATTGTGAAAAAGGCTGTTCAAGAGATCAGTTCCAGTGTTCCAATGGTCAGTGCATATCAGCCAAATGGAAATGCGATGGCCATGAGGACTGCAAACTTGGTGATGATGAGAAAAACTGTGAACCAGGTATTGTTTTAAATAATGCTAAGAAATAAAATGAAGCAAAGAATAAATCAGAATCAAAATAAATCAAGAACTCAATATTCCTTAGGCACTAGAACTTAATACAAGTGCAAATAAATTTGAGATACTTAAACTTTTGACTGCATATCAAATTATCTTCCAGCTCATGTTTTGAAAATACCACTTATCTACAGCTATGCAATATGAAGCTTGTTGGAGGAATGATATTTAATTGAATTATGTATTTAATTTGATTACGTATTTCATTTAATTGAATTCTACGTATGCAGCCTATACAATTCTGCTCTGAATACAGCAAGTCACATTTACTAAAGTGTTTTGCATGGTTCATTCAAAGTTTACTATTCCTTATGCAGAGATTTTCTTTAGCAGATTATTAATTTTTTCATGGAAAAGGCAGTTGTTTGTTTTTGCAGGAAATTTCCTACATTTTTTGAACGGTTCATCTAGATGGCTGAGTATGATGGGAACCTGTAGTAAAATTTTCCTGATTAACAATGTGACAAAAATATCCACTTATGTTTTAAATAAAGCTGATTAATATGTATTTATATTAACTTTAATAATATACACATCATAATATCATGGAGGGGGGTTATGTTTAGCTTATTTAGTTATAAGCACTTAGGTAAACCTCACTTGATCACTAAGCCCATTTTAAAGAAAGCATTTTTAAGTACATGTGAGTTTTATCATTGTTATTACTCATAAAGAAAGCAGAAAAAGACCTTTCTCACTGATTAAACATGAGTATCTTTTCCCTAATGTTATACAGTTAGAGTATAATGAGTCTGTTTTATCATTTTATTGTAGTTTACAAACAGATCAGTTACAAGTACAAGTTTGCTCACTAAGTTTAACCAGATGAAAACATTAAATTCTAAACAAAATTTATTTCTAATTGTCTTTTTCTTAACGCTAAAATATGTGTTTGTAACCAGCATCTCCAACCTGCTCTTCAAGTGAGTACGTGTGTGCCAGTGGAGGCTGCATTTCGGCGTCTTTGAAATGTAATGGAGAGTATGACTGTGCAGATGGATCTGATGAGGTAGCTGACAAATTTCCATTGGGCTTTTTTTTCCTACTATTTGATATGCATTTTTTTAATAGTTTGATGTCTGGCAACTGGTGTGGTTTTGCGTGCATTGGCAGTTGATGTTGGTTCCCTGGTACTTATGCAACATTATGTTTGCTGTGTGACCACCTTATCAAGTTGTCAAATTTGTTTCCCCTAAGTCAAAACATGACAAAGTTTCAGAGGGAGTTTGCTTCAGGGACCCTTCACTACTGGCACAGTGCACAAGTTTGTTTCACGTTTAGTTCTCTTTTCTTCTGAGTTCATCTGATACAATTCTAGCAGGCAGTCAGCCCCATGCCATGCTCCTACTATGATTATACTTTCGATATATTAAAAAAAAATTACCACCTTCCTGACCAAATGAAAGAAGAAAGATAAAGAGTTGCTATTTCTCAGAGCCATGAAAGAACCACTTAGATTATGAAGGATTGGACCAGGCTGCCCAGGGGAGTTGTGTAGTCTCCTTCTCTGGAAACATTCAAGACCCACCTGGATGTGTTCCTGTGCAACTTGGTCTAGGTGATCCTGCTGTGGCAGGGGAATTGGACTTAGATGATCTTTTGAGGTCCCTTCCAATCCCTAATGATTCTATGATTCTGTGATGCCAGAGTTAAATGCCAAGCAGCAGGAGACAAGACCATCCACTCTGGAGGTTTCTAGTGCTAATCAATGTGGATATGAGCCAATTTGTGCTAACTGGCCTCATGTTCAGGGTTGTTTCTTGTAAGTTAGTTGACTTCAGAAAAATAAATGTTACCAATGCTTCCATTGCTAAACACAAAGCCACATATATACATTCTGATATTACTTCTTTAATGTGTGCATATGGTGTCACTTGAACTTCAGTACCTATTTAAGTTGCATTGTGTTGTCAAGGACAACTTTATCGTTACAAATGTAAGGCAATGAAGAACAGTGTTGGTAAATTGTGTTACATTCGTCTTCAGAAAGTTGTTCTCCTTCATTAAGGCTTAGTTTGTATCTGTACTCCCACAGATGGATTGTGTAACAGAATGTAAAGAAAACCAGTTTCGATGCAAAAATAAGGCCTACTGTATCCCTGTCAGATGGCTTTGTGATGGGATCCATGACTGCGTGGATGGCAGTGATGAAGAAAACTGTGACCAAGGTGGGAGACATTTTCCTTTAAGAGGTTTACTTTATTAGTTCTTGTCTTAACATCCATGGTAAGTTAGTGGTGCCCTGACCATTCTGAGTGATGAAATGAAAATATCTGTGACCTCTCTGACTAAGACAGTCGAGCAGTTCCACAATCTATTTACAGGGCTTGGCTTAGATTGTTTATGACTCATACAGCTCATTGGTCCTTTATTGTGTTGGAAACACAATAAAAGGTTGTGATATTACTGGAAACATGTTCTATCTCATCAGGGAAATTGGTAATAAGTCCGGTTAATTTACAGTTTTATAGGCAACAATAAATCTGTGTGGTATAATGAAAGATTGCTAAATAAGTAATCATAAGACTCCAGTTGTCTATTTATTCCTGAGAAGATTAAATGTTACAACTAACCAGAGCCTATAAAAACACATTTTGAATTCTTGCTCTCCTTAGAGAGCAGAAACTGCCATATGAAGAGAAACTCTGTGCTCAGACTTTCATACTTATGACTAAGCTTCAAATATGTTTTTGAGAAATACATCTGTTCAACTAATTCTCATGGTTGCTGCTGATTTTTTTTGTCTGAACCTTGCTCCAGCTACCAAGCAGTAGGAATGCAACTGCAGAAAAGTCTTAGTGTAGTAATTGAGCAGTAGTGACTAAGAAATTCTCACTTGAAGACTTATTTTCAATAGCAAAATTATAATCTGGATTTTGTCAGCTTGTTTTGGTTTTTTCCACATTTTTCTTCTTAACTTGTCTTTAGAGTCAGTAGTTCTGTGTGTTAGTATTCTAGAGCTACATAAAACGTGTAACTTCTAATCAAGGACAAAGAAAGCAATTCCCTTATGCACTTAGAATAAGTTCATTAAGCAACACTAATCGCTAGGAAAAAAAATAGTTGTATGGCATGATTAAGTTTGAAAGAGAGACCAGAAATGAAGACAATGGGAGGAATGTTCTCGAGTTGTTTAGATGAAAAAGGGAAAACATCATGTTTTGAAATTTTAAAATACTAAATATCTTAAGAAGCCAAGTTTTGAAGAACTTCTCATGAATTTGTAAAGCTGTTTTAAATTATCTGGACTATATCTCTTTCAGAAACACTGAAGTCTAACTAAGTAGTAACACTTATTTCATCTGAAGCCCACATTTTTCTTTGGATAACACAATGGAGCTTCTGTGAACTGCAAATTGCATATAATGCAATAAGAAGCCTTTTGCCTAGTTGATTATTGCTATAATACTTTGCATTTATGTCACAATTATGATTTCTGTTATAGAAATCTGTTTCATAAAGGAATTGTGACAGGCAATGCAATCACACAAAACAAAACAGCACTTTATCTCACTGATAACTAATTTTTTCCTCTTTGGAAATGCAGCAAACACAAATGGAGTTTCATTCTATGGCATTGTAAAACAATCTCGGTGATATTTATCTGTGGCCTGCTGTGCATATTTACAAACATAGCTCGTTTCAATCTTATTATACAACTAGTATTATGGTTATATTGTGATTACACACACAATTATTTATAGTTGTGTCTTTCATCATAAAGAATACTTTAATTTTATATTTTTTTTTCCTTGGATAATAATAAAGAGTACTTCAGTTAATGTTCATAAGTTCTATGTGCAGCAGGAGTGAATTATATGTGGTAACATAGTGTGAGAGTTCCCAACATCCTCTTACACAGTGGGTTTTTAATGCAAATTAATTTTCTGGAAAAATAATGCAAACCATTCTGAACCCTTTATAGCAAAAGGAAGCCTTCTGTTGATTTTAATGGGGTGTGAACAGGGCACTGAATGAAAAAAGAAAAAGCTGCTGGAGCCTGATTTAACTATTAGGCTGGGCATAAAGCATGGAGGGTAAGCCAGAGAGAGAGATTTGGTGTTATCATATAAAATTCCGGTTTTAACTCCTCTGCAGTACACGATTTTATGTCTTTTATACCCTACTCCTCTCAAGAAAATGTGTTATGTAGAGAATTCTCTTCGAGAAGGTTTCATGACTTCATTGATTGGTAGTGGTACAATATGAAACAAAAAGCTTTCTTGCTGTTACATGTAGTAAACGTATTAAACATTCCAGGTTAAAAAATTTCTTTCACCATTCTTTGCCTCAGTCAGTAACGAAAAGCTTGGTCATCCGCAGGGTAACTGGGCTCCTGAGTTGATAGACAGCAACAGGGAGCAGAATATCTCTCCTGTAATCCAGGAGGAAGTAGTTAGCGGCCTGCTGTGCCACTTGGATCCTAACAAGTCTATGAGTCCGGATGGAATTCATCCCAAGGTGCTTAAGGAGTTGGTGCAAGAGCTAGCTAGGCCTCTCTCCATCGTTTATCACCAATCCTGGATAACTGGGGAGGTCCCAGGTGACTGGAAGTTGGCTGGTGTGGTACTCATACACACGAAGGACCAGAAGAAGGATCCAGGGAACTGTAGGCCTGTCAACCTGACCTCAGTGCCTGGCAAGGTTATGGAACAGATCATCCTGAGTGCCATCGAGCAGCAGGTACAAGGCAACCAGGGAAGGAATCAGGCCCAGCCAGCATGGGTTTAGGAAGTTTAGGTCCTGCTTAGCCAACCTGATCTCATTCAGTGACTGGGTGACCTGCCTAGTGGTTGAGGGGAAGGCTGTGGATGTGATCTGCCTAGACTTCAGCAACGCCTTCAACACAGTCTCCCACAGCATCCTCCTGGAAAAGCTGGCAGGACGGGGCTTGGATGGGTGCACTCTGCTGTGTTAAAAATTGGCTGGATGATCGGATACAGAGAGTGATTATGAATGGTGCCCCATCCGGTTGGTGTCCAGTGAGCAGTGGTGTCCCCAAGGGATCAGTGCTGGGCCCAGTTCTATTCAACATCTTTATTGGTGACCTGGATGAGGGGATCAAATCTCCCCTCAGTAAAGTCTTGGATGACACCAAGTCAGTGGGGAGTGTCGGTCTGCTGGAGAGGAGGAAGATGATGCAAAGGGATCTGGACAGGCTGGGTCAGTGGGCAGAGGCCAAGAGAATGAGGCCAAGTGCCGGGTTCCACATTTTGGCCACAGTAACCCCCAGCAGAGCTACAGACTGCTGGATGACTGGCTGGAGAGTAGCCTGGCAGAGAGGGATCTGGCAGTACTAGTTGACCACTGGTTGAACATGAGCCAGCAGCGTGCTCAGGTGGCACAAAAGACCAATGGCTTCCTGCTTGTATCAGGAATAAGTGTGGTCAGCAAGGCTAGGGACATAATTCTCCCCCTGTACTTGACACTGGTGAGATCTCCCCTCAAGTACTGGGAGCAGTTATGGGCCCCTCAATTCAAGAAAGAGATTGGAGTACTGGAGCTGGTCCAGAGGAGCAAAAAGGCTGGGCAAAGAACTAGAAGGAAAGTGTGGTGAGGAGAGGCTGAGGGAACTGGGGTTGTTTAGTCTGGAGAAGAGGACTCAGAAGGGACTTTTTCACTCTCTGTAACTACCTGAAGAGAAGCTATAGTCAGGTAGGGGTCAGGCTCTTCTCCCAGGCAACTAGGGATAGGACGAGAGGGCAGCGCTTGAAGCTGCACCAGGAAAGGATGAGGTTGGATGTTAGGAAGCACTTCCTAATAGAAAGGGTGACCAGACAGAGGAATGGAGTGTTCAGTGGGGTAGCAGATTCCCCATCTCTGGAGACATTTAAGAAAAAGCTGGACATGGCACTTTGTGCCAAAGTCTAAGTTGTATTGATGTTAGGCTATAGACTGGAATTGATGATCTTAAGAGTTCTTTTCCAGCTTCAATAAATCTGTGATTCCTTGATTCCATTTTGTTGGTTTATTCAGAGTTCAGTAGATACTTGAGTTACATGGAAGAATTTATTCCTGCTGCATTCTGTGTTCTGTAAATCTCCTGAGAAATTTTAGAAGATTCCTAAAGGGAGAGACTGTTAGAGGGCACTCAGTCTTACCTACCCTGTGCCTACATAGATAAATCTTCCCTAATTACAGAGTTTATAGCTGATGGGGATGTCCCCAGTCTGGCAAGCCTATTACTCCACTAGAGGACGAAAATAGTGCTACCTTCTTGCTAAGGGGCTGAAATCTCTTTGTCTCTTCTGAACATGAGTGGGCGTAAGCATAGGATCAGACATTCATGTGAAACAAACTTGGACTGAAGTGGCCTTTCACAGGTTTGACTGCATTTCTTCTTCAATTTCTGTCTTAGAGAATGGTTTGTGCCATTCTATGAGAGCAGCAATTACTGAGGTACCCAGTCAGGCCTTTTCTGAAAGGAGCATCACCAAAGGAAGCTACAGACAGAAAGATGGTTTAAGTGTCTCCCAGCTGACTGCAAGGGTAACATGCCTGGCTAACAAGTTATCAGTTTTACCTTGATAACTGCCCTTTCTGTTTAGGTCAAATAGGTAATTCCTTGGTAACAGTCATGAGAATAAATTGAAAGAAGTGTGTGGTCAAGGAAGATGTTTTTAAATTATTTCTCCCTGCTTTTCAAACCCTTTAATTTGGGATTTGTTTATTTAATTACAGCCCCTGTGTAATTCTCTACAGAAAGTGTCAGATAAATAGTCGTACCAGTTTTATTAAGAATTGACAATCTTTTGTCTTTCTGCTTTCCTGGCATTTTTTTCCTGTCTTCTTTTCGTCCTCCCAGGAGGAAATATATGTAGAGCTGATGAATTTTTATGCAACAATTCCCTCTGCAAACTGCATTTTTGGGTTTGTGATGGTGAGGATGACTGTGGAGATAACTCTGATGAAGTTGCTGAAATGTGTGGTATGATATTATATTTTTCAATGCCTTTCATGTAGTAAAGCAAGTAATGGCATGCAACATCCATAAATATATAAGGACATATGCTTCTAGATTTTCTTTATTTTAATCCTGTAAGATTAGCTTCAAATGTTAGGATATTGTTTTCTGTTATTGGTATTCAAGTAATTTCACATAAGATATTTGTGAGGAAATTGATGAGAAAAAGTTACTCTACATTGGAATATCGATCATTGCTAAGCATTGTTTTGTTTCTGAGTCTCAAATTCTCATATTAACTGATTCTCATAAAGAAGTGTAGTTACCCTTAACACTGTTCAAGTGTTATTTCTTTATGTACCTGAAGTTAAAAAATCAAATGCCATTCATATGTGTAGTACAACTATGTTCCTGTGCCTGCTTATTACATTCAAAAGGAGATGTTGAAGAAGGTTCAAGAATAATAGTTGGGTAATAATTGGTTCTCTTTTTTTAATGTACAGTAAAGTTTCCATGCCCTCCAACAAGGCCATACAGATGTAGAAACAACAGGGTTTGTCTGCGGCCTGAGCAGATATGCAATGAGGTGGATGACTGTGGTGATAACTCAGATGAAGATCACTGCGGTAGGTGATATTACCTTTCAAGGCATTCAGATTAAAGAAAACAACTTGAAGGCAAACTTTGTAACAAAGATCTGTTTAAGTAAATGTTAACTGGAGGTTAGTAGATCAGAATTTGAAATGGAAAGAAATTAAGCTTGAAATAATTTCCGTTTGTTTAATGCTTTGGTCATTCCCATTTGTATATGCCCAAAGTAATTAAGAGTCTTAAATACTGATTTATTTTTCTCTTATTCATTTGTAATTATATAGATAAAATCACATATAAAGCAAGACCATGTAAAAAAGATGAGTTTGCTTGTAACGATAAGAAATGTATTCCAATGGAGCTGCAGTGCGATTGGTTTGATGACTGTGGAGATGGTTCTGATGAGCAAGACTGCAAGATAAGTGAGTTCTGCTGACAAGTCGCATTTTTGTGATTGTAGCAGGAAAGAAATCATTAACTGAAACTTTCATCCGTGTCAAATCTACTCAGCAACACTAAAGTTGAAGTTTGGGAGTTTTTTAGTGAAAAAAGAATTAATTCTATTTACATAACAGAAGAGAAAGGCAAATTTTCTAGCAATACAGGCTGTAATAGTTTTTAGAGTAGTTCTTGAATTCTTGAAGTAGTTTAGCTATAAGTTGATTGTGTTTCTGTTCGTATTTGTGACAAGTCCCTTTTTATGAGGGAGTCCATTGATAGGACAGGGTGGAATGTTTTCAAGCTAAAAGAATAGAGATTTAGATTGGATTTTATTAAGAACTCCCTCACTGTGATGGTGATGAGGCACTGAAACAGGTTGCCTATGGAGGTTGTTGATGCCTCCTCCCTGGATGTGTTCAAGGCCAGGTTGGATGGGGCTCTGGACAACCTGGTCTGATGAGAGATCTTCCTGCCCATGGCAGGGAGGGTTTGGAACAAGATGATCTCTGAGGTCTCTTCCAGCCTAAATCATTCTGTTTCTATGATAAGATAAATTTTAGCATTACATTCTTGATGTGGAATGAAGTATCTCAGTTAAATACTGTCAATTTATATGCACATGTAAGTGAACACGCTTTACACTATACAGTTGCTTAAAGTTTACCTGATCCTCTTATAACAGAAAGATAAATTTATTCTTTGATGTTATTTTAGATCTCATTTGTAACCATATAAACAAATACATCAATGGGTTTCAGAGGTTTTGTTTATGTTTAGGTGTCATGGAGTATACATGTGAAGATCATGTGAATCCTTGTGGAGATGATGCATATTGTAATCAAACAAAAACATCCCTTCTGTGTCAGTGTAAACCTGGATTTCAGAGAAACAAGAGGAATAGACAGTGTGAAGGTACAGATATTTTCCATCATCCCTTGCTGTAAAATATTAAAAGTCAACTGTACAGTCCATTTCTGTGCTGGAGAAGGAAATACATATCAGGTATTTTTTTCTGCAGTATAAAAAATGTTTCATAGCTATGGGAATATGAATTCAAGAAAAAGAAATGATTTAGAGATATAGACCTTTGAATTTTACTTGATTGTGGGTATTGAAAGGTTTTATAATTAAAGGGGTAAATGAGTGATATAAATTCTATTCTATAATTTTTTCCTGAGTAATTTGGTTTCAAATTGGCATATGAGAGTATTTTGGGGTGCTTAAAATCATGATGATGCATAAAATAAAATAGAAATTAAACAGGTTGAAAGTAAAATTCCTTAGAAAATGTAGTCTTAATATATATGACACTGCCCTGGTAGGAAAAATGACATAGTCACTATAAACAAAACGCTGATCAGAAAGATAAATCTGTCTTCCAAAACATTGGGTTTTAAATTCTTTGTTTTACTGGTGAGCAGTAACACTGAAAAAGTGAAGATCACTGAAATGGGACTATCAAAGTGAGAGTATATACTTGTGGACAAAACCTGCATTGTTCAGCTCATAACAAAGTGTATACAGGAGCTCTTCCAGTAAGTTATTGTCATGTCATTTGGTAGGAACATTGGAGAGCAACTGCTTCTGCAGGATTTACCAATGCTTACAAGTTCCTTTTGTTCCTCTGCCTTGTTCCATGATTTTTCAAACATGTTAAATAGTGTATTGAGCTGTATGTATATAAATTACAACTCTTTTCCTTGTAGATATCAATGAGTGCATGGTATTTGGCGTCTGCTCCCAACACTGCAATAATATTAAGGGGTCGTACAAATGTGCCTGTGAGAAAAATTACAAGGAGAGGAATAACAGTTGCATAGCAAAAGGTAAGGCTATAGAAATCAAAATACAGAAATTACTATTTCCTTTTGTATATGGTTGGTAACACTAATGTGTTTGTATATAGGACTTTTTTTAGATAAATCTTTCTTAAATAGTGCACAGAAATAATTCTGAAAACCACTCAGATGTTCATTTTATTTCTGTTAACAGTTAATTTCTACACTTCATATGAAAGCCCATATCTAAGTACAGCTATTTACAAAAAAGATATACACAATCTGAGATTACGTTTTAGCAAGCATGTAAGTGTTCTGATGAATCTTAGAAGCCTGCGTATTCTGTAGGAGCATTGTTACAGTCTGCTTCTATTGACATCAATTTCCAAACTTCAATGCCTTCACTAAAGATAGGAACATTCCATTTATGATTTCCAATGAAGCAATTTAAAACAATGCTCCCTGGCAAATTTGTATTCATTTAATGTTTGGGACCCTTTAGACACGCAGCATGCATATAAAAATATGTAGTGATTCACATGGGCTGAAACATAATATGCCCTATGTTTGTGTTGTATAGTGCTTAAAATGTTCAAATTCTTACTTAAAAATATAATAAAATATAATTCTTACCTTAAAAATATAGTCTTAGGTGTTAGTGTGTGCTGAAGAGCACTGAAGTAATATATGGTGGTATCAGAGTATGAAGAGTTTCACTTACTCCCCAGTGTGTGCATTTTTGCAGTCTTCAACAGTGGGAAAATACTTTTAACATAAATAATCAGATAAACACCTGTAAGCTACTTGAGTGAGAAACACTGATTTTTGCATTAGTTGACATTTACCTTATTTTTGTTTCATTATAATAATTCCTAGGATCTGAAGATCAAGTTCTCTATGTTGCTAATGACACTGACATCCTGGGTTTTGCATATCCATTCAACTACAGTGATGCTCATCAGCAAATATCACATATTGAACATAATTCAAGGATAACTGGAATGGATGCATATTTTCAAGGGGACATGATTGTTTGGAGTACTCAGTTTAATCCAGGAGGGATTTTCTACAGAAAACTTCACGACAGAGAGAGGAGGCAAAGTAGCAGTGGCTTGATAGTAAGTAATCATTATCAAAGATTACACAATAATACAAATTGATTTCAATGCAATTTTCTGTTGCAGTTGTCCATCATAAAATATGCTGATTTAGTCAAATTAAAATCTTTCTTCAAGAATGATTTTATTCCAGTGGTATGTGTGCCTACTAATGCATTTTGTTTCAAGACTCTGACAGGCTTGATCAAGTCTCTAAGAGAAGAGAGTTTTCTGCAGAGAAATAACTAGTATGTTAGAGGCTTGGAAATACTGCACAGCATCAAGTTGTATTTTTAAGTGAAAAGTCAATAGCAGTAGGATGGGAGGAAATGACCTCAAGTTGTGCTAGGGGAGGTTTACATTGGACTTTAGGAAATTCTTCACTGGAAGAGTGGTTTGGTATTACAATAGAATGTCCAGGGAGGTGGTGGAGTCTCCATACGTGGAAGGGTTAAAAAAAGCACGTAGATCTGGTGCATGGAGACATGGTTTAGTGGCATTGGGTTGATGGCTGGACTTGATTAACTTGGAAGTCTCTTACAATCTTAATGATGTTATGATTGTATAAGAAACATAGTTTAAACAAAGGCATGAATTTCAAATGCTTGGAAAGCCGAAAATGTAGACCGACCAAAGACAAGCCTGATTTCTGTAGTGGCCATAAAAATAATAATATTAGCAAAGCTGTAACAAATATTTAAAAATTAGAACAATAAGCATTTAATCTTTTATTTGTTGAACTGCATGTCTTCTGTTGAATAGCACAAATATGATTGCACACTTTTATGTCAGAAGTTTGAATTTCTAGGATCTGGGGTAACTTCAAGAGGTCTTTACTTTGCCTTTATTTTCAAGTTGATATTCATTTGCCTAATGCATTTCTACAAAGGTCTGAAGACAGTAATGTGATTACATTGCTGTTTCTATAATGATGTAAATGTAGAATTCTTTAAGGTGTTTTTTTTTAGGGAGTTGGGTGTTTCTACTTTTAATAAATATGAGAGATTTAAAATAGAGATTTTCATTTTCTCTTGGCCAATTAGAAATAACATGTATCCACCATTTTCTTAAGCTTAGTAGAGATAATGAGGATGATCTTATATCACAAGAACACTCTTGTCTACCCACTTGATAAACAGCAGTAGCACCTGTAGACAAATCTTTCATCTACTATTCAATTGTATCTATCTGAAACCACTTCTAAGCTTCTTTCAAGGGTGTTTGCTCTGTGAGCAAATGACATTCCTGTCTTTTGATGATAGGGCAAAAAGCCTGGGGACAAAAACACCAATGGACACTGAATACACATGGTATCTGTAATGGCACATTTATGGCAAGAGTGGTAAAAAATGACACTTCAAATGCCCAGCAGAACAGGGTCTAGATTTTGTTAACAGAAGATGTATGTAAAGTAGATCTGAAACAGAAAATTAGTTCCAGCATTTCTAGTAGGTCAGACATGTCACTCGAGGTTTGGGGAGGGATTGCTTGAGAACCAACATATCTACACAAGATGTTGAATAATTCTACTAGGACATTTTTTTCATTTAAATGTGGAGATTCCTATGACTAAGAAATCCTAATAGATGCATCTATATCTCTGTATCAACTATATTATTAGAAGTGACAAAACTGAGAAGTCTTTGGAAATTATTGTTATTATTGACACTGGAATAGAATACTGACATCATCATTTCCAGCCTATGACCTAATATCACTACATTGGCTAGACTAGGGCACTAAGTGCCACATCGTCTTTTCTTAAACACCTCCAGGGATGGGGACTCCATCACTTCCCTGAGCAGTCCGTTCCAGTGTCTGACTACCCTTTCCATGAAGAAGTGATTCCTAATATCAAACATAAGCTTCCTCTTGCACAGCCTCAGGACATTCCCTCTCATCCTGTTGATAGTTGCCTGAGAGAAGAGCTTGACCCCCACCTGACTACAACCTCCCTTCATGTAGTTGTAGAGAGGGATTAAGGTCCCTTCTGAGTCTCCTCTAGGCTAAACAACTGCAGCTCCCTCAGCCTGTCTTCATCAAACTTTCCCTCCCTCCAGTACTTTCTCTAGCCTTGTTGCTCCTCTGGACCAGCTCCAGTACTTCAATATCTTTCTTGAAGTGAGGGGCCCAGAACTGCCCCCAGTACACCAGGTGAAGATGGAGTGGGTTGTTTTATATTTCATTTCTTTTTGTTTAATGTGCAGATGACATGCAAGGATAGTTTCCTGATCCATTCCACTCTAATGAATCTATACTTTCTTACATCAAATTCAATGTAAGCTTCCTAAAGATTTCTTCATAGTCGAGGGATTGTTTTTTTTCATAGCTGGTTTGATGTTGTTCCCGTGTTTAATAAAGATAAAATATTATTCTAATTGCTATTTTTTTCTTATGGTTTTAAAATACTCTTTCCTTTCCATATCTGATTCCTTACTATGAAGAGTATATTCTCTTTACATCCTCATAATTCAAAATTAGTGAAAAAATTGTGATTTATCTTTACGAACCATTTACCCACCTCTTCAGTGCAGGTAGGTGCTAGTGCAGATGCTTGATCTGAGACATACGAAGCGTTTTTCACAAATCTGTGTGTGGAAAATGCACAGAGTCTTATCTTCATGTATTATGGACACTTTTCATTTGTATTTGTGAAGCATTTATTTCTTGTTGTGCTGGAGTATTCAGAATATCTTCCCAATGTTACCTTGTTACTCAATACTCAAATAATATTGCCTTATATATGACTGATCAGTAAGTTAATTGGTTTTATACTGTTTTTTTAATACTTGGGTTTGGAATGCTTGAGAATTCCTTAGTTTTGAGCCAAGGTTTTGAATGGGTAAGTTTTCAAAGGTTATGTTGGAACTTTTATATCTAGACTTTGATATGTAAATTAGGACAGTAAGCTTGAACAAAGTCACCTGCATTTTCAGGTAATTACATTAATGCAAAAATTCTTCTCAACTGAAATTGCTCCATGTAATTAGCATATCAAGAGCGTTCCTCAGAGAATAGCTTTAAGTATCTGTTGTATTTTCCTGTGAAATGGAGTTTAAACTTGGTACAAATTGAAGCATTAAAGGAAATAGTAAATATAAACTCTTCAGAGTTTATTGATGGATGCAGAATTAAGATGATATAAGTGAATTGGTGGTAACTGGTGCAGCTGTACAACTGGTATAATCCTTGGAGAGGGATGCAAATGTTATTTGAGGTGAATATTCGACGGAGTTACTTGCTCAAGTGGCATTGTTCACAGGAGGACACAAAGATGACCATTAAAATAATTGTACCATATAATAGAAAGAAAACCGAAGGCTTTATAGTGTATCCAGTCAGTACATTAGTCCAGCCCCACTCATCTGAGAGCTTAACAAGGACCCTTAACCACACTTGTGAAACATCCACGTATGTACATCCATCATTTTCCCCAGGGTTCAGTGAAATGCAGTGCTTCAGTGTGAATGGAAGCCATTTCTGTTTTCTCTAAATAGCATTCATTTATGGTTTAACATTAACATTATTGCTAAGTTTACGTGCTTAGGAGGACCTCTTTGGAACCAGCTGGCTGGGATTTTTAAATTATCTTACTGGGTTGCTCATCTGTCAAAGAAAATTTTCTATTTCAGAGAAAAGTAGTCTGAACAGTTTCTAGAATTATTTTTTCTCATTTCTTCTATCTATTCTAATAATGAATCACTACATAATGTGTTATTGATAATGAAGGTATTTAAAGCAACAGTAAATAATTGGTTTATTGTATTCCACAGCAATGCCATACCAAAACTATCTGTAATGTAGGGAAAATATTGCTTCAAGTGTTCTTACAATATAAATTGAATTTATATTTAGATTACAAATTAGATTTTATATTATATACAGTCAAGCTGAACTTTAGGTAATTTTTCTGTATTTTCAAAAATACTTTACAAAGCCAAAATGTTATTTTACCTTTTTTTCTGTTTTAATCTGTACCTTTAAAACAGGTTTTAAACCAGGCAGCAGTTCTGATCAAAAGTTGTCAAGCTGGCATTGTCTGTAGTTGCACAGAAACTAAAGTCCTATAAAAGGAGATTAGGCTTCACACCCCAATTTTTCTAATAAGTTGTAGTACATTACATTTAGCATCAAAGTGGACTAAAATAACTGTAGAAAATGCTAACATGATTTCATTCCTGTATTTTCATCCTTATTCTATATGCAAAATCATTCTTCAAAATTAACATAATCCAAATAAGCTATTAGGTAAAAGCCCATTTACAGTAAGTAATTTTCCTAGACAGTGTGAGAGGAAGCATAAGACATCAGAAATACGATGTAGCTGCGCTGAAACTTAATGACCGCGACTGAGACTTGAACAGCCATGGCATCAGCCAGTGATTTTTGTTCTACTTTAAATCTCTTACACCAGATGGCTGTTTTCCCTTTCTTCTTGTTATCTCCTTGTTCATTTGATCTTTAATATGCACCCTGGCATTACTGGAATTAACTTAAGAAGAATGAGAGTCAGCATTAGTAAGTAACACAACCTTGTTCCAGAACAGTTTCAGGACATCCCTTTGTCTCATCTGCTCTGTAATGGTTTAGAGCGAGGGTCTAAATCAGTTTGAGTTGGTGCCTGCAATTCAAGCACATCATCCAGGTCTGTCTGTGAGTTCAACAGGCAATGAAGCATCTTTGCTAAAAAGAAAGAATTTATTGAACCCATCACTGATAATAAAAGGAGAAATCTCCAAATAAGTAAAAGAATCAAAAAGGTAAAACAGAAACTGTATCACAATGCCTTTACACACAAGAAAAGGGAGACAGCTAACACCTCGGGTTTTGGCTTTAGATGAGAACTCTGGGGCAAAAGAGTGTACATCAACACTGGCAATAGTCCAAAAGGTCTGCTCACTCTGCATTCAAGCTCTCAGGCAGAAGAGGGCTGTAGTTGACCCTATGGCAGAGCTGCAGCCAGGCATAGGCTTTTGCTGTGTTCCATCCTTCAGTGGTAGGTAGGCTGAGAGCCATTGCTCGCCCCCCACCCCGCCATTGGGAAGGTCTCTTGCAATGCAGCTGTATGTCTCACAAGACATACCAGAGAAGAAGGCAAAAGGCATGAAGTGCATTCACTTTTATAGACTCTGTCCACAAATCACCTGTGGGATCTGGACACTGATGCAGGGGATGTGCTGGGAAAGCTACTCCCAGTTTCAAAATAAAATGCATTTTTGGCATAAAAGCACCAAAGTCAACACATGATAATTTGATAATTTTCAAACTCTAACATGCTCCTACTGCCAGCTTTTTTTACCATCAGTCACAGTCACTTTTCATGGTAGATCTTTGCATTCTCCAAAGTAGTCACTGGAGATGTCCAGGCATAAGAGACTTCTTGATGCACCTGTCTCAATATTATGAAGAAATAAAAGCAATTTTGTTTAAAAATATGACCGTTACCTAGAAATAGCCACATTTTGGAGTTACCTTGTCCTTTACCTGAATGTTGCTTGGGTAAGTGCACTTATTTGAAAAAAAACCCGAAACAACAAACTTTTGATTCTGTGGTATTTCTGGAAGTATTTCTGGAAGCCAGTATCATAATTCCTTAACAAAGAATTATGAGATATTATTTTTTTAACTTTAAAAAAATGTCCATGACTCTGTTTTAAAGGAAATACTGTTTTGTAAATGCAGTGATTTTGCTGTTTCATGACTCATCTAAATAGAAAGTCAGGGTTCTGTATATCTGTACAACATGCATTCTATAACATCTTTGCAGAATTAAAGGTTTATGAGTGAGGAACTATCTAAATTCTTCTTTGCAGTCCTATTATTTAACCTAGAGAATGAAATGATCTTGTATTTTATGATGAAAATAGTCTACAAATATCTTGTGGTGTTAGGGAACTCTGACACTTCAGGAAAACAAGGTGGTTTAGGATTTTCTTTCTTGGCATTTAGTTACATAGGTTCGAAGCATTACGTTAAAGCATTCTTCAAGGAATTGATGGGTTTTGTTCATAATTTAACTTGGTGTTATTATAAGTAAGCAGGCAAACAATTGCATATGTATTTAGCTCATGCAGGTCTTGAATTTTTTATGATATGCTGCAGTTGTGTTATAAATAGTCTTGTAGTCCTGTTTTACAGATTTTACTCCTCTCTGCTGGAATTCTACTACACTTTAGAGAAACTTGTTCAAATGTATCTCATATTTGCAATATGAGCTTATATCCTTAGGACCAGTTATTAGTGTGTAGACCCTAATGATGTCTGAAGCCAAGACAGTCACTACAGTGTGTAAAGTCATGACCATCCTTAGATATTGCTGTGTGCTTTTAAGTTTAGCACAATATTCAGCTTAGCACCATTTTCACTGATGTCTTTGGAATAGAATATTATACTGCATGGAGTATAATAACTTTATAATCCTAATTCTTCCTTTTTCTTTCCTTTTGAATTACAGTATTTAACATTTTTCTGCTTCAGTATCAATAGTTCAAGTAGGTCATGCCAAAGTCTTCTTCTAAAACCATTGAACCATTTTTTGAACCATTGACTTGTTCTTTTACATTGAATAGAACTTTCATTCAGTCATTGTACAATAGATGACTTAGATCACTTAGAACTTATCTCCTACAGGTGGAGGTGTTTTCCAACTTTTAATCATAATAAAGGTAAAATTTACCTAACTATAAAAAATTAAATGCATCTCTGACTGTGCAGCTGCTGTTATTTTTGTGTATCTGACTTTAACATCTGTTCCTCTTAGTGTCCAGAATTCAAAAGACCGAGGGGCATTGCTGTTGACTGGGTTGCTGGAAATATTTACTGGACTGATCATTCCAGGATGCATTGGTTCAGCTACTATACAACGCATTGGACTAGTCTGAGATACTCCATCAATGTAGGTCAACTGAAAGGACCTAACTGTACAAGACTCCTTACAAGCATGGCAGGAGAACCATATGCAATTGCTGTGAATCCTAAGAAAGGGTAAGTATGTTTCAACAGTACCCTGGTTTGGTAATTCAAACAACAATACAAAATAGAGTAAGAGAAATAAAATTATATCTGCATATGTCTAGACTTCTCCTTTCCTCAATGTTACTTGCCTGTGTGGTCTACCTGTATGTAAATCAGGATCAGTTATCTCCCATCTTTTGGGTAGGTTAAAAGGCTCATAATAATTTAATATCAGTGAAGTGTTTTGAGTTTCTGTATAGGTATCAAACTCATTTTCTATTTTTATGTTTTGTTTTTCTATGTTGTGATGTTTTACATAATTTAGGATGATGTATTGGACAGTTATTGGGGATCGCTCCCACATAGAGGAATCATCTATGGATGGAACATTGAGAAGGATATTGGTTCAGAAGAATTTGCAAAGACCAACAGGTACATAGATTATCCATTTTTCCCAAGAACATGGCACTTGCTAAGTCAGTGTAGATGTGGTGGCTGAATTCTAGTTTCAAAAAAATAGCCCACCTTTTAAAAACCTAAGTTCTGGTTACTTATATACAGATATAATCAAAGTTATTAATCTAAATCGTAGTTCTTTTTTCAAATTATACATCTGAACACGACCTGAACTTTTCTAACAGACTTTAACATGATTTTACAAAGTTGTACCAAAAGACTATGTGGAGTCAGTCAAAACAGAATTTTTCTGTAGCACTGAACAAGGAAAATTAAAATAACACCAGTTAGTGGTAAGACACATTAAAGAATGCATATAAAATCTCTCAGCCTATTGTAGTTACTTTCCTGAACACACTGCAGAATGGTGTAAAATGAGGTTTAGTTATTCAAAGAAGCAACAACTTAATTATCGCGGTATTTTGTAGAACTATTTTGAAGCTTGACATTACACGTTGAGATCTCATGAATTACCATTAAGACTCCTTCGGCAGGTTAAAAGTAATTTCATACGACAAAGGAAATGATAAATCCGGAATAAACTATGTCTCTCTTAAATAGGAGCATTCTGTCTTGAAACCACAAATGATTCATTCGTGACCCATTTTCTCATGCAATTGATGTTTCTCCAGGCTTACAATGATAATTTGTTATTATTGCATTGCAAATTAGGGGTTGTCCAACTTTGGTACACATGTCTGTTTAAACATAGCCTTCTTCCAAGCGGATGCCATCTGAATTTCTAAGCATCTCAGCAGCTGCCAGTATCACAGCAACAAATAATAACGTTTTAGCAGACTGCAAAGTGTCATGCTAAGGTGGCCTTACGTGCTGGGTATGCAAATCACACTCATCCCTTAAGGGAAACCCTGTTCATTGACATGATTACATTGAAATATAGCATGTGAAATAAGCTTATGTTACTTAAATGGCCAAAAAGCATAGTAGTGGTAGTAATAATTAAAAATACATAGTCAGTAAGAAGCTAAATTCAGTTAGAAGGTTTAGGTTATTCAAACTGAAAGACAATGTCATGTTATGTTTAGCATAGTTGCATATGCTTATGTAAAGACTTATTATATAAAGATATATTCAATCATACTTCTTATATAAAATGTGTGAACATAACAGATGAATGAATCACTACTGTTATTTCCAATGGGTGGAACTGTGCTTATTTTTTTTTCTTATCAGCCTGGTTGATTGCCAAGTGTTTTGCCAAACAGGCAGCTCTACAGATACTTTATTTATAATATTGCATTCTCCCGTTCCTGAACATTTTGTGTGGCATCCTTCTGTGTTCTGTTTTCCCTTATTTCATAATAGAAAGTAGCTGTTTATGCAATATCTTAGTTTTTGCTGTCAGATGTCTCACACAGATCCCTGGTTTTGTACAGAGAGAATGCAAATAGTCCAATCCTTTTAATATTTCCTCCAAAATGGCACTTTACTACTGTTGTTTAAATCAAGTTTAATGTTGTACCAAACATCTGTGTTCCACTGCTCAGAAATTTATGACTTCAGTATTCCTTTTCTATTTTAAGTAAGAGACAGTGAGAGTTAGAGCGCTGAGCTTGATTTCACAGGATTTACATAGAAGTGACTATCATAGGAGTTCTACACATATACAACAAAAATAGGGACTTCTGTACATTGTGGAGTTGCAAATGTAAATGTATTTCACTAGTCTGTGCATCAGACTTCCTTCACTTATTCTCACCTACCTGGAGCTGATTAATGACCCTATGAGAAGTATTTTTGCTGTTGCATATAATTTCTTTTGATCTATTTTTTCTGATTTACCTACTTACATAAATAGGAAGAAAAAGACTTTCTCCAATTCTTATTAAAAGTACACTACAACTTCAAAAGCTCAGCAGTGTGCCCAGGTGGCCCAGAAGGCCTATGGCATCCTGGCTTGTATCGCGAGTACTGTGGCCAGCAGTACTAGGGACATAATTCTCCTCCTATACTCAATACTGGTGAAGCCTCACCTTGAGTACTGGGGGAAGTTCTGGGCCCCTCACTTCAAGAAAGATATTGAGTTACTGGAGCTGGTTGAGAGACACAAAGAGGCTGAGGAAGGGACTGGAATGAAAGCCTGGTGAGAAGAGGCTGAGGGACCTGAGGTTATTTAGCCTGGAGAAGAGAAGACTCAGGGAGGACCTCCTCCCTCTCTACAGCCACCTGAAGGGAATTTGTAGTTAGGTGGATGTCAAGCACTTCTCCCAACCAACTAGTGATAGGATGAGAGGCCAGGGCCTGAAGCTGCACCAGGGGAGGGTTAGCTTGGATGTTAGGAAGTCCGTTCTCACAGAAAAGGGGATCAGACACTGGAGTAGACTGCCCAGGGAGAAGGTACGGTTTTCCATCCCAGGAGCTGTTTAAGGACAGACTGGACATGGTACTTAGTGCAGTGGTCTAGCTGATGTGGTGCTATTAGGTCATAGGCTGGACTTGATGATCGTAGAGGTCATTTCCAGCCTCAATGATTCTGTGAATGTTAGGGTGTTTTAATGATTGGTTTTTTTCAGGCTGAAGCTTTTGATATGACTTCAAACTGCATATTAGTCACTTACGCATACTCCGTGAGACATGGCCTGTTGATTTAGCTGTTTAGTTGTTGCTCACAGGTGTCTCAGTCCCTCATTCTTGTCTTTTTGTTCACATACATGTATGTGTGTTTGTCAATGTTGCAGTTTAATTCATGCAGCACTAATGGAATTAAAATAATCTTATTTTTAATTCTGCAATAACTGCTGCCTGTGAAGCATTAGTGAGAAAAAGAACACTATTAGGTAGTCATTGAAATAGTAGAGAGTAGTAAGGCTCTAGCTAATGTGAATGCTTTAACACAGGATCACTGCTTTAACACATTGATGCTAGTGCTTAGAAATCTATTGACATAATAGATTATTTTTTGGTTCAGGAAATTACAGGATTAGATTCTACATTAATTCTCACCTGATAAATATTGCTACCTGCTGAGGGTAATGGGTTTGAAAAGGGGTACTGACCTTGGAAGCATAAATTAAAGAAAGTAAAACCAAGATTGTCTTAAGGTTTTAGCAGAAGGTGTTCGATTTTATTCCCTTTGGTTTCCAGTCATCTTTTTCATTGTCAGCATATTTTGTGTTCATAAGAACATGAACCATATAAAAATGTGGGCTTACATAAAAATACTCATTTTTTTCCAGATTTATATACCTATTTGAATTGTATTTTCTTTGCAGGTCTTGTGGTTGATCCATTCAGTCAGCGCTTGTTCTGGGCTGATTTTGAGTTATCTATTATTGGCAGCGTTCTTTTTGATGGCTCTGACTCAGTTGTGTCTGTGAGCAGTAAACAAGGTATGAACAGCTTTTGCATTTCTTGATTTGTCTATTGTTTCAGTTGGCTGAAGGCTCAGTGCTCAGAGAAACTATTTAAGGAGAACACAGGGATAAAATACATTGGCTCTGTAAAATAATACTTGAGATGTTATCTAAACAAAAATATGTTTATGATAATTTTAGCCTTAAGATAATCTGCTAGAATTGAGGTAGCAAAGATTCAGTGATATGTACAAATCTCCAAATTTGTTATCTGATCATTACCTTGGACGTTATGAAATAAGATTGGAATTACACTGGAATTATATAACAGCAGGAGCACTTCGACTCATTAGAAATTAGGGCTGGCTGCATTATATGGGAATTTATAGTTTGTAGAACGATTGACCTGAATCAGTTCTGGGGAAATAATATCTGTAGCTTTCAGGTCAGTGAGTGATCACAGAACTCTAACAGAATGTGAATGGAGAGTTTCCTTTCAAGAGCAAGCAGATTCTAATTAAGCAAACTTTGTGTTTATAGCATTTATATATGTTGTCTTTTCAGCAATTTAATAATAAGTCTAATGAGTTGAAAAATACTAACAGAAAAGAGAAGAAACATTTAAAATAAAATTTGGAAAGCAGGCTCTTGGGGAAGGTTGTTTAGTGAGCAATTGATAGTGGAGTTTCACCAGGATGATACTGTGTCTAGTGCTACTAAGTGGTACCATTGGCACTTTAACCAATGATCTGGAATCCACCAGACCAGACTTTAAATCATCTTAATCTGGTTTAATAGCAATTTATTTCACAGCCTGGATCAATGTATTGCTTTGAGTGTTGGGATCTGACTACAATCTCCTGTATCACTGACCCATGCTGTGTAGCTGCCTGATAGAAAACCCTAGATTGTGTTTTAATGAGTCTCAGTACACATTTATATTTTAAGAATATATATGAGGTTATTCTTCAAGGGAAATAAAATACCACAACATTGCTACAGAATAAGAAGGCGAGTAAGTTGATGAATTCATAGCATGGAAGGGCTATACTACACTGTGCCAAACACAGAAAATATGGGGTTTATAAAGGAAAAAGTAAGATGCAGACATTTCAGTTCCTTACAACACATTTAATATTGAAATTTGTGATCATTATAGCAATGCCACCTTTATCTCCAGTTGATATTTGTTGTAACTACTGAAAACAAATTAGAGAAATAAAGCCAAATGAAAATTGAGAAGTTTAATCTCATTGAAAGCAATCACCAAAAGCCTAAAGCACTTAATTAAATAAGCATAAAATAAAATACTATATTAGAATTCAGAAGTATTTCTATCGCAAGAAAATTCTGAGTACCAAGAATCAATAAAGTATAAAAACTGTAGGAATAAATAAAGGCTGATAATTGAAACTAAATATATGTGAAATATAGAATCATTTTTACAATAAATAGGCATAATAATGGTAGAAAGGTATCACAAGGAATGGTAGATTGTTTTTCTTTATGGCTTCAAATCAAGAAGAGATGCATCTCTGACAGGGAAGTCAGAAATTACAAAGGTGCGTTTGTGAAATTCTAGGCGTGCATTGGAAATCCAACTCTTGGATCTAGCTGGCACTTGTAGCTCTTAAAAATGAAACCTTGAAAGAGTCTTAACAATTTATTTTGCTTTAATTGACTATAATTATCAATTCAAATGAATGTATTCTGAGAGCTGACATTTCAATTACATTAAGAAGAAGTTGAAAAAATATTTTGGCAGAATAATTGAATTTTTATTATATGTACAGCAAAATAATTTGTTTGGTCACGTACTTGTGGTTAAAATGTGGCTCCTAAGTATGTTCTGATTAGCTACTTTTTACTGTAGGGTTTCCATGCTTCTCAATAATCAACCATTTTTTTAGATTAAATTGTGTGTAAAGCTAATAAAAAGCTTGAGGATTTAGTTGCTTGTAGTACAGAAGATGTTGTTTTAAGAAGATTGCTTTCTTAAAGGCAGTCTTTGTGGTTACAAAGCAAGCTACCCGAATAATAATGTCTGCTATTTCAGTAACAATGGAGAAGTTATTATTAAAACAAAGTTGTTTGTTTATGATTATGTATTTGTTTTTACCCATTTTTATTCAAGGTTTACTTCATCCACACAGAATTGACATATTTGAGGATTACATTTATGGAGCAGGTCCTAAAAATGGTGCGTTTAGAGTGCACAAATTTGGCAGGAGTCTTGTAGAATATCTCAGTGTGGATGTTGATAAAGCAAAAAGTGCCTTGATTTTTCACCGCTACAAACAAATGGACTGTGAGTAAGCATAATAACTTTTAAACTCAATATTGGGCGAGTTCATCTCAAGGGTGAATCAAAAAGTAACCAGGTTGTATAGATTTAGAACAGAACCTGACTGTACTAACTCCAAATAGCTTGTCATATTTGTTTATGTTAGTTATATTTAGATTTTTGATGCATTTTTTCTTATTTCAAAGTACATTGAATCAAGGTTTTCTCTTGTGTGTCTGTAAATGTGGTGTAAAACTATTATAAGAAAGTTTTATAGAAATACCTCTGGCCATGATCTGAATGGGTCTTTATTCTGTATTACCAATACATTTTTTGTTATTGCAATAAATTCCATCATAGTGTGAGACCTGCACTGTCTCGAGTGCGTGTGCTCACTGACTTGAGGCTGGGTGTATCCTGGAAATATATCAGGATGTATAGAATCATAGAATCACTAGGGACCAGAAGGGACCTCGAAAGATCATCTAGTCCAATACTCCTGCCACAGCAGGATCACCTAGAACACATGACACAGNAGAGACTCAGCTCCCTCAGCTATTCCTCATAAGGGAGGTACTCTGCTTCCTTCAGCATCTTCGTTGCTATACACTGGACACACTCCAGCAGCTCTGTGTCCTTCTTGAACTGAGGGGGACAGAACTAGACACAATACTCCAGATGCAGTCTCACCAGTGCAGAGTAGATTGGGAGAAGAACCTTCCGTGATCTGCTAACTACCCCCTTTCTGATGCACCCCAGGGTGCTTTGGCCCTCTTGGCCACAAGAGCACATCCTGCTGTCTACTAGGACCCCCAGGTCCCTTTCTCCTACACTGCTTTCCAACAGGTCAGTCCCCAACCTATCCTGGTACCTGAGACTGTTCCTGCCCAGATGCAAGACTCAACACTTACCCTTGTTATATGTGATTAAATTTCTCTCTGTCCAGATCTATATATCAGCATTTTTGTATTATTTTTCCTAGTTGTATAACACACTGAATTTTTTTTTAAAATAAATCTTTACTGTTCATATTTTCTTTCTTTAAACAGTGCCTAATCCATGCTTGGACCTGACTTGTGAATTCATTTGTTTACTGAACCCTTTTGGTGCAACATGTGCTTGTCCAGAAGGAAAATCATTGGTGAATGGAACATGTATTGATCAGAGTCTGTTGGGTAGGTACTGAAACCTGCATGAGAACCACAAAATAAAGAAGGATCAGGTTTTGTCAGTGTGAAATGCTGGACTGTGATTCAATAGGTTTGCAATGCTGTTCGATGTATCTATACGTTACTTACCTGAAATGGAAATGAAATATGAAAGGGCAAAATCCCAGTTCAGAGAACCCCCTGTTTATATTCATCCAAATGAAAAATGAGCTTTCAGCTGAACTGATACAAGATGATGTTTAGAAGTGAATGTGTACATATATTGATTGAAAAGAATTTGGGAGTTCCAAAATAAACAGTAGTTATTTAGTAATAAAAACCCATGAAGAGAATGAAGAAACAGCTCTGCTTACCGTGCAGCAATAGTCAAAAGGCAAGAAATAGTCAATAGTGCAGCATATAGTGCAGCAATAGTCAAAAGGCAGGAAGAGCAACACAGGAAATAATGACTGCAGTGACAGGCAAAAAGGAATAAAATTAACTGACTGAAATATATTTATCTAAAATCCTCTCTTTAAGTATCATCCTTAATGGCTAATATCAAGACACAGGAAACTAGGCAGCATTGTAAAAGAATTACTGCGTTCTCACTGTATTTTAGTTGGGGAGAAAATAAGTCTTCCATAGAAAAAGATGATTAGGTTACTCTAAAACTATTCCAACTCTAATTGAGGCCAAACCTAAGGTGGTTAGACTGCTGGAAAGAATTCTTAGCCAGCCTGAATTTTAAAAGGTTGTAGAAATCACTGAATAAAATTTCTTATATGTATAAGAAACCAGAATGTGTTTAGGATGTTTTGTAATATTTCGTTCCAGGCTTAGATATGTAACTGATATATACCTTGATTGAACATCATCAATCAGTACTTAAAATGATTAATTTAGTAATTAAATTAATTTACCTGTAAGATCATCATGCTCTGGAGCAAAACTCATCTATTTATACAGCATAGTCTCACAATATTGAAGTGGTGCAACTGTGTTTTAATAGTTTATGATGTGGCATTAATAAATTAGTTTACTGGCCTGGTTGAATAATTATCACTGCATATTTATATATTAGTTAGGTAGCTATAAAGTAGTTGACGGATGTTTTACAACAATTCTGACTGTTAGGGGAGAAGTAACATCACTGATGTAGATGTAATAGAAACCATCAGTATAGTGTTCAGTGTTTCTAACTCTTAAGATACATTACCCCAAGCACCCTTTGTCTTCAAAGACTGTCCGCCCTCCCTATTTCTCCAAGTCTCAGTGTCGTGTTCTGCTGAGATGGATATTTGTCAAGATTTTCTGCTGATAGAGTATCACCTAAAAACTACTTCAAATTGCCCATTCTTACGACTTACGTGTTGAGAATGGACAAATAAAAGAGTATTGTTTTTCTTTCGTGATTGGTAGTAATTTGAACCCGTAACTTCAGTAATGATGTGCTTTCACGAGTGGGACAAAGGATTATGCCACTGTAGCGTTTTTACGAAGGTTTGTTTTTATTAGAGAAAGATCTGAAGAGGTTTTAAAATTATTTCACTGCTGGTTGTAAATTTTTATGGATAGACAAAAAACGCCTAGAGAAGCTTCTTAAATACATTGATAACTTTTCATATCTTCCAACAGTTATGGCTTTTTTTAAGAGCTGCTGAATAAGCATTTCTTTGTTTTCTGATAAGAACTCCCTTTCAAGTAATATATAACATAGACTTTTGGTTGATTATTTTTTTCTTGTATGATATTTTATAATAGTTGATTGCAGGTTTTGTAACCTCACAGATTAAAAATTAGGAGCTGGAGCAAGCCTTGATATCACAGCACATTAACAAGTGTATGTTTAAACGTATTTTGCCATTTTTAAAATCTTTGAAGTGAATGTTAAATGTTTGTCTCGTGGTAATGCTCTTCTTAGGATTTCAAGGATCAGCAGATACTCCTGGAAAGTTCAGAGTTGACATCAAGATCAGCATCATGAATAAATATATGTTTATAATTAATGGCTGGCTGATAACTTCTAATAGCCCACAAAGACAAGTTGTAAATGAGGTTCTTTTCCTTTAGAAAGCTATAAAATATGGGCTAAATAAAAGCTTTCTTTTTTTCCTAGAAAGCAGATAAGAAATATTCCAAGACTCATGCATTCAACGTGTTTAAATCTAATATTATACTGTCTTCATGGTCTCAGAGGTGTTTTGACATCATTATGTATGCCAGTAACCCAAAACTTGTGTATTGTACAAGAGTGACCTGACATTAATCCAATGACATAGTCATAGTTTTATGTTGATCTCATTTAAAGTCAGCTGAAATATATCTGTTGATTTGTGAGGTCATCTGGTTTGTTCTTTAAAGAACAAAATCTAAAAGCTTTTAATTTGAAGCAGAAATGTGTACTTGAATAGTAGCTATTTTAAGTCAGGCAAGAATAATTTAGGTTTCCTCTTAGTTTTAACTGTGTATATCGAGAACTAGTGTGATTAAACTGTTCTATTTGAATAATGTAAAATTCATTGGAACAGTAATCAATAGATGTCATGAGTTTTGGTGAAACCCCAATTGTCTGTAGTATCCCTGCATCAAATTCTATTCCAGCGCATAAGGAGTTACACCTTCCTCAGTCACTGGAATTCGTTCTTGCAGAGAAAGGCAGAGCTGGGCAGAGTATAGCAGTGTCCTGGAAAGACTTCATAACTGTAAGCTGTCTTGAAAAAAAGGAGTAAGGAGGGGTTTTCCTGGGTAGTTTGGGGAGGGGATATCACCACTTTCCATCCTTGGTACCTTTTTTCCCCTCCCTGCTTCTCCAGGAGTTTGTGTAGGAGTGGGGCTATTGGAGCTGCTGCTACAGACTCCCCTCTCCACCTCAACCCCCCTTTTTCCCCTGTAATAAGTAGCTGTTTTGCTCTCCCTTTCTCTTTTTGTTTTCTTTGTTTTTGCCTCCGGCAACAGTGTGTTNTTTAAGTCAGGCAAGAATAATTTAGGTTTCCTCTTAGTTTTAACTGTGTATATCGAGAACTAGTGTGATTAAACTGTTCTATTTGAATAATGTAAAATTCATTGGAACAGTAATCAATAGATGTCATGAGTTTTGGTGAAACCCCAATTGTCTGTAGTATCCCTGCATCAAATTCTATTCCAGCGCATAAGGAGTTACACCTTCCTCAGTCACTGGAATTCGTTCTTGCAGAGAAAGGCAGAGCTGGGCAGAGTATAGCAGTGTCCTGGAAAGACTTCATAACTGTAAGCTGTCTTGAAAAAAAGGAGTAAGGAGGGGTTTTCCTGGGTAGTTTGGGGAGGGGATATCACCACTTTCCATCCTTGGTACCTTTTTTCCCCTCCCTGCTTCTCCAGGAGTTTGTGTAGGAGTGGGGCTATTGGAGCTGCTGCTACAGACTCCCCTCTCCACCTCAACCCCCCTTTTTCCCCTGTAATAAGTAGCTGTTTTGCTCTCCCTTTCTCTTTTTGTTTTCTTTGTTTTTGCCTCCGGCAACAGTGTGTTGGCTCTGGGCATCAGTTTTCTTTTGAGGGGTGGTGTTTGGGTTAAGAAGCAGCCTAGACAGCATTGGTTGGGTTTTTGGGTTTTTTTGAGCTTGTGGCCTAACAAAAGGAAGGAAATAGTTGGTGGTTTCAAGGGGGTGATTGGGGTCTTGTTATCTTTTCAGTTTTTTGTTTTCTATTCCGTCTATCTTTNTTTCAGTTTTTTGTTTTCTATTCCTTCTATCTTTTTTCCCCTTTTCTTTCTCTCACGATACAGTCTTCACACTTTCAGTTCCATTTTCTGTAATTGTGTTTATTCTCTTTCTTCCTTCCAGTTTTAAGGAAGGCAAGGGTCTAGCTTCTGTACAGTTAAGCAAAACAATCAGTCCAATGCTAAACTGTAACAGTAGAATATTGAATATTCATAATGCTTTTTAGTGTCTAACTGTTTTGGCCCTTCTAAAATATGGATTTCCGTGACTTGAAAAAGGCACAGAATCATAGAATATTAGTGCTTTGAAAGGACCTCCAAAGATCAAGCCCAACTCCCCCACAGGATCAGCATCAAAACTAGGGCAGATCACTCAGAAATGCATCCAGATGGGTCTTGAAAGTGTCCAAAGAAAGAGACTACACAGCCTCTCTCGGGAGCCTGTACCAGTGTTCTGTAACCCTTANTCTGTACAGTTAAGCGAAACAATCAGTCCAATTCTAAACTGTAACAGCAGAATATTGAATATTCATAATGTTTTTTAGTGTCTAACTGTTTGGGGTCTTCTAAAACATGGATTTCTGTGACTTGACAAAGGCACAGAATCATAGAATATTAGTGCTTTGAAAGGACCTCCAAAGATCAAGTCCAACCCCCCCACAGGATCAGCACCAAAACTAGGGCAGATCACTCAGAAATGCATCCAGATGGGTCTTGAAAGTGTCCAAAGAAAGAGACTACACAGCCTCTCTCGGGAGCCTGTACCAGTGTTCTGTAACCCTTACAAATCACAAAATGTTAGGGACTGGAAGGGACCTGGAAAGATCATCTAGTCCAATCCTCTGCCAGAGCAGATTCACATAGATCAAGTCACATAGGTAAAGAAGTTCTTCCTCATTTTGTGGTGGAACTACTGTGCTCAAGCTTGAATCCATTACCCCTTGTCCTATAGCAGGGCAGAAGTGAAAAGAGGTTGTCCTTGTCTTTTTGATGCCTAGCCCTCATGTATTTATAGACATCAATTAGTTCCCTCTCAGGCTTCTTCTCTCCTCTCCAGACTAAAAAGCCCCAGGTCTCTTAGGCTTTCCTCTTAAGGCAGGTGTTCCAGTCCCTTGATGCCTCTGTTGGACTGTCTCAAGTAGGTCTCTGTACCTCTTGAATTGGGGAGCCCAGAACTGGACACAACACTTCAGGTGAGGTCTCGGTAAGACAGAGGAGGAGGAGAACCTCCCTCAATCCACTGGACACACTGTTCTTAATGCATCCCAGCATACAGATGGCCTTTTTGGCCACAAGGACACATTGGTGTCCCATGGATAATTTGTCCACCAGGACTCCAAGAGCCTTCTCCACAGAGCTGCACTCTGGTAGATCATCTCAACATGATTATTTTCAATACTGGACCTTTCTACGTTCTGGTAATTTGTGGCATGACTCTTGTGAAGATGCTTTGCACCCTTCATACAATTTCCCGTTAGTCTATCTACTTTAAGATTAATGCCTGGGACATAGTCTCAGTCTTGCTCTGTTTCTTGTGAGTATACCCCAAAAACTGACTCAGATTCTTTTTCACTGGATTGTTGCATTGTTTTTACAAAAGAAAATTGAGCTACATCTTTAAATTCTGCACAGTGTTACCACTGGCTTGAGCCATCAAGTGGATTTTTCTTCGTAAGTCCTATGTAAGGTATTTGAAATATTGAATCCTCGGTGGCTTTATGGAAGACTGAATCCAGATTGCTTCAGACAGCTGTTTCACCAGCATCTCGCACAACTGATGAGGAGCAGCTTTTGGGTTTGCTTTGTCTTTTTTTAAGCCAGAGCTCTTGCAACATATGCGTGTTGTATCATTCAGAATGTTTTTATGACAAAATGAATGTCAGTTCCTGTGTATTCTTAGATAAGCTTCCACCTCATTTCTCCCCAGATGATTATAATTGACAAAGCACAGTTATTTTGAGGTTTATGTGTTGACTGTAGCAGGTCTGACTTTTCCATTTTAGAAGCTACCCTTTGGTTTACAAATGGGTAGAGTACTGCTTCATTTTCCTTAAATAGACCACTGGATTTGCATCCATTAACTTTATTGTATGTAATTGTCTGCAGCACAATGAGGCTAAAAACATAGCAGAAGGTGGAAAAAAGCAGGGATTTGCACTAGAGGAAGACAGTGTGTACCACAGCTGAATGAGCAAGAGTAATGAACACTTCCAAGATTCCCATATTCTGGGGCTGCTCATTTATGACTTTCATTTTAAGAAGGGAATATTTGTGATGTCTTGGCTGCATGAACAGCCTGAGAAAAACTGAAGGCTCAGATCTCATGTTGCCTCTGATGAGAGACAAAACATTTAAGTCATCTTAGTGTTTCCCATCCCTGCTGAGACATGATCGCTGCAGACATAGCTTGCAGGCAGACCAAGTGCTATGCCTGGAGATGTAGAGGTGAATCCCTGTAGACTTTTTTCACCTGCAGAGTCTGCCTCAGGGAGCTGTATCAGCACAAGCTATGAAAGTTCAATCCATGCTACCTTCATGGATTATGTCCTGCTTTCAGTCTTTTTAGATATCAAATAGAAAAGGGGTCACAGGAAAATCTGGTTCAGGTCTGAAAAGAATCTTTTGTTTACAGCAGTATCTTCTGTATTTACACAGAGTTTACTGTTGGGACCGGTATTTCCCAGAACTGAAGAGAGTGGGTTACATTACAACAGGTGTCTTTTCTCACTGTCCATCCTTTTCTTAGCTCTTCCAATTGAAATTATGAAGCAGACAGATTTTAAAAGAAAAAAGTCATGAAAGGAAAACAAAGAGGAAGATCTGTCTTACAGCATTCAGATAAAACTTAGAGATTACAACTTGTTTTGAGAAATTTCAGCTTATGGAAAACTGACATCCAAGACATCTAAGGCACAGAAAGATCTATACAACCTCACAATAAGATTAGAACTCTGCACTAGGTTGTAGTATGTGCTTTCAGCAAACTGAAGGATAGGAGTACACCCTTATCTGAAGTATAGGCATGAACAAATACCTTTTCTCCCCCTGAGATGAGTATATCTCACTCTGGGGAGGGAAACTGTTCTTGTCCCAAAGAATGTAGTTCCCAAACCTTGTACTCTATAGCACCTCTCCATTTAACTGTCTAGTCCAGAAATTGGTGGACAAATTTTCTAAAAGAAAGGATAGGAAAAGGCAAGATGCATTTTTCTGATGATAGAACAGGTTGTTGTAGAAATGCAATAAAAGATTTGTGAGTGTGTTGAGAGGGAGGGAATGTAAAAACGTTGAAGAAGTAAAGCAAAAAATACCAGTAGAGTTCACAAAGCTTTGTTTTGCTGCTATAGCAGTGTTTCTTCTGTGTAAGATTTTCCTTTTGGTTACAAGAAAGAGTCAAAGTTGGAACACAAATCCATCCATATTTGTGTCAAACAGTCATATCAGGGAAAAACACATCAGAAAAACAGCAAATCAAATACGCTTCTTTATTAAAGATTGATATAGGCAAATCAAGGCAACAGAAGACAAGATAGCCAGGCTAAGAGAGAATGTATTACATGACCTGTAACTCTTTTCTTTCTTTTATTAGAAAATCTGGTTGCTAGAGTAGGAGTGGGACAGCAAGTAAAATAATTTAATTCTGTCATTTCAGAAGTTAAAAGTGCAGCCAAAAGATCTTTGAGTTCCAGCAAGCTCAGAGCAGTATTGAATTGTCTCCAAATAAAAACTTACCTGATTTTTCTTTACAAAAAACAGCAAACAACTTTATTCCAATAGTGGGTACTCACTAGAGCAGTTCCTTGCCCCTCTTTTAGAGGTATTTGTTTAATAATTAAGATTATTCAGCCTCTTATAACAATGATTCCATGTTTCTCTGGAGTATTGTTTCCCTTCACGTCGTCTTCTACAGGAACATTCTCCTGTCTCCCACACAAAAGATTAAGCTCCCCTTTTGTACTGAGTTGATGTGAATGAGCAAGAGTAATATGATTCCTGTATTTGGGCAGTAACAACTCCAGGTACCAGTACAGGTTAGGGACTGACCTGCTGGATAGCAGTGTAGGAAAAAGGGACCGAGAGTCCTGGTGGACAGCAGGGTGACCATGAGCCAGCGACATGCTCTTGTGGCCAAGAAGGCCAATGTCATTCTGGGGTGCGTTAGGAGGGTGGCTAGTAGATTGAGACAGGTTTTCCTCCCCCTTGCTCTGCCCAGGTGAGGACTCATCTGGAATATTTTGTTCACTTCTGGGCCCCTCAGTTTCAGAAGGACATAGAACTGCTTGAGAGAGTCTACTACAGAGCCACAAAGATGATTAAGGGAGTGATGCATCTCCCTTGTGAGGAAAGGCTGAAGGAGTTGGGTCTCTTNCCTACTTTGGCAAGGGGATTGGACTAGATGATCTTTTGAGGTCTCTTCCAATCCCTAATGTTGAGTGATTCTGTGATTTCCCTCCAGACAACAAAACAGCAGCATTAAAACTTTTATGTAGTTAAAGTCTAACACTATTTTAAATCTGGTTTGCCTATTACGTCTTTGAGTCCTATTTCTCAGCTTATTTAAGTGCCAGAGTTGTTGGAGTGACTTTTCCTTGTTTCATATTTTATTTCCGTTGCAAATTGTGATTTTCAAATATTTTATAACAAAAAAGATCAGTAGTAATTTTGAATAATTGTATGATTATTAAAATAAAGTTTTGAGAATCTTCTCAGTCAACCATTGCATAGTTTTATAACATACATTGCAGTTTAAAAGTGTAAGACATGAGTGTCCCAATCTGTAAAAGCCAGTTGGATTGGAAAGTTTTTACTGTGATCACTTTTTGGCTCAATATATTTTTCTGAAAATAAGATAGGAAAGCATTTGCTTCTTGGTATGGTCACAGTAAGTTTTCTAGTTTGTAGTTAATGGTTTATAATTCCACATATGCCCTTTGTTTTATATCTTAATTCTATGTAGTTGCTCTAGAGGAGAAATATAACATGTTTTTACTGAGCTATCAGAAAGGTTCATAAAAAGAAGCACTTGTCTGTACTCCAGTGTTATTTATTCTGATTTTATCAAGCTCTGCTCTATAAACTTATGACTAATGACAAGTAAAACAGATAAGATAAGCAAAATAAAAGTAGACCTTTTCTCTAATAAGATATGCTACATTATCCATTTAAACTGCTTCTATAATGAGTAACTGAAGAATGGTTCATGGAACATCAAAGGATTTAATGAGCCACTCAAATAAATAAAACACTGAGGCATCCTCAAACTTCCAACTACAAAGTAGGTTTCTTACAGAAGTACGTATCCAGGGTGGGTACCAAAAATTAAATGCTTATGGTATTGTGTTTTATTGTAAAATAGAATTCACAATCCCTTTTTGACCAGTTTCATCCTGATTTGAGGAAGCATGATCTCTTGAAAGAGGATCAGTTCCCAGAAGTTTTCTTTAAATAGGTTGAATCCCACATTACATGTCTGCACCATCTCAGCACTGGCCATGATGGGAGGCAGTCAGACTGTTGAGGAAGAGTACACTGAAGAAGGAATGAGAGATTTGAGTATTTTCAAAGAAAAAGCTGCTACATAAGCAGTTGCATTACTGGTCTCTGCAGATTTCAAGCTGGAGCGAACTATCCAACTAGAGAATAGAGAACTTTCCTAAATTGTGTGCATTTGCAACTCAGTAAGTTTCTGTAAACATTAAAACCCAGAGGAGCTGGTGTGCTTGTGTTAGCGCTCAACAAGTATAAGACAAATGGAAACCTTGACTATTTTTCATTAGCTGTTTAACTACAATAGATTAATTCAGGAAAACCTCTGCAGCTGGTGGTTCTGCTACTGGAGTTTTCAGAGTCTGTGGTCGCTCTCCTGTTAAAAGCCACACAGGTTCATGTCCTTTGAACTTAGGAAGCATCCTGGCTCCACAAGATTTGTTTTACAGTGTAAGAAATGAATGGTCTTATTGCTGAAAGCATATTTGGGGCTGGAAAGGTGCTTGTCTGCTTCTTTACAGTTACAATTATTTGGATGTTTGAGCATGCACGCATGCTAGTCTATAATTAATTTCTTGTTGGTGTCATTGGATGATTTTATATCTTGTTCTCTGAAATGAATAGAGATTTGTTTTTCACAGTGTTTCCAAGACAGGCACAACTCTAATTGCAAGCTGGCTTTATAGGAAGATTGAATCTGGCCTCTCAGAGTTTGTGCCTCCCCCTTCCTCACAACTAAACCTGCCATAAGCACCTGATGAATACAGAGCAGCAGGCAGTATCGCTTCTCAGCGTCTTTAAAGACTAAGAAGATGAGAAAAAGAATAAATCAGAAAACATGGCTTAATATACAAATAACTTTTTTTCCTGCAGGACTTAGAGGTTGAATAATTTCCTTTGAAAGGTTGGATAGGGTTTATTTATGAAAGGTGCTAGTTAATAGAAAGAGAGTGGAACCAGAAACTCAAATAAGAAAAGTCTGTGGTCACCAGGTAGTGGCTGGGAAGTTCTCTGAGCTCCCCCAGGTGAAATGTACTTTGTTTAATTTCTTAGAGTAACTGGGAATGATAATTTCTATCACGTATTCATATTGTCATAGGTAACCTACTACATTCTAAGGAGATCTGTCTTCCATGTACAGGCTAGCGCAGTCCCCAGTGGCCCTGCAGCCTTCACAGCCTTTCCAGTGCTAATGTGGTCTCCTGAATGTTGTTTTCTGTTTCCTCCCACTGATAAGCAGCACTGTTTACAGGATTCTATTCTGCCAGTTATATGAGATGAGGTTGCTGAAAACAGCTCTGTGTGTCCTCTTGCTGCAGATGATACCTGTAAATTAACCTGTGAAAATGGAGGCAAGTGCATTATAAATGAGAAGGGGGATCCCCGATGTCACTGCTGGCCAAGTTACTCTGGTGAAAGGTGTGAAACTAATCATTGCTACAATTACTGCCAGAATGGAGGAACCTGTGGAGCCTCTCTCCTTGGTAAATATTTCTGAACAGCTGGATGTTACTGTTTTACCTGACTTAATTCAAATGTTTGAATTAATTCTAGGTTTGTGATAGTTTTTGTCTTCGCAACCTATTTGTCTGTGCTTAAGCAGTGTGCAAAATAGCAGTATAATCCATATGTATATTTTATCCTCAATATCCCTACTTATTTAATCTATCTGTGTTTTAGAAGAATTAGGCTGCATCCCAGAAAATGAAGCATATAACTAAGTATTCAGTATAGACACATGTTGAGGTGTAGAAATGGAATTGTAAGGTGTAAAGCCCAAGCTACATCTGGAACAGCCTCACATATCTTGGTTTGTATCTCAGGTCTTTCCCTAAACTTGCATATGTACACACAGAGATACTTCCTTATATGATCAGCATTATGTGATCTCCGTCTCCTACCTTTGTCTCACTAGACTTCACAAAACAGGCATTTTACTCATCTAACTCTCAGGAAGATTTAGTTGATCAGAACTCAGATACGTTGTTTTCCTGAAGGAATTTGAAATTACATTTCTTATCTTCAGTAAGATTATCTTGTCAAAAAAGTGGGTATTTCACATGTGATCTTTATTCTTAACACGTAAACTGTAGTAGCTTGTGTAACGCAATTAGTGTTTGGGCTGGAAAGTGTGATGAGAAGTACTCTAAAATTTCGTAATTCAGTTAAAAAGAAGTTGAAGTTTGTTTTCTGCTCCAAGGAATAATTAAATATTTGATTCAAAATAAAACAGCTGGAGAAGTGTTCACTGTCTAGCAGCTGCTAAATATTGTGTGAATCATTTTCTTATGTGTGATGTAGTGATCCACACCCTGATCTCTGAAATAAGGTGCAGGCATCTGACTTTAGAACAGGAGCTTGTGGCTGTTAAGTGTAAACAGAAAAAGATCCCTGTAATGCAAAATTCGGAGTCTTGGTCTGTGTCATAAAGAGGACTTCGATCCCTATGTTTTCCTCAGCAATTGTTACTTTAGCTGTTATAGTTTAGTACTTTGTCTTCACATATTAATGCTGGCTCTCTAGAGCATCTTCTTTCTTACTACGATGCAGTGGCAAAAATGCAAGTGAATGCAAATCTTGCAATCTGTGTTGTGCCAAACTGAGGATTTCTTGGTTCTGAGTCCTTGGGGTTAACAATGTAGTTAATGCCACGAATATTAGGAAATGAATATTGCACTTGAATTGATTACTTATACTTGAAACTGCTGCTAACACCTGGTAGAACACCCGACACAAATGATAAGCAGAGATTTTTATCAATGTAGTGAGATCAATACACATTTAGTGACAACATGCAAGGGAAAGAGAGTCATGAATGATTTAAACGATGGCCACAACTTCCATGGAAAGGATGTTTACTCATACATCTTTACATCTAATTGATATTTATGTGGAATTTTCATAAAATTAGTAACCTTTCTTCTAGAACTCAGCTTGATTCTGAATGCTGCATAGACCCCAGGGCTTTATTTACTCCTTTTCTTTTGGCAGTAGCCATGAGGTTCACTCACCTCCAAAAGCATGGTTTTTCTTTAGCAGCCAGCCAACACTTGCTGTGTTCACACAGCTATACTATCACCTTGAATTTGTTTTATTTTATTTTGTTTTTCCCTGATACATCCAGCTTCTGATATCTCTCAGCATTGCTGAAATAATGAGTGTGGTAGGTTTGGTCACCTGTGAGTAGAGGAAAGATATGAGCAGAATCTGCAATGTACTTGTGCTAAATTGTTAATCGTGACCCCAGGTGCTACAGAGGGCCTGGAGCTGCACGTATTAGCCTTATTTCTGCTTGATCTCAAACAGAATTATGTGCCAACACCAAAAACGTATCAGGAGAGACAGCATGGATGTCACTACAGTCTACACCTCACTGGTCAGTTGCCCAATTTCTGGGAATTTGAACCTTTAACTGCAACTAAAGGTTATGATCCTCTCATGACCAAAGCATGTGTTTATGAACTAAGACCAACGTAGAGCTGGCTCTCATGTCCTTTACTAAGCATACCAGCCAATAGGAATATTCTGCTGGATTGCATCCACTTTCCCAGTTTAATAATTATATTTCAAGTTAACCTACCTGCCATGTCCAAGTCCTGAGGGTATCCATGCTTTGAAGCCTGTGCCATAGCATTCCTGTGCTGGAGATGTGGAAAAAAGATTCTATATCCATCTAAATCCAGGTGACTCCAACCAGCATTTCAGATGAAACTTCAAATTTATCCACATCTCCCTTGCATGCCCTGTAAATATTTTATTAAAAAGAAACCTCTATTTCTTATCAGACTGTATTTGTTAACTATATCAGGCCGTAGATCATGTTTTACAGAAACAAGCTCTTTTGTCAGAGAGACACCCTCTTGCCCTCATTTAATCTAATTTTTGATACACTAAGGCCATTATGTGTTTTACAGAGGGAAACAGTCAACAAAGTTTTATTCCTCAAGTGTTTTCCCAAAAAAGATTTCTCTATTTTCTCTTTCTAGTCAAACACACTACTGTGCGAGGCACAGTGTTCAGTCCTTTTGTTCAGCAAGTGAACGCTGAGCTGCAGGGGCATTCCCAGTTTGGACTGGGAGCATGAAATCCAGACCAAAGCATCATTCACTCCTTCCTTCTCCTCAACTCAGCCTTCAAGGAATAATTAATCTGCTTTGTCAGGTTCACATGAAAGCCAGTATTGTATGTGGTACTTTATACTTGTATGTTGCTGCTGATAGAAATAAGGCTCCTTATTACCAGGAATTACTCAAGTTTTCCTTAAAGGCTGTAGAACTTAAGCATTATATCATGTCTATATTTATAATACTATGTCATATAATCATTGAATTATCTAAGCTGGAAAAGACCTTCAAGATCATAAAGTCCAACCATTAACGCAGCTGTCCCAATCCCCCCACTAAACCATGTCCCTAAGTTTCAGATCAACGTAACTTTTAAACATGTTCAGGAATGGTGATAAAATCCCCTCCCGGGGGGGACTGTTCCAAGACCTAATGGTTTCAGTGCTTGATGATATTTCCTCTTGTCCTGCTGACCTATCTGCTATCAGTGGGTACATTTCATATTATTTTTGTTTCATTTTGGTAGAGAGTCCCCTCACATTTCTGAAAAGTATGAAATTACTATTTTAAAATCCAGTCAGCTCAATATAACTTTAATTTGATCTCCTGTGCCATTGCTATCTGTGCGTCTCACCTCCTGTACCACAGTGCTCACAACCTGTTCCTCAGAAAGCAGCAGTTATTTGAGTCGTTATGCAACTGGCTCATCCAATTGTTCTTCTACACTGATGCAATCAATGTTATTGTTAAATTTCTTTTTGTTCAAAACAATGAAGCTTTCTTCTTCTAGAACTTGCAGAAGCTATATGTGTGTGAGTGTCAGTCCAAAGCCCAGCTGCAAAATATAAATGACCTGTGATAATTTCAGCTTGCTTGACTCTGTGTTTTTTTGGAAACTCTGTTTCTCATCATCAATTCTCATATCTTACCCAACTCAAAGCTTTGATGTAGTCAGTCTAAAAAACCATTACTGCACACATGACCTTTCGAAAGTTTAAGGAGTCCAGTAAATTTATATGAGCTACTACCAGGTCCCTGCTACTGTGAGGCTTCCCTAGGAGTCAGGGAATTTTTCATTAGAGTTTGTTGAATTTTTCATTAGAGTTCATTTATGGCTGAAAAACTGAAACAAACTTGTCATCATATTCTGATAGAAAAAATGAATTAATGCAGCATATGAAAATTCTTCTGGTGAGTGTGTGTGTCCTAGTGAATGTGTAAATCCTGTTCTCTTTCACTAGCTAGTGTCTAATAGAAGTGTGACAACTAATTAAGTAAATTGCAGAATATTACTAATTTTTTAAAATATGACTGTGCTAAATCTTTACTGGATGTGTTAAGTTGTAGAACCTCATTATCTGCACACGAATGTTAATTTGTTAAACAAATCCCACTGGCAATTCAAGGATTATTCACTGTTGGTTTACTTACTGCTAAGCCTTTTGGCAAATTCCTATGTGAGCATTATATAGCTAGAGATTGGGGCAGCTTTAATTAAAATGTATAAGTTTATGACAGTTGTATTGAACTACAATAATTGAACAAAGAAAATGTCATCAGTTAATTAAAAGTACATGCCTGAGACAAGTATTTAGAAGTTTAGGTATAAAAATGAACACTACTCAGTAAGGCAAATTAATGAGAACTTGGAAAAATTGTAAATGTTGCCATAAAAAGACTGCTTCCTTTCTCCTTACAGTTCAAGTTTTGGAGCAGTCATGTACTAAATGCCTTGAGCACAGTAACTATATCCAACTAGTTCACAAAACGAGATAAAAATGTGTTTATACTATCCATATAAACACTGTGTCTAACCATTTTGAACTGTGCTGTGCTGTTTGTATCCAAATGAAAATTGGTGGAATATACTCCAAAATAATAATCTTTTTATAGCCAATTATAAATATTAAATTATATTCTCTTTTATGTATTACTGTATATTCTATTTTATATATTGCTTTATATTCTATTTTACACATTAAACTAGTTGATTTTGGGACATGATGATGCATACTGAAACACTCAGTGAAGAATTTTTTACTTTGCTAATGTCATATCAGTCCCAGAAGTCTCAAAGGGAGATGCTACATCATCTTGTCAGCAGGACAGGGGCTATGGGAAGGGCTGGTATTTAGCTAGATGTCAGCGCTGTCTAGTCTGATGTGCTGCTGATGTCAGCGTCTCAATAGAACCATCACAACCAGCCTTGGTGAGAGCATCCTTTGAGCCTACCCTAATCCATTTCTACCTGTCTTTCACAACATGGAGAGAACGTATCTCTGTTGGGATTGATCCCAATCAGCTCACCTACTAATTATGTAAAGCAATAGAGCTTCTCTCCACAACTATGGCTTCAGTATATCTAATTATGGTTCATCAGACACAGAAATTAATTATTGTGATTCCCACAGACTTCTGACGGTTACTCCAGAATACATGATATTTCTTACAGTAGACTGCTGTAGCACTCTGTTTTTTTCTTTAGTGGAGACAGCAGGTGAAATATGACAAAAATAAACATATTCATTTTCATGCAGAACAGCTTAAAAATACACATTGCTGGTGTTGAAATTATCATTGACTGGAAGACAGAAATAAACCATGTTTTGGTGCACTCACTCGTCTGGATGATCCTGTTTTTCAAAGCTCTCAGAAAGCCTACAAAAATTGTGCCATTTGTCTAACACTGTTGTTTCTAAATTGTGGAATACCTTATGCAGTCATAAAAATACATGGTGTTTCACTGTAGTTTAGTCAATATCATGAATCAAAGTTGTTCTCTTTAGAGTTCTGTTCATTACAAAAGAATTGTAGAGAGGAGTTTGAGATACATTATTAGACACCTAGAAGATATCACCTAGATATTACAAAGATGGTGCACTAAAATATGTATCTTCTCTTCTTGAAAACAGTTTGAGAAGTTACTTGCTTATTATATAGTAAATAAAATTGACAAGCTAGGAGTAAGTACAGCCTCTACTGTAATCGAAACCTAATAGAATGTTGTAGGATTTTGATCCCTATCATCTTCCTATAGATGATTTTTACTTCATGCCCAAAACTTCATATAATTTTTTTCCTGTTCTATGGCATAAAAATAACTCTGTACTTTATAGGATCAGCATAAAGTACTTTCATTTAATTTTATAAATTCTATGCAAAACACTTGAAAAAATAGGTGGAAATTTTATAGGTCAGTTCTGGAAGAAAGGTTAATTATTGCTTTTTTTTTTTCAAGAAAGGCTACACAGAGAATTTTCAAGTAAATAGTTGCTTTTAAGTATATTGTTTTCCAAGGAAATGTTCATTATTATTTTTAATTGGTTTATGTGCCTTACAAGACACCATGTAATGTAATCTCTGCCATTCATTTCTGTAGAATGTTATATAGGATGATTTTCAATACAAAATACTCTCATCAATGTGGGCATTACGTGCATTTCCACTTGCATGTAGAGATAGGGAGAAACTCAGCGTTTCCAAATATTGGCTTAGAAATAGCAAATAGCAAAGTGCCTGCATGTTCACTGCAAATCATGCTGATTGTGGAAATTCTGAACCAAACAAGGTGCTTCTTGCTCAGTATTATTACTGTGGTATTGAAATCGGAACATTCACACATGAGACGCCGTGCACCCACCTTCTCCTCCTAGATACTTTGACAACCATAATCTTTCGAAATAGGCAATTTGTCTTGGGATTTTGGAGATAGGGAAGAGACTAAACCAGAGGATAGTTGAAAGCAGGATGCTAATCTGTTATAGGCAGAGGAAAACCAGTTGAGGACTGCACTGAGGAAAGATGTCAAAACATAAAGCTTTGTGTTTCTTTCAGAAAATGATTTTTCATCATTTTCTATAAAAGATGCAGAGCTGAATTTGAAACAGTTTAGATTTATAAAACTTACTTTTCTTACTAACATTTTCCGATACTCTAATATGTTGTGAAAATTTTGGTGGTGGTGAAGGTCAAGAATGAAGAGGTAATTCAAGTTCTGTCTGCACAGCTCTGTTCCTGAAACTTCATGACCAATGTAACCACTGAAGTTCTCTGAGCATGAGATTACTATGCAGTAGTTGTTAGTTAGAGTATGTGACAATTTTGTTAACATGACTATTTCCTTTGCAAACATGCATCACAGAATCAGAATATAGATTTGAAACCTGATGGCATTGTTTGTCATTGTTTAATCCTGCAGTTTAATAAAACTGCTCTTGAAAGCATTTTGCATCAGAAATATTTTATGAGAATAAAACAGATTGGAATGTCATTATTAGTATTATTTTAGATGCCAACAGCCTGTGTATAAATAGGCACTGAACTATTAACATTACTAAAAGTCATGTTAAATTGAGTGACAAAAATGGGGTTTAGGCTATACTGTATTAAATTTTCATGTGGCTGTCGGCAGTTTGGCATATTTATCAGCCTACATTAGCAAAGAATAGAATAATCTGTTCTACAAAATAGGAAAATATCATTGCCCCATCATTTTAAAAAATAGAGGAGTATTAATAATAAAAACTGATTTCAGATGGCAAGATCTATGTGCTATCACTATTTTATTTTATCTTTTTTATTGAAACACTGATTCAGATGCAGGGTTATGTAAAATCCCTTAGCTTAGGGGAAGAAATTTAAATACAAGTGTATACATGGGGAAAAACAAAAAGAGTCTGTGCGAACATCTCGGTTCAACATCTTTGATTTAATGTTTAGATCACAGGGGACAGATATGAATAACCAGGCTGATGCATATTAAAACTAGTTGGAGCTATTTTTAAGTCAATGGTTTTGTTCCTGCTGTACTCATTAGAGGAAGAGACTAAATGATCTCATGGCCTTTAGGATGATTTGCAAAACACTTAAAATTAGCATGGCTTAAAATAGAAAATGCAGAAAAGAATTAAGGGAAGGGCTTTGTGCAAGAAGTGACTGAAGGAAAAAAGAATAAATAAATTATTCTACATGAATGTGAGAGAACAGAAAAAATGAGGATGCTCCACTTGCATTGAAAAATTCTCCAACTAACATGGTATTCAGTGATTGCATAGTATTAAAATAAAGGCAAACCCATAGGAAAATTAGAATTGCAGGGTTTATGGAAATTTTAGCTTCAACTACATGACTTTAATGAGACAGCTAATTATATTGTGAAGAAACAAAAATAAAGGTAAAATGGGTTACAAGTTTCAGAGATTGAGGCAGCTGTAGTAGGGAAATGTGAAAGTAGTTGTGCATACTTGCACTAGACACTATGCTACCATGAAAAACAATGAAATGAGACAAAAAGATCACAAGGAAGGTACCTACTCATAATGCAGCAGAAAATCAGGTAGCAGTAAGGATTTTCTGATGGATCAATGTGAAGATGAGAGAGAATTAATACAAAAAATTAAGCCTTAAGTGTTGTTTCATTTGACTCCTTGTCAGCCCTAGTCAATCATAGCTTCCTTGTATGCTTGCTAACCCATCCCATCATGAAGTAAGATTCATATATAAGAAGCTAATTCCTACTTTGTGGCCTAGTTTTTCAAATGTAAATATAGGGTTAATGGGAGCCTCTCATATTTTAACACATTCCTTGACATACTCTGATAGATTCTACAGTCATACCGTTGTCTTGATGAGGCTGTCAATAATAATATCTAATATACCTGTAATTGCAGTCCATGTGGTCTGCCTGATGCTTATTACCTCACTGATTATTTTCATGCCAGGCATAGTCCCATACTCAGAGATACGGTATTTATGTGACTTCACTCAAAGGGATGAGTGTTAGTGTGTCAGCTCTCCCTTACTCTGCAGTGATCCAGTTTGATTGAGCATGCTAGCAGGTTGGGTTCCTTCTGGTTCAGTTGAAGACCATCCTGCCTGACTGGTTTTTTGGAAGTGTACTCAAGTCCTGATGAATCTTCATCTCTTTTCTTGCTCAACTTGGAAGCTAGGAAGAAGTGATAAAATCTATTTTCCCTTAATTTAAGAAAATACTGAATGAAGGCAAAAGGAATAAGGGTGAGGGCAAGAATAGTGATTTCTAAGAGATAAACAAGAAAGAAAACAGATTATTAGAAAGCGAGAAGGGAGATGGGTATTTGGACACATCAGGTCATTTACTTGAAGAGAAGATTGCAAATGAGATATAAAAGCACAATCAGAAGATGGAAAAAGCATTTATGAGCTCCAGAAGTTTGTTTTAAAGAAGATAAGCCTTAAGACAAAAGTCAGGGGAAGTGAAACAGTTTAATAAAGTAGTGGAATTGTAGCAAAGCTATAAATCCTCTAGACAGGAGATTTAGATAGGGAAAATATTGGGAAAATTAAAATAGAATTATGGAAGGAAAGTGCATCAATGTTTAGACACTATTTTAAAACACTTAAAAAAACCTATAGACTAGGAGTTCATACATCTGTTCATCTCTAGGTGTTCATGCATCTGTTCATCTCTAGGTGTTCATTAATTTTGTGGCATTAAAAATGGACCTTACAGCCATCTCTTGTTTGATGCAGCAGCAATATTTCTTTAACAGTGTTTCTTACATGAGAAGAGTGGGATAACAAAGCAGGCAGAGAGACTTGTATTTAGTAAAAATTATGTAAACTTGATTATTTTTGATGGATTCATATCTTGCAGCACAAACTTTATTTTTCATGAGTTCTGAATTTAAGCAGTATTTGCAAAGACATATTGTACCAGTGTCTAAAGAAGGGAGGTTACAAATAGGTTACAGCTTGCAACTGGTATGATGAATAAATCTGTGTTTAAAGTCCTGATATTTACTTTAGCATTTACTTATTTTTATCATAAAATAGTTGTCTTTGTTTTGATTAGGGAGGCCGACCTGCAACTGTGCGCTGGGTTTTACAGGACCAAACTGCAACCAGACTGTCTGCCATCATTTCTGCCAAAACGGAGGCACTTGCAGGGTCACTGCTGGGAATCAGCCCTTTTGCAACTGCTTGCCTGAGTACACAGGAGACAGATGCCAGTATTGTAAGTAATTCCACACACTTTTGAGTCTGCATTTATAATAAAAGTTCTACAGAATGTACACTGAGCATGAGTTGAGTGATTTGGGTTGGAATAGATGACCTTTAAAGGTCTCTTCCAAGCCAAAACACTTTGTGATTCTATTCCTCCATAGCACACATTCCTAACCTTAGTTCCAAAATTATTCATATGGCTAAGGGAAAGTAATCTGATGTATTCGAGTGATCTCTGAAGATATTTCTTCAATATCCCCTACACATGTGGGTGAAGAAAGAGCTTTGTTAGGAATGGTTTATTTATTATTTTCAAGGATGAATCTGTGCAATGCTGCTCTACAAGGGAGCAGACTTATACAGTGTTAAAATATATTCTGTTCCAGATATTCCTATTTCTTATTTTATGCTGGTAGAATACCTAAACATAGTGAAGCAGCATAGCTGGTTAAAGAATTTATCTGGTATCCCTTATCTTTACAGTTCAACACATCTCAAACTGCTACCTTATCTTTTGGTTTTATTTCTTAGCCCAGCAAGCAGTTTATTGACAAATACTTTGATTTCCAGGCTTCTATCCCTTCTTCTTTCTCTGTCAAGGTCAAACTTACTACAGTTTTGTACCCCTGCTAGTACTGAAAATCAGGATTTCTCCTATTTAAGTGTCAAAATATAAAGTCTATCCTCTGTATATGAAGTTCTCTCTAGTTTTTCATTCCACTGACCATTCAGTGTCCTCTCATCTAGATACTGTTTTCCAAAGGCATTTTTCATGCCTATCGAAATGGTCTTGGACTTCCTCTAATTTATTTCTTTTACAGTGGGCGGGGCAGGGAAGATTATCCAACATTAGGCCTTCTGTTCCTACTCCACTTGTGTTTTTTCTCCATGCTTTTTCTCACCAGGGATCACCTACATCTCTTCTCAGGAACTCAAGACATTTGAAGTTAATCTTGAATTTCTTTCTATAGTCACTGCTTTCAAGGTTACAGTAATGTCTCTCTACCATTGTAACTCATGAGCAGCCTTAACTTAAAGCTGATTTATTCTGATATTTTTTGGAGCCCAGAACTATTTTTAATACCTTTCTTTTTCTACCTCTGCTTTGCTTTGATTGTAACAGTCTAAAATAGATGACTGTCATAATTCTTGGTCAAGAAATGAAAGGGAAATTAGCTGTTCTAGAGGTTTGGTTTGGAGTTGTCTACACGATAAAAAAAAGTATTTCATTCTAGTTGAAAGTCTGTCAAGCAAGGGAAGGGTTAGTGTGTATTTTAAATAGGGTTTGTACTGAAGTGAACTGAATGTATTTCCAGTTGGGAGACCGTGTAATAAATGGAAACCTTTAAATGGAAAACCAGCTGTAATTGTGATTCTCTCCTGCTTGCTATTAAACACACTGCATGGATCCACAAATAAATATCTGCAAACACAATAGGGTATTTGAAAACAGTCTAGTACATAAATCATGCACAGACAGACACACAGATTAAGAAAAAATATTTACTTGAGGCTTACCCAAAACCAAACAAAGTTTTCTAGTTGAATGCTTCCACAAACAACTTTCTTCTTTTTTTTATTTTTTTTTTTTATTAAGAATTAATTTAAATGTAAATTTAGGGATACTTTTTTAGGGGTACTTTTAAAACAGTGCTTATTATCAGATTTGGATTGGCTGCTGACACTGGAAAAATGCCGCAATACAGAGACTTGAACACATCGTGAAATCCAAAATAAAAATAAGCTTTTATTTAGATAAACCTCAACAGTTTTAGGAAAAAAACAATCTCACTTTTGTCAGAGTTGTTTGGGGGTTTTTCTGTGTGTGGCCAGTAACAGTTCTATGGAATCGTAGAGGCTTTGAGTTAATATATGCAGAAATTCACATCTGTGACTTTTTTCTTTATTAATCACAATCACTTTGTGTGTGTGTTGGAATACATTAACAGAGCACGATTGCAAAGACTGGGTGTCACTGAGACATCTTTTTCAGCCTTTCTGTGATGTGATTGAAACTAGTTCATATGCAAAGGATACACGAATGTGCATAGGTATTTTATTCATGCTCCCAAGCTGAAAATGTTACTGCTTTTTATGGCAGGGAGAAGACATTTACTTGCAGTATTTCCAGATTGCAGAGATCTTATTTTCCTCATACTTATCGTCTCCAATTACCCAGGGCAGAGTTTCTCCTGTGATTAGTTCACATAAGGGCTAATAACCAAAATGTGTGCTCTGTGTCAAGGCACTGGCACTGCTGAAATAAATTTCAGTGAATGCATTTACATAGAATTCCACTAATATTGTGCCTGTTGTTATATACATATGAATGTGATATATTTCAATATAACTCCCTATTTTAAACGTCTGAAATAAGATCTTAAGACTAAAATTCATTTCTTCTATCATTCAAGGCCCAAACATAGTAAAAAAAAAAAATAGAAAACAATTTCATGCAGTTACAGTCATTCAAAGCTGTTATTTTTCCTGAAACTGAAATCCTTTTCTTTAGGGAAAAGAGCATTGATTGTGACTCCAATCAATACTAAAACCCACTGTTTGTATTAGCGTGAACTTTCTATGTCTAGGTTTTGGGTTGGCATTTGAGGTTTTTTATTTGCCCATTGAAGTCCCTGTGGTCACTTGGTAGCAATTCAATAACCACAGAAATCTACATCCCTCATAGTGAATTGGAGATAATCAAATATGCAATAATAGGAATCAATATGCATAATCAAACAGACATAACTCCTCTGGCAGTCATGCTTGGTCCCTTAGCAGAACTGCAGAACTTTTCCAGGATGGTAAGTGCCTGCCAGAATGGTTGAGCACCTCTCATATGAAGACAGGCTGAGAGAGTTGAGGTTATTCAGCCTGGATACCAGGTAGTGTAGTGATAGAGAAAGGGTAATGGTTTCAAACTGAAAATAGGTAGATTTAGACTGGGTATTAGGAAGACATTTTTACTGTGAGGGTGTTGGAACAGGTTATTCAGAGAACTTCTGGATGTTCCATGCCTGGCTTGCTTCTAGTTACTACTGAATCACCCTTCGCCATATCCTGAGCTTCAAAGGGCTTGAATTTTTAAGTTTTGACAGAAAGATACTATTTTGTTAGTATAAAGCAGGCACACTCTCAGGTAATACAGATACATGACTCAGTACCACCAGGAGCACCACCACCATCTTGCCTGCACAGAACTGGAGAGGGTATAAGAAACAGAGAGAAACAGAGACTTTGAATGATTTGTTCCTGAAATGATAGTTGAACAAAATGAAAAAGAAAAGTCGATGCCACATAAATGAAAGAAAATAAATAAAAGTCATAGAAGATACCAGCATACTGCAGCTCCAAAAGTTTCTTCAGTTAAGGGACTTTGCTTTTTCTAAAGTCATATGGGAAAAAAAGAGGTTGTTTCTGGTGATTCTGAAGAGTTCACTGCTTGAAATCTCAGTCCTGCTGCCTTTAAGCAGTTAAACACAGTAATGGGGTCTTGCACAGTCTATAAAGATAAGCATGTGTGCAGTTTTTGTAGAATGTATGGATTATATCTTTATATATTATTATTAGAACTCCATGAAATTTTAATATGTGGATAAATGAAAATAAAACTTAATTATTTCAAAATACTGTTTCCATTTCAGTTTAGCATAATGCTCTTAATGGCAATGTGAATGTACCAGAAGATTTTTATTCAGCCAATGTCCCATTAAATACATTAACATTGCTCCGCTTTTCTCATCAGTAGTCTTTATATTATGTGGGATGATGCCATAAATGGCTAGAAAACTGAAAGGGGGCAGAAAAGTATCTCATAGGAGTCTATCCTTCTATTTCACTTCTCAACACTACATTAATATATTTTATCTCTGTTTATGGGGCATTCTTGATTCTTGTAGTTACCAGTGAGCCACCAACCTCACTGATCATTTTGGTTTTATTCTAGTACCTCTTAAAACGTAGAAAATGAGGTATTATTTTTTTTCTATGATCTCCTTAACATCATTTAGTAATGAGCTTTCATGTTGTGTGCAGATGTTTGCCACCATTATTGTGTGAATTCTGAATCCTGTACTATTTCTGACGATGGAAGTGTAGACTGTGTCTGTCCCTTACGATTTGAAGGTCCAAAATGTGAAGTGGACAGGTGTATCAGATGTCATGGAGGACACTGCATAATAAGCAAGGACAGTAATGACGTAGTGTGCAAGTAAGTGTGTGTAGGGGTGTGTTGGTGTTCAAAGTCATGTGTTTAGTAGTGATTATATTGTGTTATCCTTATATTGTGTTATCCTTCTGTCTCTAATGGACTGGTCTCCTGAACTGGTCACATCGGAGCAGTTTCTTTGCTTGGCTTCTGCATTTTAAAAATCAAATGTAGGAGAAGACTGGAAAAACAGGGATAAAACTTGAATAAAGTTGCGTCAGATTTTACCATGTGGTTGAAATTTGTTCGTTCTGTGGTACCTGTGACAGTGATAGAGATGTATTGTGTAGATGGTACAGATGTGGTAATATGCTGCTGTCTTTTGTATAATTACTTTTTCATAAAAAGAAAGATTAAAACTACTTTGTGTAATAAGCTGTCTGCCTGTGCTAGCTTTTCAAAGTGAAAACCTAGGATTCTCGCAATCAGTAGATCTTGTACATACCATAATATCATTATGTTAATATAGAGATAATTATAAGGAGATTCACCAGATCTAATAAATACTGAGTGCTGTTTGTATATTTATTTCTTTTAACCATGACAGTTGCACTAATGGAAAGATTGCCCCAACCTGTCAGTTATGTGATGGCTACTGTTACAATGGTGGTACATGTCAGCTGGACCCTGAGACAAATATGCCTGTCTGCCTGTGAGTATCCTACGTCGTTTAGACCTTTAAAGTATCTGTGTGCCAACAAACAATGGAATTATTGTGCATGTGTCTGTATTTCTGATCTCTCTAGGACACATAATGTGCTGGTTGCTATCATAACCTGTAGTACTTTTTCTAGCTATTTCTGTAGCCCAAATCCTTGTTTACCTTTTTGCAATATGTGTGTTGAAAGATTGAATTAAAGGATATATTGTCGATGCCTATAGACACAAAGATATGGAGTTTGAAACTTCTAACAATTTCAGGCCAGATCTAAAGCCCATTTATAGTCATCTCTTGTGTAATGGGATCTGGAGGTACAGGATGATTGATCTCCACTTCTTGTCAAAGGTGGATTAAGTTTTGCTTCTACAAGGATGGTCAGAGGTGGGGGTAATCACACCCTTTCTGTTGGCTAGAACAGCACAAATGTCAGACTTTGCTTCCTTTATGCTCGCATATGTCGCTTATGCCCTAACCCTCACAATGTCCAGAGTAGCTTGGATGTTCTGTGGTGAGACTGTGATCTCTCTCATGCACCACAGCTGAGAGAATTATTTAGGATGCTTTTCATTAGGCCAAACATCAGATGCCAGAGGAAAAGTGATTCTGTAATCTAGATGGTGAAGTACTCTCATAAGGGGTAGAAAACCCTACATTCTGCATGATAGTCCTGCTGAAATGTATTCATCTGAAAATGCTTGTGGTGCCTATATCTCTTTTTCATTATTATTTTGATCCAATCCTTCTAATCTTTTATTTGGACCTCTTTAAACATTTTTAGTTGAGGACTGGAGAGACTCATAAATCACAGATAAAGGAGCACACATGTAAGGCCCAAGTATGATGATTAAATCTGGTGATTCATTGGCTTAAACACCTAGAATGCCTATTTTGGGAAGATTGTGATTCTTCCTTTCTTTTTCCTTATGAAAACTGGCTTAGCGTGTTTCAAATTCACACAGAAAACCTTAGCATCCCAAGGCAAGAAATAATTTCATACCTTAATTTGAGTGGGGATTTACAGTACCAAAATGCTGCAGCATACACCAGCACTGTTAGCCATGCTAAGACAATGGTTGTGAACAGTTTTTAAGGCCGTTGCCCTCTGGATTGATCAATACGAATGTATAATACATTTGACAATAACACTTTGTTAACAACATTGGATTCCTGAAGCTTTCAGTTGGTATAGGCCTCTTGTTTTAGGTGTTTGATCAATGCTGACAGCGAACTTTCCAATATAGTCAGATTGGACCTTCCAAGAAAACCAGAGTGTTGATCTTATTAGGTGTGTGTGTGTGTGCCTGTGTGTGTGTGTGTTGCCATCATTATATATAATGCGTTTAAATTTGTTCAGCAAAAGGTAGAATATTTATATAGGTCTATTTTACTGAAATTCTGCAGATGCTCTGTGGGGTTTAAAAGTCAGCGCTGTGACCAGAAAGTGAACCCTTGTGATTACTACTGTCAGAATGAGGGAATTTGCACTTTAACTGCGTTTAATGAACCGAGATGCAAGTAGGTTTAACCTTCCACTTAATGCTGCACATTCTGTGACATCATTTCAGGCCACAGTTCATTGGTTCAAATCATGCACATTCACATACATTTCACAATATATACTGAACCTGGGGGCTCATTTCTATAACACACACTTACCCTCTGCTAGTTGCACCGCTGAGTATATTTACACATACTTTTGGAGTATCTATACCATTGCTGGATGAAATAAAAAGCTTTACTTTTCATAAGTGAATTGCAAATACCGAAAGTGCCGCTTAGCTTTTATTGTTCATACTTTGAGACATTTTACCAAGTTAATTCTACACGGCATAGTTTTGCAAACAGTGATGTTGCACATATTCTGTAGTCCAGGCCTAACTTCCGATTTCTTATCTGCAGAGGGAAAGGAACAGAAGAGCTATTTAGGTACCACTTCAGGAGTTGAGCTTGTATTCATAAGTTTCATTGTTAATTTTACGGAAATACTGCTGTAAAGACAAAACTGTGCTACATCACTGACTATCTGGAAAACAAAAGAGCTATATTTGTGTGTTGTATTTCTCTGAAGGATTTCAGATCTGTTTCTTAAGGAGAAAATGTGAATCCTCATCAGGGAAAGAAACAACCGTATTCTTTCATAATGCTGCAAGGCAGACATACACAGAGATATGAAATACCAGTCAGATGAACACAACTTTACTCAACCACTGTGATGCAGAAGTCAGAACTGAATTCATGAGCCTAAGACTTAGACTTGTGATAAAATATGATACTTCAGCAGCTTTAATCTTATCTCATCAAATGCATGGTTTATGAAAACAGAAAACACTGTGGGGTTGTTCTGTGGTTGTGTGGTGGGTAACAATGACAGTGACAAAGTATGGTGAATAACCGTCTAATTTTTGGAAAAGTATATAATCACAATTCTTTTGTCAGTGTTCTCAGCAAAGAAACTCTATGATTTGAGCTGTCATAAATCCATTGGGAAGTAGATTAATCTTCTAAAACCCACTTCTTAAAACTTTGAAGAGTGTGGAGTGGGTCTGATCAGTGTTTGTGTGGGACATGATTGCTTGGAACAGTATGTATCTCTGTGTGTCATATATAAATACATAATTCATTTCTTCACATTCGGCAAAGATAGAACTAGTGTTCTGTCTTCCCAGACTGCTTAGTGGGTTAGTATGGCTGCTACTACCTGTGTCTAGAAATTAAGAGAAACTTCCAAATTGTTTCTTGTTTTCACAAAGCCAATGTGGCTTAGCAGAAAGGAAAGAGAAGCAAGCAGAAGTGATTTGTTGGAGCTGGAGATAAGTGATAGATAAAAATCATAACTCTGTATCTCTCTATTCTTCTTTCCAACCTCACTTTCAAGCTCTAGTTGTTCCCAGCATCTGGTGGGTTTTTTGACCCCAAATTAAGTCTTAACTGGAGCTTATTTACAGTTTTACCAGCTTGATACTGGCATGTAGAAGACCTCAGACAGGAATCTCGTTTCCTGAGAGTCAGTGTTTCAAGGTAAAGGAGTCTCAAAGAATTTATCTGTAAATTCTATGACGTTAAGGATAATGGTTTATCTACAACCTGCATGTCTGGCCACTTCTTTCAAAAGAAATAGGACATAGCTGTTTATTGTTATTCACCAAGAACTCTTCTCTCAGAGCCAGATCAGTTGAGAATGCAAACTCTATTCATAATCAAGCCCTTATTATAATTTGGTAAAGACAACAGAGAATAAGAAATACCTATTCTAAAAGGCAATTCTAAACCCCTAATTTTAGAGAGGAACTGTAAGAACATATTCTCCTTTTAGCTACCTTTTCTGTCAGGATATACTTTCATTTTATCTTCCTAGCTCACATTTTCTGTAAACCTGAGTGCTGTAAATATTAGGAGTTCACTGGAAATAGAAGTTGTGGTATTGAATATAGGAATGAATTAAGGCTTCACCGTGGCTTCATGTAGGTCACTATAAAAAGAGGGTTTTGGGACTTTAGTCTCCAGATTCAATAAATGGTCCATCAGGTTCTAAAAGATATAGAATATATGGTGATATCTCTCTGGATATAAAATCCTGTATAAGATAGATTATTGATTTTAGGAACATAAAAAACATTCTCTTCCCTTTGTTATTGTCTTGCTTGCTCAAGAACAGTGATTATGAGACAGTTTCATATGAGAATGTTGAAATTTGAGGAACTGGAAAACACTGAGGATGTTTTTAAAGAAGTATCTTGCATATGGTTACTGTGTTTTTTGTATACTAAGGTTTTTAAGGACATCTTTAGTACTACTCACTAATGAGTTGGGGTGCATGTGCTGTGATACAAAAGCATATGAGATATGTCTGAAATGCTCCAGTATCTTCACAAACCCATTGCAAACAGAATGAACAGATCAGCTTCAGATGGGAAATAATCAAGAAATGCCTTTTCTATTTATTTCACAAACTGTCACTTCCATCTGTTCTATATTAATCTGTCTTTTGGTTTAACAATTGCCTGTATTTGCCCCTCTTTTTCCTTCTTACTAATTACCTAACCATGTACATTCATGCGAGAGAAGCAGAGTTTCAGGAGAGATTATATGTTGCTGTTATTCCAATGAAGACAGCTGGAAAATTAACATTTTCAACGACAAGGTCATTATTGGTTGTCTCACCTGTGTTTCTTTTAGCTCTTTGCTCCGTTTGTAGATTGCCATAATTCTGTCTTTTGCATTTGTAGTGCTACAAGCAAAACTGTTAAAAGGTACAAATCATATTGATCCTGAACTGAGACCAACTGAATTTAAAGAGTTTGTAAATGCTGTAAAGAGCTTTTGAGCAGTGCTGCATGATTGTAGAAGGGGACTTCAAGGTGAAATGAGTAAGAGTTATATAGTTTTGGCAAATTAAGATGCTAGTAACATTCTTAGGGTTCTTTCTGCATAGAGGTGCATGTAGTTCTTTGTCCACAATTTGGATGCAATTTCCTAGGTGTCATCATGAAAGAGAGTATAAATCATAGGGTGATGTAGAGCATTAGATTAGCTGCCCATGGCTAGATGTGTTAGCTGCTCAGAAGGCTTTAGGTTGTTGTGTTTTTTATTTATACATTAGAACAAACATGATTTCTTCTATAATGAACTCATCTGGGATAGTTTAATTACTTGCAATTAGTAGATGCCTGACTTTGAGAGCAAATTGGCTTTTGAGATCGGTGGTCTTTCAGATTAATTAAAAGGCCTGTACATTACAGGAGAAGAATAACTTTGGCAGCAGAGGCAACTGAAAAATAGAGTATGGAGAAAGGATAAATTACTTCATCTCTAAACAGAGGATTTTGGTTGATTAATGCATTAAAGACAATAGTGAACTAATGTAGAGTTTCTTAATGTGGTACCAGGAAGCGGAACCAAGAAGCATGAACTTAGAAGTGGACATGTAGATACATTAACAAATTAAAATGCTGCAGGAGTGAGAGAAACTAGAGTGATGTTCTTGCCAGCTTTAGTTTCAGCTGGTTAAAGAGACACCGTGTGTGTCTGTGTGTGTGGGTGCGCATGTGTGTATATATATATATATACACGTGTGTGTGTTTGCCATGGATATCAAAGAGTGTGTTCCTCTTGAAGGAGGCACTTCCTTTCGGATCATACTGATGTGCTTTGCCTTCCTCCTGACATTCCTTTTGCATCGAAAAAATCATCAGAATTGAACAGCTTCCATGTAAGTCCCTGTATGTCGTGTACAAGTGCTGTAAGTACATGGAAGCCTAATGAGCAGAAGACAGTTGTAGCTGTGACCGGCAGTGTAAGTCACAGAACAGAAGATTTTATCAAGCATCTTGCAATAAATGTTTTCCACACCATTTCCTGAGGTATATTTAATGAGCTCACCAATTACAATTACAACAGGAATTTCACAGTACTGTGCTAGTTCTTTAAGAGTTTTTCCCACTTAAAATAACTGTTCTAAATATCTTGGATTCGAGTGTAATCAGCAGGTCATAACTTTAGATTTTAGAAGATCTTTCATTCAGTTTGTATCACAAACTGGTATTAGTTGAACAATTAATTGCAAACAGAAGCATTGAATATTTACCAGCTAGTCTGAAGTGCACATCTCCTTTGTCATGATTGAGCTTTTTTGTTTAAAACTGCTGTAGCTGCTGCACTGCTTACTTTGCTTCTGTGAGGAGGAGAAGGAAGCATGGTTTGTCACATATCCAGCAATTTCTTATTCTCTTTTATTTCTTTTTACCATTTTAATCTCCTCTATTCCTTTTCTCAGTGTAGTTTCAGCTATTATAGCAGTCACCTAGACAAACTTAATTTTTATGCATTTATCTTATTATTAATACTTGTGTAACGTGTACTGTTCACACATTGCTAATATCATGGTGTACAGTGACCCTTGATTGTGTCTTTTTCTTGCTCTGTGTGGTAGGGACTGAGTTGCATCTGAAAGTTTATTTCATTGCAGTGAACTCCATGCAGCACCCGGGAATGATGATTTCTCTATAGTAATGCCATGCCTGACTCACAATTAATGTGTAAAGTTGCATTCTATTTTTTCATGTATGTTGTTACTGAATTTAAGATTCAGTTGATTCCTCAGCAGTAACTTTTTTTTTTTGTTTCACCTGCTTTTTGATAATACAATTTTCCTATTAATTTATTGGATTGAGAAATAATCTGTTTTATTTTAAAGTAATGGTGTAGAGCTTCTACCCCTTAGCTTCTACATTGAATTCCTTCACTTTGTTTTCCTTAAAGATACCTAGTGCTGCTATTTAGTAAAAAAAGACTTGAATGTGATCTGTTCACGTATGAAAAAGCTATTCTTTGCAATGATGAAACCCTACACTATAGGAGAAGTAGGGTGCTGTTGATGAAAGTTGGTGGGGGAATTTTTGGTCTTCCATTGTAATGTATGTTCTTTGTGTCTTTGAGGGCTAAGAAAACATGCTTCCAAAAATATTGCTAAATTTATTATAAGGAATAGTTTGGTGATTTGGGTTAGTACTAGGATTTTGTCATCCTACGTCACACTACTGAGTTTGAGGGGAGAGGGATGGAAGGTAGTTTATTTTGATTTCAGGCATACAATTCAACTTAATACAGATAGTAAATAGCTATAATCCAGGTGTCTCTTCTCTCAATAGGACACAATCCATTGATTTTTCAATGCAGTTGTTCTTAAAATAGTGAGGGTGTGTACTTCCATTAGGATGTTTTACTATGCATTGCCATCTATGTTGTGACTAAAAAGAAAAGCAAAGTAGGAAAATGATTTTATATAATGAAGAAATGTCATTTATAGGTAAGAAATGTTTTCCATTCTCCTGCCACCTGTAGTTTGCAATGACTGTTTCACAGGTTCTGTTCTACTTCTAGACTAATCGTTCAGTGCTGCTTTCTGTCATTTTTGGATACATGCTGGTATATTGAGTTGGAAAGCAGTTCTCTGCAAAAGCACTTCTAACTGCATATTATTCCTACTATATTGTATTTTTATGACTATGCCTGTGGCACAAAAAAAAGAGAAATAAAACCACAAAAAATCCTGACACCAAACCAGTCCTTTTTTTCTAGTTGTTCAGACACTGCATAGTGAAATGGTTCCTTTTGGTCAGGAGCCTGTATAATTGAGATTAGAGTGTTTCAGTGCAGTGACCTGTAAGGGTTATACAGTAACAGAGGACAGAGACATTTTCTCTCATGGCCAGATTCTGAAACAGCAGCATCAGTTTCTGAAATGTAATGTAAATGTATCTTTAACCTAAATATTTCTCATTTTAATTGAAATACCTTTATAATTTCACTTTAAAGTTTTTAAAATGTGTATCGCTTCTGTAACACTTTTCCCCAAGCAGTCACCATAAATGTAGAACTAAATTGTAAGAGAAAGCTGTAGCAGGGTGTCTTTAATGACTTTTATTTATTGCTTTCACATTCAGTTTTATACTGGCATTCTCCGTGGTAATGTTGGTCTTTGATTTCTTCACTGATTCTGTCAGGAACTGGAGATTTGCACCTTGAGATGTTCTCTGTAGTACCTTGCACAATTCAGCTGCCTCCAACCTGTCCTTCACTGTCAAGCTCCCCATCTGTTTCCATCTGTATTTGTTTATCTCTTTTCCTTCTTCACAGTCCTTGATACTACAAATGCTTTCAATGAAACCAGTGCCTGTACGTAGTTCTGCTCTTTTAATGCCTTCTTGTTTTCAGGTACTGCAAATGTCCTTTCTCTGACCATGCAAATATTGTCAGTACTATGCTACAGAAACTCCTGATACCAAAAGATTTGGGAAGGTACAAACCACTGAGCATTAAATTAAACCAGAAGTGAGTTCCCATGTTAGGTATTGAGCAGTCGGAGTTGAAATGTCTTCATATCAGGAAATGTGATTATTAAGAACAATTTCTGTCTGAAGAGAATTGAAACTGATTGAGGCCTGCTCATTTCCTATGTTCCTGCAAGAACAGTTGTCCATATCCCAATCCAACCATTATTCCTGTGCCTGCTCATGGCTAATTTTCTGTGTTGAATTCCCCTGCAGACAACATACCTTTTTCCCTGGGCTTTATTTCTTTTTCTATTCTGTCTGCCCAAGACAAGTCTTTACTAGCTTGCTGGACCATAAAAGGGCAATCATTTTACCTCTGAGTGTAGAAGCAAGTGACTGCCATCCTGTCAGCTCTGTCCCTTTGAATTTATTGGAGACAACAGGCACTGGGAAATAATGAAAATTAAGTGGCAACTAGCTATTGTGGTTTTATGACACTTTTCTAAAATTCCTCAAAAGTGTTTCAATATTTTACAAATAAAATGCCAAGATATGTAAAGAAGTGCTTATATTCTAACTTTAATTTGTTCCTCTGTTTACGAAGTCTATAGCTGTAGGATTTCTGTATTCAACAGCTGTTGTAGTGTCAGATTTTAAAAAGCATAATTGCACACTTGTACAGAATTTTCTCATAAAGTTATCCTGACATGCTTCGTAGTGATTCTTTTGCTACTCTCACTGTCTTATATTCTTTCAACTGTTTGAAGATAGATTTATAGTAAGAATTCCCTTCTACAATGGAAACATTTGAAACCTTCCATATAAGAATTTAGGTAAGAAGCTATGTCAGACTCTCAGAGAAATCGTTCCCTTTCAGTAGTGCACTATTAAATGAAAATTTTCTCTCATAACAAGCTTTAATCACTTGAGCTGAATCCCCAACAGCAATGATGCAAAACTTCCAGTAAGAATGTAAAGACTTTATTTAATGGTTGTCACATGCCAACAGCTTGGAGCACAGTAGGGTATTCTAAGTATATGGATTTATGGTGTTTCTCTAGAAGAATGGAGACAGTTATTTTGCAGCCATATGTTGAATAGTGATCTTTTGAAAAAGAACCAACAACCTAAGTTTCTTGAATAGAATCTTATAAGGTAGGAAGTCAGTGTAATCATCCCCATTTCATGATTGCTAACATGGATCTGTAAATAATGGATCAGGGCACCATTTGAAAGGTTAAAATCATGTGTGCCATGTAAGCTGGAATATGCTGAAGAGGTAGTAAGGGATTAGAAATATCAGTTTGGTTTACAGTTTAAAATATATCATGGTGAACCATAAACTGTGTAATTAATCAGCAATCAGGGGTTCCTTAGCAGGGAGGAAATGTGTTTATTTACCCTATCTAAATAAATCCTTTTATTTTTTCAATACTCATGAAGAACATACTAAACTTTTAAAGAAATTTATTTGTTCTGTGAAAAATCTTTGATTCAGCTATCAATTAGTAAGCATGTTTTTAAAATTCATGTGTACCTTGAATTCACAGAGCTGCTGGAGTGTGCCTAGTCTAGAGCAATGAAGCTGATGAAGGAAGTAGAGCAGCTCCCTGATGAGGAAAGGCTGAGAGAGCTGGGTTTCTTTAGGTTGGAGAAGAGAAGGCTGAGGGGTGAACTCATTCCTGTCTATAAATATGTGAATTGTGGGTGTCAGGAAGATGGAGCCAGGCTCTTCTCAAGGTCATCTGGTGATAGAACAAGTGGCAATGGGTGCAAACTGGAACAGAGGAGGTTCCATGTAAATATCAGACAGAACTTCTTCCCAGGAAGGGTAACAGAGCACTGGATCAGGCTACCCAGGAGGGTTGTGGAATCTCCTTCTCTGGAGGCATTCATGACCTGCCTGGATCTGTTCCTGTGTAACTTGGTGTAGGTGATCCTGCTGTGGCAGGATTGGGCTAGATGATCTTTCCAGGTCCCTTCCTTGTGTGAATTAAGCACCGTCGTTCCTATCCTGGCAAAACTAAAATAGGGTTAAAAACAAGCAAGCAAATAAAGAGATTTATCTGAATGTTGAATTATATTGGAATAGGTTTAGGAGCAAAGAGAGAAAACAGCCATTCTTCTGCAGTCATCACCTGCAAAAACAAGAAGAGAGGCAAAAGCATCAACTGCAAAGTTGGTTAGGGCTCTCCTGTAAGAATTCCCCAGGTTTTGTCTGGAATATTTTGTACCTTTCCAAACCTTTTTGCATAATGTCAGCCCTTAAGCATGTCTACAGCTAAAGTCTGCAATTTCTTATAATCCCTAGAAAGGCATCAGATAACAGTAGTTCTTAGGTACTGTGTGCAAGGTAATGCTCTGTAGCACTTTCCTTATGGTAACCCCTGCTGAAATTCATAAATAATTCAATGGCACTTAGAAAAAATATGATTCATTGGATGATATGCAACAGAGGCAGATGAGGAGTGATGAATTCCTGCTGTTTCCACAAGCAGGGTTTGAGGTTCTGTAGTAAACTTAATCATATTTACCTCTGGATGAATAAGCAGTCGAATATCATTCAGGTATTTGTTTCCATTTTTGATGGATTTGCTGAGTTTGCATCCATGGACTCCTTGTGTTTGCTTGCATGCATGGAGAGCTTTCTGAATCCCAATTGAAGAAATATTTGCATATTGATATTCACACAAGGAGATTATAGCAGAATAACTGTGTACTCATCCAGGCACCTGGCTCACAAAGCATCTATTCTCAGCATGAACAGTGTTCAGGGTGTTCTGAAGCCCAAAGATACTCCTGTCCCTTAAAGACTGCTCTGTATGCTCTCTCACACTGGCTTACACACACCCCTTTATATTTCTACAAATACATATCCAGATATATAGCTAGAAATTAAAAAATATAAAGCCATTAAATTGCATAATTTTCAGAAAAATTATTAATTCTGAATGCAAAGAGGAACGTGAGTTAATTTGTGAATGTTAAACAATGGTAGTTCTTAGTTGTCCAACAAAATCATTACAATCAGGTCCGTACAAAGTGTTGCACAGTAGACTTTGTATTATCCAGAATTAAAGAGAAGACCAGAATTGAGGAAGGAGCCAACTGATATGAGTAGATGGGTTCTGTGGGTTACAAGATGCTGGGATACTCTGGGTTACTGGATGTTGGAAGTACCTTATGTCATTGGATAAGCAATACGGACGTGACTGGTAGAGCTTCTCGATCAAAGCTGACCCTGAAACAATACGGTGCAAGCGAGATGCCTTAGCAAACAAGCTGTGATGTACTAAGTTGGTTATGCCTGGATCCACTCACGTGTTCCCTCATTACAGCATTGTAAGCAGTAGCTGCTTTAGTAGGATATTGATGTACTGTTGGGTGTGACTGTTGTTTTATTACTCAAGAATTTGAGAAGAGGACTGTGGGATGAAGATTGCAGTGGTAACAACAGGAAATTTCATTTATAAAGCTGTAGTTTTAAAATGAAACCGTACCTGGGATGTCATAATTGCCCTGACAAAGTACTCCAGATTCCTTCCATGAAGCTTATTGTTTATTTTGTGGAATCACCGTTGTCATTCGTGTAGCTCTTGAGAAGATGCTGGTGGTCTCTGTGATAGGTCAGTGTGGTAGTAGCTGACATCTATTAACTTTATCATCTCAATTGGATCCTTTTAGATGTTCAGCCAACTGGTCAGGCACACAGTGTGAGAGACCAGCTCCCAAAAGCAGCAAGTCTGACAATATCAGTACAAGTAAGTACTTCAAATAACTGCTCTCACTTGTTGAATCAGGCTCAATTTAGAACTGTTATCCTGGTGGTATTCTAGAATGTGAATTTGTCTCACAAAATGTGCTGGTTACCTGCATTAAAAACCAGCAAAACCAAACCAATTAAAAGAACCAAACCCAAAAGTATATGTCCCTCAACTTTTTGATGGGCATTCAGTGTTTTGTGAGGAGGTTTGGATACAAATGGACATGCTATGCACTCACTGCTTTGAGGAGTAGCCTGCACTTTTCTTAAAGGAAGTATATCGGATGGGATGTGCTTGGTGTGATATAGCTGCTGTGCAGAGAACTAGTACCAGACCTCTGACCGTTCAAGTCTTACTGAAAACATCAGAAATAGAGTTGTAAGTAGTTCATAACTTTTGTGCTGGCTGTCTGCAGAGGTTTGAATTTTAGCTACTGTGAAAAATCTGAAAATCATTCTAAAAGTAAGAATAGCTCCTGTTGTATCTTTTTCTGTGTGACTGTAAGCATAAAATGATGATATTGCCATGCTATTGGCAGTTTAAACTGGACAGGGTTCCCTGCCATGTGTCAAGTATGCTGATGGTACTCTGCTGTACATCTCTCGGTCACATTTAACCCAACCGGAGCAGTAAAATGAATTGCCCACTATTCAGGTCAGCTTGATGCTTAGATGAAATCTTCCTAGTGATCCAGACAAGTGAAATAGCACTTACAAGCTGGAAATGGGGTGAAAAAAAACAGCCAGAACCTTGATCAGTATTTCATGTTGAAGGAATGCCTGCTAGATTTCAGAAATGGGTGTTCATCTTGTGCCTGCTCCTAGCCCCCAAGCCGTGCTGTGCTCACCAGATAGCAATTCATCGCTGCTGGACTGTTTACCTGCCAAGACAAAAGTAAACTTTTTGGGTTTTGTCACCGAAGTAGAATGTCCTTCAGTTACTTCTCAAAAGTTATCTTAAAAAGCATTGTTGTGATATCCTTTTTAATGAAGTAATAAACAGAGCCAGTAAAACAACCAGCTATCCTTTTGTTTTCCATCAGTTAAGCACTGTGACATTAAAGAAAATGCCTGTCATTCCACATTGGCCTTATGCCGCAGTCCTGCAGCGTATAAGGGACAGTGGTTTATAATGTAGAATTATTTGTTGCATATATTTTATTGCCAGACTCTTTCATTAAAGCTGAGAAATTCCTACAAGGATATATTTGCTGACCTTATTTTTGCAGGGGGCCTCATTTCAGTGAAGTTATATGCCAAAATAATGTTAAACCCATTTTATTCTTCTCTCTTCCCTCCTCTCCTTTAATATCCCAGTCTGATCTGTGAACTGCGTTTCTGCTACATTAAGTGTTATTGTGGTTTCCTTGATTGCCTGTATCAACATAACAAAATTATTGGCTCTCGAGTACAATGCAGTAAAACGCAGGACTACACCAACCGTCTAGAAATGAGTACTACTTAATACTGCTCATTTTCCCACAAGGAAAAGTAATAAATACAGATAAATGCTAATAATGTAGTTCTATAATAATAATCAGAATCAATAGAATTCTTCAATCAGAGCCAAGCCTACTGAATATTTTCAATTAATAGTTACATTGCTTAAATAAACTGCTGAGGATGATGGTGGCAGTTAGTCAGTGGCCCTGCCTCTTCAATCCAAAGTGTTCAGCAATTCTACACAACATCACATGGCATCGCTGCTAACAAGGGCATGGAATTAGTCCAAAGTGTATTGCTACCCAGAAAGAGGAAGCTCCTGATTTGTTGATAGAAGTACTTCTGTGCACACCATTATCTGTAATGCTATTCTTTTTTATTTGATCAACATTAAAATTTCAAATCAGTGGAGCTCATCACATTGAAATTGCGTTTGTTGGTGAGGGAAATTATTCTTTTTAAATTAGGTGGCTTACAGCTGTGAAGAAATTGTTAGATGTAGCTGTGAGTATTCAATGATATTTCCTTTTCCTGTTCTAGGAAGCATTGCAATCATTGTTCCTCTTGTTTTACTGGTGACTTTGATCACTACTTTGGTAATTGGACTGTTTCTTTGCAAAAGGAAACGAAGGTAAGTAGTTTTATGTTGCTGTGTGAAGTACAAAAGTACAGCTTTAAAATATCTGTATCTGTTTCATATAAAAACATGTTTTATATTTGTTGAGCAGATATTTTTAAAAATCACAGCAGTCAACCTGAAACTTCTTTCTTGATGTGATGAAGTAGTTATTCTTTGTTCCTTCCTGAAAAAATCANAAATAAATATATATATTCCACATACACTGGATAAGAAAATGTACTTCTTTTCTTATATGGTTTGTTCAACCCTGCCAACACTATATTAGTGCTAATTCAGAGTCCTAATGTGTGAGCAGAATTAATGTATGTCATCAGCACCATGTAATTAGTATTGTTCATGCCCATAAATACCTTCAGATAGAGCCTGTGCAGAATTTCCAGTTTCTAGCATCGTGCGTAGCATCAGTTCTGGAAACCTGTTGAAAAGCCAGCAAGATAAATGCTGTGGCCATAGCATTATTAACTCTGACCCTGCCAGGCTCCAAGGGTGTCATTAAGTGCTGCTGTACCTAAACCCCAAGTTTAGTGAGAGCCAAATCCTGAAAATGTATTGGCACTCTGTAAATTGTTTAACTTATTAAGAGTAACTTTTTAAATAATAGATCTTCAGTGGAGAAATAGAGCTAACCTCAACGAAGAACTATTGTTTCCTTAAAATGATATTTTAAAAATGTATTTTAAAACCTCTTTATCTCTTCAAAGACTGTCACATATTAAGTTAGGTGTAGATGTTCCAGCACTTGTTCTCTACAGATCAGTGCTTATTTTAGGAAATATTTTCTCTATGCCATTTCTGAAAAATACAGATTCTTTAATGTATTGGATTGCAGACACTGACTGCATCTTTCTCAGCCAAATAAGAGAACTCAACTATTACCATCCTGACGGTGACCTCTCTGTTATCCCCTGTGTAATTCTAGAGAATATATTCCATTGAGAAAAATTACCCTCTTGAGTTTATTTCAATTGCTTAAACTAAACTCACCTCCTTAGCTAAAAGGAATGAATTCAGCAACAAAAGCAGTGCAACTCCATCACTTCTCTTTACTGATACCTAATTCAAGGTTAAGAATAAGACTCTATCTTTTGTTAAAGTTTAAAAAAATTCAAGTTGAACTTCAGCTTTCCAGTAACCACTGGCATGGAATGCAAACTGGAACTCAGAGAAGTTCATACATATTTAATGCATCATAATGAAACCCTTTGCTTGTCCTCAGATTACAAGTGACTTTGGGCAATGGATTTCCAATGGAAGTGAAATAAATGAGCGAGAGAACATGACTCTCATTCGCTCCATCTTTGTTACTGCAGGGAATCAGCAATGAATTGGAAACGTTTTCCTTGGGAGTGAGGGGAATCTGGAAATAACGTGGGAAGTCAGGGTTATAGACAATATGCAAACACTTTGTATGAATTCATACCACTACAGCCAACCTGAGAAAAACAATAAAAACCTATCTATGGAATTGTAGAATCATTTAGGTTGATTTAGGTAGACCATAAAGACCAACCATTAACCCTACTGTCCAAAGGCCACTGCTAAACCATGTTCCTAAGCTCATCGCTAAACCATGTCACTAAGCTCACCGCTAAACCATGTCACTAAGCTCCAGATCTATACAACTTTTAAACATGTCCAGGGATGGTGACTCAAACGTCATCCTGTGCAGCCTCGTCCAAGACTGAGAACTTTCAATAAAAAAGCTGTCAAGAAAGAAGCTACTTCCAGTTTATGCAAGATCTACATGTAGACTCAGACTGATACTTTTAAGGATTTTGTGATTTAATCTGCAGGAAGCACTTTTTCAGCCTAGTTTGTCTTAGTGATTAAAGAGAAATAAAATTTATACCATTTTAGGATGAAGCATCCAAGAAATGACTTGAAAAGTCAATAGCTTCTTTTCTGTTTGTCTGTTTATTCATTGTAGGACAAAAACTATCAGAAGACAACCCATTATAAATGGAGGAATCAATGTTGAAATCGGCAATCCATCATATAACATGTATGAGGTGGGCCATGATCATAGTGAAGGGGGTCTTTTAGCCTCAGACTTCACAGTAAATGCAGAAAAGGTAAGTTTTTTCTGTTTCTAGCAGCAAAATCACTACTTATTTTCTGTCTTATAAAGGTTTTGACTTTAAATGTAATTAATAGAGACATAAATCAATGACATTTAGATTCCGTAGCAAACAAAAAGGCAAGTTACATTGTATTAATATAAACATTTTGCATTCTGATGCTTGCTGATGGATGTTTTTCCGAGCGCCTGCATTTTACTAAAATAGAGAGAGAACTAAACTATGACATGAGTTTTTTGCCATGGACACATCTGCCTTAAGTTGCCACATGGCAACCTGTGCTTTTAATCTAGTTGCAAATGCTGATGGAAATATATTATCTTATGGTCTAGAGTCTGAAGGGTGAGTGTATGCATACACATGAGACTAGCCTATTTCATATCTACGTAAACCTCCAAAAGCATAAAGGATTCAGAGTCCTGGCTGGATAGATAGATTAAATGTTTACACAAAGCTAGTAAGTATTATCATTTTCCTGTAAAAGATGCTGTCACTTGTGCAGCACCACTCTTCAGTGATTGAACTCCCTGAGTGATGTGACATGGCATGAACAGGGTAATGCTGCGATATCTTTCCTAGAGCTCCGTAATCAGACATACACCAAAGGGCAGCCATCATTCTGTGGCATTTCTGACAAAGCAATAACCGGATTACTGTTAGCTCTAGGAATGTCATCGCTGAATCACATAGTCAGTGTGCTGAATACAAGAGGTAAGCTGAAAATGGAGTTACTTACTGAAGGAACAGTAACTGAGCTTATTGTGAAGACCAGCTCTAATCCTCAACAGAAAATGCTTCTAAAATGCTGATTTTTTTTTGTTTTATGGCATATGAATTTTTCATGATGAAGAATACCTGCAAGTGGATTTTTTTTTAAACTGTAGATCACTAACAAGTAATGTTTTTACTCAGTGGACTGTGTAACAGTGTTGTAAATACACATGGAAAATGCTCTATTAGCAGAGAAACTAAAGTTTTCTGTTTATACAGGCCAGATACATAGGGGGAGGGCCCACTGCATTCAAGCTTCCCCACACAGCTCCATCAATCTACCTAAACTCTGACTTGAAAGGACCACTATCAACAGGGGTGAGAAATGATGATTCAAACCCATTTCATTCCACCTCAGCCCCTTTCTAAACCAAGTTTGTCTGTCATTTTTTTTTTAATATAGGCATTTTTTCTTAGCTTTTCATTTTATTTTTCTTCTTTTAATGGAAAGAAGAATGATGGTAAATAATACATTTTCTATTTGAAATCAGGGGTTCCTCTCTGCATACAAAATTTCATCTGACCCATCACTGTAACGTGGTCTGAAATAGCAAATCTGTCTTCGCAAAGGAATTTATTAAACCAGTGAGCAGTGTGATGCTTTTCTGTAGCGCTATATAAGTGTTTGCAGCCATGTATCCTGGTAATTTATATCCAATGACAAGCACTTTGTGATTTATCAAACTGAACGGGGGTTCCCAGAAACATGAAAACAAGCCCTTACTATGGAAAATTCCCTTTAATATTTATAATGCATTTTTTGAAAGTTCAGCTTTCAACCCAATTTTATCATAACATCTCTACTTCTAAGCTATCAGATTTTGACTGCAACTTAGCATGACATTTGCAAACATTGAAATTTTAAGCTGTTAAAAAGGGGCACCATTATAACATTCACTTTCATATGCCTTGGTATATATTTTCATCTTCTCTGCCATTTGTGTTCTTGCATGATTGTAATATGTTGTATTTGGAAGCCTCATAATTTGATTAGGGTGTGACATGTCTGACTGAGCACAAAACTATGGATGAGGGAAGCTAGAATATATGCTCATCTCAAATTCTTTGTTATCAAGTCTCTCCAGTTAGTTTCTGTGCCTCACCATGTGTTATGCTATCAGTACCCACAAGGAAAGGTATCATGAGACAGAACGCAGTATTAGATGTGACTTTAGTAGCTTCATAAGACACTACATAGTTGCCAAATGTCTCTGTTCTGTTGTGTTTATCTTCCTTAATAATGAAATAATAAGTCTTGTCAATTGAAGTAAATCTAAATTTCTGTTTTCCTAAATTATCTGATTTTAATTGTTAACAACAAATATAAACTTCCCAATTCATTGGGGACAGGCAGGAATAACTGAGTTTGCTGTCATAAATTACCACAGCAGTCGATTCCGTACTTATGTTCCATTAATATAGCAGAGTAGCTTCTTTCTTTTTAAATAGAAGTGACTCAGCTTTTTCTGCCTCCATTCCAGGCAAATGTGAAACACCAGACAATCACTTAATAATAACAACAACATAATAAATAGGGAGCTTTTAACTAGCTGAGTTAGCCAGCCTAAGGAATATCTGAATCTTGGGCTCAGACATGGTATTAATCGTCATTCCCTGTTATACCCAGGTTATACTCAGGATATCTGTGAGCCAAGAAAAGCTTCCCATGTATGTTTTGGGTAATTTAAAGTTCTTCTTATGTACGTGCATTGAACTAATCCACCTTTTTTATAGCTTACTGGTGTTGCACTCAGTATTTGTGTAAGTAAAGTTGTGCTGTTTCTATAGTTGTAAGAAAGAGGAAGGATTTTGACCGGATGGTACCTTTCCAGTTATTATAGGTAAAAGGCTGAACATGCCATTGGGTAGCAAAGGTTTCTTCTAGAGCGCAATAAAGCATAAAATATGAAGGGATTAGTGGAAGTGTTTACATGATAACCTTTGGCTAGTGCCTTCTCCGTATCAGGAATGGTAGGATAGTAAGTTTTCATCCATGTTGTACACCCTTCTCTGTAGTCAGACTCAGGAGGTTTCTCATGTACTGCAGTGCTTGGCCAGGATTACAGATGGGCTTGTCCTAGACCGAAATGCCACTCATTTCAAGAGGTTTCTTTCATTGCAGTTCAAACTTCCAAAAATTGTTGAGAAGATACTTCTCAATCTGTATCTGCTCTGATATTTTAACCGTTATGCTGGTGTATTATTAAAGTATAATTTGCATTACGGAAGTCTTGAATTTTTTGGTCAAATCATGTTGTATATTTGGGCCACAGAATTCGAAAACATGGTCAGCTATTGATGGGATGCTGATGTCTTAGAACAGGTAATACACGGAAACTGCTGGTTGCAGTTTTCTCCTGTTAAACTTGTCACATGGTCTCACAGTGCACCTTCTCTATAAACTTCTTCATATCTATTCTGAAATCTGCCAGTGTAATAAGGTGGACAAGTCAACTTCAGAGACATTTTTTCAAGGTTTTTGTTTTCATTGTTGTCATTCTTGTTATGATTTTAATATCATACTATGCTGCATGTCATGCCATTGTTTATTTTAATAGCATGTCTCATCATGAACTAAATGTTTAACTAAATAATTAACTCATTATCAGGTTTGCAGAAGTCCAGGTACCTATAAAATACGTCTGAATCTATTTTGTGTGTACTTGTTCTTGCTTTAACCAAACCATTCCCATTTCCATATGTGTTTGCTGTGGTTTAATCTGGCTGAACTAATGTACCTTTCGTTTCTCTGTAGCCAACAAACTACGCCAATCCAGTATATGCAAAGTTATACATGGATGGACAAAACTGTCGAAACTCCTTAGCAAGTGTTGACGAAAGAAGAGAACTCCTTCCAAAGAAAATAGATATTGGGATAAGGGAGACTGTGGCATAATCTGCTGTTACCTTTTATACTCTGTATAAATGTATAAAATATAAGGATTACTTTTCTATGTACCAACAGTATTATAATTGTTTTGGCATCAGCATTACCTCTGTTTTCTGTTCGGTTGATTGTTTTCTGGGTTTTTCCTTTGCTGATGACTTTTGACTGACCATTTGTAAGGTATTTTTATGAAAAAGAAACTGCACTACAGTACAATTTGCAACAATGCTGCTGAATTAACACACCTTTCAATTTGTTAAAACTGCAAAACAACGTATTCGTTTGTAGCGTGGAAATGAGCAATCTATTTTCTATGAACTTTTTTGGTTCTACTTAATCGATGAAGATGGTACCTGCACTTTTTCATTATGTAGTCTGGAAGCTGTAGTACAGTGTGTAATTTTTGTTTCTTTTAAATGGTGAAAGAATGATTGAATGGTCTCCTCTCTTCTCTGTGCCCATTAGAATTTCTCTTCAGATCCTGATAAAGGTAGATAACTTTTCACAAACAAACATAACTTGCTTCTTTAAATTAGTTTTAGGTTGCCAAGAAGTAAACGAGACTATAGAAATGAAAACATCTAATGATCTGCATGAACACAATGATTATGTTTCAGAAATTCAGTGACTGTACATGATATACTAAACATATATACCATGTAAACAAGCTTTGTATTTATTAAAACCTTATAGAACATAGTAACGATATACCTTGGAAGCTGAAACCTTACTTGCTGTGGGACAAAGCATATGAACTCCAACAGTCCTGTAGGACAGTAGCCACCCTAGAGCACAAGAGGGCATTGCCTACACATGCATTATATGTTTACTCACTTAATCACATGCGTTACTTATGGATTAATTATTCCCCAACACATACGGAGCAGTAGGGTAAAAACCAGAACCCAAATCCTAAAGCCTAAGCACACACAGAGGATCACAGCATTCACTTTTGACAATCACAAGAAAAGTCCTACCCGTTTACAGGTATTAAAGAACACAGCAAACGAAGCAGTTTCTTTAAGTGAAGACAAACTGTGATATTGCGGAGGTAAAACATAACCAGATTGTGTATTAGGGAAACCTTACCTAAGGCCGAGTTTCAAGAGTCTGGGTTTAATATCAAAATCCAATTATCGAAAGTGAAAAGCATCAGTATCAGTTTCCAGCACTTGCTCTGACCTGGTCTGCTTTCTGTTGTTGCTACGAGGAAAAATCTGACTCACCCTTTTTTAATTTTGATGGAAATAAAGAATACGATTTCTTTCAGGTTTGAACTGAATCGAAATATTTTATACATAACTTTAAAGGCACAAAAGATTTATTCACGCATATACTGTGGAGGACTCTTCCTTCCTCTGCTAGACATGACTGACTTTTAGCTGTCATAATATATTAGCCTAACAGATTAAATATGTTTGTGGTTGCTCTTTATTCCCTTTGTACAAGCATTACAAAAATAACTGCTGTTTTATAAACGATTTTTGTTGTACTATTGTGCATGCATACTACCTATTTCTAAACTTTGCCATATTGGGGCCTTTATAAAACTCTTGATTTATGTAATACTAGTGCAATTTTGCTTGAACAATGTTATGCATATCATAAACTTTTTCAGGTTCTTGTTTAAGTACATTTTTTTAAATTGAACAGTATTTTTCATTTTGGTTATAATAGTCATTTTGCCTATGTTTCTACAATGAAGTGTTAAATACTTTATAAAAAAAACCCAATTGTTGACTGATTTATTTAAATGAAAATCTACATACTTCATCCAGTGTGGTGGCTAATTTTTCAGTTTACCTTACGCAGTGAAGACTAAAGAAGAGCGAGTTGAAGGGGAAGAACGTGACTCTGTACAAATGGCTGAATTCCTTTTCTCAATGGCAATTTTTTGCGTTTTATACTACTTCTCTTTGGATGTTTTTGCAGCTCTGCACGTGTTTGGATAACTTAGGTCTATAGCTGTATATTATGTCAATAGAATTTTAAAGCGATTTTATTTTCTATAAGAATACTGTATTAAATAGTTTGATATCATACAGCTATGATTCCGCAGGTTCTGCCTTTATTCTGCTGACACCATCAGAGAAGGATTTGGCCCTCAATTTTTGCCTAATTGCAGTTGTTATGAGGCGTAAGTAGTTATCTTTCCAGAAATGTCACTAGTTTTGCCAGAGGATCTCATGTCTTTTAATACTCAAGTAGAACTAAATTTAACTAGTTGGGCACACAAGTAACGCGAGTTGGAAATCATGAGCCTGATGAAATCTATTTGTTTCAATGTCTCGTATTTCCTTTCGGTGAGACATTTTTATTTGCTTCACTTCTTTAAGTGTGAAATGCTTTTTAAAAAATTACATTTAGTTATTTTCCTCAAAATGATGTTAGCAGGGCTAACTGGATCCTGGATATTAGATCAGCATGTGGTCTGAACTTTACAGGCAGAATTTTGATGGAGATACTGAGCTCTACCAGTGCTCTGCCTCAAAAAAATCTTTGCATTTCACGCTGATGTAATAATCCCCAGTGGAGTTCTCGGTTGGTTGGTTGTTTTTTACTTTCCCAGGGGTCTTTATAGAAACTGTTCCTCACAATCTTTTGACGACCCCAGAATCTCCAGGCTCTCTAGCTGTGCAAACCACACAGGGGGGGTGAAAGATTGAGAGCCTGATCAATAACCAATATGTGCATCCTCAGAAATTCAGGAAAGCCATTCAGGGCAGGAAATCCTATCAACTTTTACAAGGAACAACACGGATTTTTAATGTTGTCCATTTCCACAGCCTTTTTGCTGTTATTAATGCCACAGATTCATGTGTGTTTTAACTTGACATCGGCTTCGAAGAAAAAAATTTGGATAAATGTGCCTGTATCACTGATTAAACCATCTGTCTCTTCAGGGCATAGTTGTGAGGCTTTTTGTGGTAGCTTTCCTGGAGATACTAATGACATTTCATATGAAATGCTAGTCCTGTGCTATTTCACTGAATACATCAGGGTAAAATTTTTCTTCCACAGTCCTAATAATTTTCTTAGCAATGTGAAGCAGTTTGTGGGTTCCATAAATATCAGGTATTATAATTATTCAGGGAAATGGAACTTCAGATAAATCTATCCCAGAATTACACCGTTCGTTTAGGTTTTTTACCCTTAGGCTAGGGAATGGTTCCAGATTTCTGGGTGATCACGAGACAGCTCTGTATCTCCTTTTACTTTAATTGTGAGCATTTTGAAGGCTGGCATGATGTGCTCCATCATAAACTCGGTTCTTACATCGTGCCTCGTTTTTTTATTTCCACTACTGTATTTGCACATAACAGTGCAGTGGAGCCTCTGCCTTGTGAGAGGCCCTCTTGCCCTATGCAAGAGTTTGCAAAAACCCTAAATTATGACATTCTCATTCTCCAAATGAGAAAATGAGAGCATTAGTCTACATCGTGCCTCGTTTTTTACAGAAAAGATTGCCAACATGAATGTGGTCCTGTTGATAAACACACTAGAAAAAAATTTGAGAATATTTATGTTGATGTGATTTTTTTTTTAATTGCTCTTTCGTTTCCAAGACTGTCCTGGGGCTTAGTGTGTGCAGAGGGGTAGCTCTGCAGGGGAGTGCCTTTAAAACTTCTCCCTAAGTTTATTGCCTATCTGTGTGATTGTAGAGAAGGTCCTACTGTAGCAGTACTTTTCTTTTCATCAGAGTCTTAGTAACCAGCATCGGTACAGTCACATTCGTAATAGCATTTGGTGTAACAACATTTCATGTCAACTCATGGCTAAAAATTAATTTCACATGAAAATGCCTAATGTGTCAGAATAGAACCAAGTACCTCCTCATGCGTCCCCCTCTTTTGAAGGATGAGAAGATGGTAAAGGAAAAAAAAACGTCAGTGATAATAAAAAGTCCTCAAGGTAATCAGCCTTAAAAATAAAGACATTTCTCATGTGGAACAGACAGAATAACTGTGAAACTTTCCTGTCTAGCCTTGGGCATTGCTGCAAAGATATTGAGGCATTTGGAATTTTACAAGTCTTAGATGGGCAGAAGTATGGCTGATGGAGGGGATGACAGTTTATCATCCTAGTTCTGTAATCTATCACACCATCTCCACACGTGTGAAATACAGATCTGCTGGAAATATGGGCTTCTAATTTAGTGCTCATACTGTAAGATGACAAAAAGGAGCAAAGAAGCATAAAGCATCTTTTGGTTTCGCGATCAGAGGGGTACATCACTTAGCACGTGTTGTGACTCGTAACCTCTGACAGTGGTCTTCAGAGTGGTTCCTGAATAGAGGGAACTGTCAGGAGGATATTGAATAAGAAGATAATGATCTTACTACCTCCACTAGAGCTTTTAAACTTAGTAATGATCCATTTTTGTCCCCCTAAAAAGGAATTTTTAAATATCAAGTATGTACTTATACACAATACACAGAGTATCAGGACTGATGTGTAGTGTCTCTGAGTAAAGCCTCATTTTCACAGGTAAAGTAGAAAGGAAGGTCATGAACAGCCTTGGAATCTCTAGGGATATTAATTTAGATGTACTCACACTTTTTCACTGAGAAATAATACACAGAACATGATGGAAGTAAATAAAATATCATCTCACATTCTGGTTTCTGTTCATTGCCTCCCTTCCTGTGACAGAGTAAATCCAAAGGGAGTCTGGCTCCATTTCCTTGGTACTCACCTATGAGTTAGTTGAGGACAGCAATAAGGTGTCTTCTTAACTTTCTTAATATTAAATAGATTTACCCAACATCTGCTTGTATAACATACGATTCATCCCATCTTAATCAACTCGTTGGCCCTCTGCTGGAGTTACTGAAATAACTGTACTTGATAGCACACACAGACCATACCCGATAACCTTTTCAAAAGTACGTGTCAACCAGAAGGAAAACACAAATGTTATCAAAGCTGGTCACTGCTTTCTTCTGAATCCTAAATAATGAATTTTGAATGTTGCAAGAATTGCCACCTTCAAATATTTAAGCAAAATCCTGTATACTCAAGCTTCTCACTTGTGTTTCCCGTTGGTAATGCACTAACAGCAATCCTGTGTCACAAGTGTTTGATGATTTGTTAGAGATAAGCAGACTAAGATGAGCACGTGTACATTGATGGTAGCACTAGCTGAAGGGATGATCTGCTCAGTAGACAAGTGCTCAGCCACCTGAATAGCTCAAGACAACAGAAAGCCTCAGGGAATGGTTTTCCACCTGTATAGCCATACCTGGATGTGTTGGGTGTACATGTGGTGACCTGAGTGTGTGTGCTGCACACTGAGGTTTGTAACAGGCTGACAGCTCAGTCAGGCCACAAGGCTCAGTGATCTGCCTCTGTCCAAAGACCAGGAGGCAATGTTAGGGTAAAATGTTTTGATTCCATTGATGACTGAAAGGTTTAGGCATCACTCATGTGACTAATGGGCTATCCTAGTCTAAGGATGGTGAAGTCTTGGTCTAGTGGAAAGGCAAGGAGAGCACATCACTGCTGGGTGTGAAAGCCGTCACATCAGACAAGAAAGCTGTAGCAGAAAGCACATCAGGTGGAACACTGTTTTCTGTCTCAGACTCTGTGCCGTACTGATGGACATTATCAATCAGAGCCTTTTTTTCATGATGTTCACAAAGCATAACCAAGTGTTCGTAGCTCTGCTGAGAGGTTACAGGATGTCAGCTTGGAGACTGCTTCTTGGGTAACTGATTGTGTCTGGGTTTATGTGTCAGATTCAAGCAAAATGTGTCAGCTCCCATCATGGTTCGAGCATTTGCTTGGAGTCCTATTCACATTTGGATCACTACTCTTACTCCAACCAGGAGGCTGCTCTTCCCTTTTCATGTAGGTGAGCTGCCTGTGTCTTTCCCCTAGAAACTGGTACAGACCTTGGTAAACTCTGGCTTTCCTCTGGGTACACAGCCCCATTCTTCTGTTTTTCACTGTCAGGAAGCGGAGTATAGAAAATACTACAAATGCATTCGAGAGTAAAAGACAAGAAGGTTGTCACCCCTTTTCCTGTCATGAGTCTTAAAAATAACCAGTGAAAATGTGGTTATGGATACTGCAGTGTTTGCCTAGAGACATGCTGACGTGGGACTGCACATGCCGGCAAAGTATCTTGAAGAAGACCAGTGGTAGGTAAGTGACCTTTCTTTCCAGAAGGGAATTCTGTTATTAGGTGCAATCAGTGTGTCCTGCACTGCATTTTGCTGGAGGAAGCCTCTAAAGTGATTTCTGCCGGTGTATTCGAGGGGATCATGTTATTTTAGTGGAGAGAGTTGTCCCCGGAATACCATGGTGATGACTGTTGTACATTGTCTGTAACTCAGTTTAGGTGTCCTCTGAGGTTAGCAAATGGTATTGCACAGGTTGCAGGTGCTCCTTTTCACGGGGATATGCACATTCTGGTGACTCCCATTGAGTCTGGAATTTCAAACAGGAGTTCCCAATGTTGGCAGGCGTGGAGCACACAGCAAGTTGACCTTTGCTGTAATTAGACAGTTCCATGGTCTCACGTGCTGAGAGGGGAGGTTTAGATTAGACATTAGGAAAAATTTCTGCACTGAAAGAGTGGTCAGATATTGGAAAAGGCTGCCCAGGGAGGTGGTGGAGTTGCTGTCTTTGGAGGTTAAAACAACGCATAATTGTGTCCCTAGGGAAGGTGGTTTAGTGGGCATGGTGGCCTTGGGTTGACAACTGGACTTGATTATTCCAAGGGCTTGGAGTGGTAGGACTAAGGGGACTGGTTTCAGGCCGGAAGAGGGGAGGTTTAGACTGGAAGTCAGGAGGAAGTTTTTCACCATGAGGGTGCTGAGACACTGGACCAGGTTGCCCAGGGAGGTTGTGGCTGCCCCCTCCCTGGAAGTGTTCAAGGCCAGATTGGCTGTGGCCTTGAGCACCTTGGTCTAGTGGGGGGTGTCCCTGTTCATGGCAGGGGGGTTGGAACTGGATGATTTTTAATGTCCCTTCCAACCTGAACCATTCTATCAATCTATGAAACTGGACCTTGGAGGTAGCTCCCAAACTTTATATTTATGATTCTTTTCTATGATTCTTTGAGACAAAAATAGGGAGGGAAAAACCACACCAAAATTTTTATCTGTTGATTGTAAAGCCCAAGATCTTGCTAAGAGCTTTTTAAGAGCTTTGGTTCTGCACCTGCCATTCCTATCCAGAACTTGCTGCTATGTAATTAGCAAGCCTCATCTCCTGTCAGAGCTGTCTCCCATAGCCTGTGGGACTTTGATAAATACCCTGAAAGCCTTGATCAAGGTTGGAGGGAGGAGCACAATGTCAGCTTGTGAGTTGCCCGACAGAATTTCTGCATGTCTGGTGAGATATGATATGAAAATAAGGATCTTGTAAACCACAAACTTGCTGAAATATGAGTCATGATATCAATGAGTCATGTTATTATTTTGAGCTGCTAATAGTCCATAACCAGTTTTCTTTTGAAAAGGAAAAGGAAGCAATGATCAAATAATGTTGCCACGTACTGGGAGGGGATCTGCCATGTCTCATAACATCATGCTTGAAGAGATGCCCTTAGGAAGACTAGACAAGTAAGAAGGAGGTAGAATGGAATGTATGTCACATGTATTAGGTTAAGGTTGAGTCTTCCAATTATAGATCCTTGATAGTCATTTTAGCTTCCTTTATGAGATGACTACACCAGAAGGCTTTGTACTAGTTGTTCAGAGTCAGTGTTCTCTAAAAGCCCTCTTCATATGAGCATTCCAAGGCTGGTGTTCAGCCTGTGCTCCCACAACCAGAGATCCCATGGTCTTTTGGTGGCCTTTCAAGTGTTTGTGGTGAGCTATAGCAGTCCAGGTAATCACATCTACCCTGTGGGCTTCTGTAGGTCTCCAGTCTGAAAATGCATCTGTCATAAGAAGACAGTGACCTTCTTCGGGTTTTGCCTGTGTGTGCCTGCTTGGCTTCGTACATTGTGCTGCCCTGACGTGTCTTATCTGCCACTTCTCACAAGACATTACACACCTTTTGAAAGCTGTGTGATGATTTTTCTGCGCATACTTGTCTCCTAGGGCGACAGGGTGATAGAGTTGGGACTGTTGAGCCTGGAGAAAAGGAAACTCCGGGGAGATTCTTAGAGCAGCCTTCCAGTACCTGCAGGGAGCTACAGGAAAGCTGGGGAGGGGCTGTTTCCAAGGGCTTGGAATGGTAGAAGCAGGGGGAATGGTTTCAAACTGGAAGAGGAGAGGTTTAGACTGGAAGTCAGGAGGAAGTTCTTCATGTTGAGGGTGGCACAGGTTGCCCAGGGAAGTTGTGGCTGCCCCCTCCCTGGAGGTGTTCAAGGCCAGATTTGATGGGACCTTGAGCCATCTGGTCTAGTGAGGGGTGTCCCTGCTCATAGCAGGGTGGTTAGAACTAGATGATCTTTAAGGTCCTTTCCAATCTGAACCATTCCATGAATTCTGTACTTGGCCATTTTAATCATCTTGAAATCTCTTAAGTCCTAATAGTTCAGTGCTCTGAACAGTAGTTTAATGGAAATTATTTCACAATTGTAGCTTCAATTCATTTTTTTGAGTTTGTTTCTTGTACTTCAGAATTAGATCTCTTTTCCCCCCTATTCTTAATGGACATGAATAGAATAAAGCATAATAGAATGGCTAATTTGAGACCGCTGTTACATATATGCTACCAAAGTTGGGTCTGACAGTATTAGGTTGTCCTTTTCTCTCCTTAAAATTAAAACATTCCTGTAGCTTTCAGTGCTAGGTACTAGAACATCTTTATAAATATTTGAAAAGACGCTGCTCAATGAACTGTGCAAGACAGGAGGCTGACCTCGCACAACTAATTAATTATCACAATCAGAGCAACTCCAGACAAAGTACCCTCTCCAGCAATTTGAAAGCTAATTAACATTCGTATCTCGTAAAAGTCACTTGACTTCCAATTATGATTAAATATGCAAGGTCACTGGGACACAGCGAGCAGAAGAGCTGAAAGTAATCCCCCAGAACTGTGGTGACAGTTAGGAACTAATGTCATGCACTGAAGGACTGTGTGAGAAATACGTGCTGCCACGTCCCACGGTGCCATGCAACGCAGTGGTGGGGACAACACCGTCACCACCAGTGCTTTCAGCGCCGCTTCTGTGGACCAGCAGAGTGCTTATCTCATTATTTCCAGAGCTGAATCACACCGGACATTTACAGTTGTCCATAATCAGGCATTGCCCCTGTATTTCACACCCTGAGGACTGAGCTCAGTTTTGGGCTCTTCAATTCACTAAAGACATTGAGATACTAGAGTGAAACAGTAAGAAAGCTGGTGAAGGGCCTAGACAAGAAGTCCTATGAGGAGCAGCTGAGGGAGCTGGGGGTGTTTAACCTGAAGAAGAGGAGGCTGAGGGCAAACCTTGCAGCGCTCTACAGCTACCTGAAGGGACATTGTAGAGAGGTGAGTGCTGGTCTCTCCTCACAGGTGATTAGTGATAGAGCAAGAGGGACTGACCTCAAGCTGCACCAGGGGAGGGTTAGGCTGGACATTAGGAAAGAAAATTCACTGAAAGGGTGCTCAAGCCTTGGAACAGGCTGTCCAGGGAGGGGTTGAGTCACCAACCCTGAATGTGTTTTAGAAATCATTTATCTGTGATGCGTAGAGATCTGGTCTGGTGATGAACTTGGTAGAGTGGGATTATTGGCTGGGCTTGATGATCTCAAGGTCTTTCCCAACCTGAACAACTCTATGAAAACATTGTCTACCCACATTTAGGAATATCTATGAAACTATAAAACTGCCCTCGTCACGCATGGTGTTACAAAATTAATAAGTGTAAAGGATTGAGCATGAATCTTGTCACTGAAAAGTCATAATTAATCACATCTGACTGGACAGCAGTGCCCTTTGATAAGGAATATCAAAACTGAGGCAGTATTAGCAATGTGCTCTTGGGGTCAAGAGGGCCAACAGCACCCTGGGAGGGGATCAGAAGACAGGTGGTAAGCAGATCCAGGGAGTTTCTTCTCCCCCTCTACTCTGCACTGGTGAGATCGCATCTGGAGTATTGTGTCCAGTTNTCTTGTGTGCAGTTCTGGGCCCCTCAGTTCAAGAAGGACACAGAGCTGCTGGAAGGTGTCCAGTGTAGAGCAATGAAGATGCTGAAGGAAGTAGAGCACTTCACTTATGAGGAATGGCTGAGGGAGCTGATGTCTTTAATGAGGTCACCCCTCAGTCTCTTGTTCTCCAAGCTAATGTCTATAGATATATGAGGGGTGGGTGTCAGGAGGATGGAGCCAGGTTGTTCCCAAANGTAGAGTGGGATTATTGGCTGGGCTTGATGATCTCAAGGTCTTTCCCAACCTGAACAACTCTATGAAAACATTGTCTACCCACATTTAGGAATATCTATGAAACTATAAAACTGCCCTCGTCACGCATGGTGTTACAAAATTAATAAGTGTAAAGGATTGAGCATGAATCTTGTCACTGAAAAGTCATAATTAATCACATCTGACTGGACAGCAGTGCCCTTTGATAAGGAATATCAAAACTGAGGCAGTATTAGCAATGTGCTCTTGGGGTCAAGAGGGCCAACAGCACCCTGGGAGGGGATCAGAAGACAGGTGGTAAGCAGATCCAGGGAGTTTCTTCTCCCCCTCTACTCTGCACTGGTGAGATCGCATCTGGAGTATTGTGTCCAGTTCTGGGCCCCTCAGTTCAAGAAGGACACAGAGCTGCTGGAAGGTGTCCAGTGTAGAGCAATGAAGATGCTGAAGGAAGTAGAGCACTTCACTTATGAGGAATGGCTGAGGGAGCTGATGTCTTTAATGAGGTCACCCCTCAGTCTCTTGTTCTCCAAGCTAATGTCTATAGATATATGAGGGGTGGGTGTCAGGAGGATGGAGCCAGGTTGTTCCCAAAGTCATGTAGTTATAGGACAAGGGGCAATGGGTGCAAGCTGGAACAGAAGGCGTTCCATATCAATATCAGAAGGAACTTCTTCTCAGGGAGGGTAACAAAGCATTGGACCAGGATGCCCAGGGGGGTTGTGGAGTCTCCTTCTCTGGAGAGGTTCAAGACCCACCTGGCTTTGTTCCTGTGCAATTTGGTCTAGATGATCCTGCTGTGGGAGTGGGATTGGACTACATGATCTTTTGAGGTCCCTTCCAATCCCTAAGGAGTCTATGATTAGGGACTGATTAGTATTAGGGACTTTTAAGAGACTGATCAATAGGTCAAGTCCCTTTTTTCATACTACATTCATATATCTACAGTCACTTTCTGCCACTGAAGACTTCCAAAATCATCTCAGAGTTTTAAACTCCAAAGTGAAGTGTAAAAATGTACTAAGTATAAACAAAAAGAACAGTTGTGTACTAAGACCTCTATTTCAAATTACCTGTATCCATGGAAATCCAGTTAATTTCCCTGATTTTTTTCTCGACCTGCCAGTGAACTGCTTCAGGCTGAGTAGGAAGTAAAAAAATCCCCACAATGACACTAGAGAAACAGAACTGCATTATTGGGGGTTTTCTTTAAAAAATCGTATTTTAATCAAGGACTAAAGTATTGTAGATTAATAAGCACACCGACACCGAGTGAAATAGCAAACCATTGACCGTAATGACAATGTAATTGAAAAGCAGCAATTATATTGTCTGCTTAAATAGCCATATCCAATAAATACACAGTATGACAGCATCAATCCTGTCACACGTTACTGTATCGTATCCTGCTTTCGAGGACATCGTCATTATTAGAACTGTTGTTGCTGAGGTCAGTCACCCCGTGCTTGTTGTCGCTTCAGAGTGATTAATTGCTATCACGTCAGCCAGGAACAAGCAAGAACCTGTGAACATGGAAACTCCATTTAGATGCTGCATTGAGTGTGTTTATTTGTACAGAAGGATGTGGAATATGTACGTTCACTGCAGATTTACACTGAGATTTGCTCAGTGAGTCTCCAGAGGGGAGGAGATAGGAATTGTTACCCTTGCCTGGGACAAGGACTAACTAGTTAGTTAGTCCATCAGGAAAGGAGATGATTCTTGACCTAATAAAGCACGGTTGGGTCACAGAGGGAGCGAAATGATGCACTTCTTAATTAAGAGCTCCACCTACACTGTCTTGTAACAGCCAGTTTCAGAGAGCCAGATTAAATCTGGAACGAGCCTCTGGGGGACTTGCAAAATATGCTTGGCTACACGAGCAAATGTTGTGACCTAAGAAGGGACTCTCTGCAGAGGTGCTACTTCAGAGATGTGCCAAGGGATGGAGACGCCAGGAGGTGCATCAAGGCTACTTGCTACTTACCTGAAATTAAAAAACAAGGAGAAAGGATGAGACTGTGATTTGGGGACTTGTTCATTCGTAACTATGTGGTCTGTTTTGCATGTTGATCTTATGAAGAAATACTGCTGTTCAAGTTTTCCCTTAGCTAACTGGAGCTTTGAGAGAGGTCAAGGTACAGGGTAACAGCCAGGTACTCAGCACGAGAAGGTACAGCAAAGCTGTGAACCAGGTGATTAATAGCTCTTAATTGCTTTGGCTTCCCAGTGCGTCCTTGAGAGGCTGCACAGAGCACTCAAATAAACCTCCCCTGATGACGTATGAGCCCTGCAGAGGGACTCAACCCACAGATCAGGAGAGGACAAAGCCTCCTTCAATCCAGAAGGTTTTACCAGCAGACTGAGAGCCACACTTGAACCCTCGATATGTCCAGGGATTCTTGTTTTAGTGATTTTGTGATGGGCAAGGGTTACAATTGGAAACGATGGTGGTTGTGCTACCCAAGGGGGGTTGATCCAGAATTAGGTGTCGCAGATTCTGCTGCTTGTAGATGAAAAGTAGTTGGGTGTAAACCTGCAGGTTGCTTGCACTAGTTAAAAACGAAAATTACTCTAGTCAGTAAATCACATTTTATCTTCTCTATTTAATAAAAGAATCTGATTCTTTTCAAGAGTTCTTTTAATTCTTGTTGAGGGGTGAGTGCAGGAGGATGGAGCCAGGGTCTTCTCAAGGTCATCTGGTGGTAGAACAAGGGGCAATGGGTGCAAGCTGGAACAGAGGAGGTTCCATACCAATATCAGAAGAAACTTCTTCAGAGTAAGGGTAACGGAGCATTGGAACAGGCTGCCCAGAGGGTTTATGGAGTCTCCTTCTCTGGAGATGTTCACAACCTGCCTGGATGTGTTCCTGTGTGAGTTGGTCTAGGTGATCCTGCTGTGGTAAGGGGATTGGACTGGATGATCTTTCAAGGTCCCTTCTGGTCCCCAGTGATTCTATCAGCTACTTTAGAGAGCATCTATGTTTATGTTTATTCAAAGTCTATAGGACTTGGTCATCAGCAGCCTCTTGTGACAATATTTTCAACACTTCCTCAATCAAATTCCTGAGCACTCAAATGCAGTTCTGTTTCTTTAGTGTTTTTTATTTTACTTCCTACTCAGCCTGAAGCAGTTCACTGGCAGGTTGGAAAAGAATCAGGCAAATGATCTGGATTTCCATGGATACAGATAATTTGAAATAGAGGTCTTTGCACAGAACTGTTCCTTTTGTTTATAATTATTGCATTTTTACAGTTCACATTGGAGTTTAAAACTGTGCGATGTTTTTGCAAGTCTTGAATGACAGAAAGACAGATTCATACTCACTGCAGATGACAGAAACCCTGTAGACGGCACTGAGGGAGGGAATTATTTAATTAAGAATAACAAATACAGAATCACAGGGCTTGACAGGACCTCAGGGGGCCTTCCCAAACAGCGTCGGCTACAGCTAAACCAGCCTCCGCAGGCTTTTCTCCAGCATTTTTGAAGTGTGGCGTTGATGTCCTTAAACAACCAATTCCAGCTTTTACTGTTCTTTTCTTTTCTTCACTCCACCTGGAGTACTGCAACCAGTTCTGGAGCCCTTATTACAAGAAGGATGTGGACATGCTAGAGTGAGTCAAGAGGAGGGGCTGATCATGCTGGAGAAGAGGCGGCTCTGAGGTGACCTGNTGGATGATCCTGTGGTCCCTTCCAACCCTGACTGATTCTATAACTTCTTCCCAGGGAGGGTGATGGGGGGCTGCAGGGGGCTGCCTGGGGGTTTGTGGAGCCTCCTTTTCTGGAGATGTTTTAAAACCGCCTGGACCTGGTTGTGGTGTCCTGGCAGGGGGATTGGACTGGATGATCTTTTGAGGTTCCTTCCAAACCCTGATGATTCTATGATTCTATATCTCAGTTTCCATTGCTCAAGTTGAAAGCTGCTGTTCCTGTCTGTCATGGACAAACCACACTTCTTTCTACAACAATTAAGAAATGAAGTGTTAAAATGAAGATGATCCCATTGTGGCTTGGTGTGCACAACTCAGTCTGCTCCGTACCCCATGAGCACAGAGGAGTCTGTTGGATCTGTATCTTTGCCAGATCATGGGTAGCAGCATGAAGACAGTGTCATACTGTCCTTGGTCACTGCAGTTCTATCCTTGACTGCTCTCTGAAGATGTCCATGAGTGATCTGTGGTAGGATCAGCGGTAATGGTTTCAAGATGGAAGGGGGTGGGGGGGGTAGGGTTTAGACTTGAAGTCAAAAGGAAGTTCTTCACAATGTGGGTGCTGAGACACTGGAACAGGTTGCCCAGGGAGGTTGTGGCTGCCCCCTCCCTTCAAGGCCAGATTGGATGGGGTCTGGAGCAACTTGGTCTATTGGGGGGTGTCCTTGCTCATGGCAAGGGGTTGGAACTAGATGATCTTTAAGGTCTCTTCCAACCTGAAGCAGTCTACGAATCTATGAATCTGCATTTGTGGAGCCATTTCTCATGGTCTTTTTCTTAGTGCAGCCCAAATAAGCAGAGAACTCTATATTGTCACTTTGCTTATATGTCTTACTCTGTAAATGCCAGGCAAGAACTAATCCTTAACTGAAGCTGTATGGCAAGAAAATGTCTTCACTGTTCAGCAGAAAAAAATCCCCAGGATTCTATCTGTCTCTGGAATGGCAAAAGGTGTTTTCTCTGCAAAGTTCTGGGCATCAGAGTACCAAGGAGGCATATCCGTTGTCTCTATTAGATGCTTAGTCTAATTTCATTGTATCTCTGTCAATAAAAATAACAATTCCTAACCATTTCTACCCAAGAAATCTCTTCTCACTCTCCTGCCTTATTTTTTCAGCACCAGGCAGAATCTATTGAGGCCTCAGGTCAGTAACGCAGATAATGTATCAGTTATGCCAATAGCAAAGAGAACTGCTAAGTGTAATAAATTGAAATACTAACTCTATGAAATTTATGAATCTCTTGAACCCGGTGCTGAAGGAAGGGTATTGCTAAGCTGTGAGACTGAAATGGATCTACAGCTTTGCAAGCATCTTACCGCCAAGAACAGCTAATGGGGTCATTCGATCAGAGTCTATAGGGCACTCCATGCAGTGGGACAGACGGATATAGACAAATCTGGTATCCATCCATCCTAAATCCATCCATTTAGAATCAGATGAGTGAAATTTGATGGCAGTAAGGATAGAAGTGTATTTCTTTTTAGTTCCAACGTTTTGTTTGTGGTCAGTGAGGATATTGACCATGCAATCAAACTGCCAGGGGTCCTCGTTGCAATCTCCATCACTGGAAATCTTTACAGCAAAATTAAATGGTTTTCCTCTAAACAGATAACGCTGTAATTCAGACAAGATTTCATTCAAGTCGTTTTTATGTAATACAAAGGGTCAGTTTAAAAGTCCGTGGGGACGATGACTGCCACGGCTTGTTACAAAAACAATTCGTAAGTGCTCGAAAACTTCCTGAGAGGCGCAATGCTCACCACGGAACCCACCCAGCAAGCACCAGGATCACTCGTTGGCAAGTCTGATTTCAAAGCAGCACCATTTTATTTTCTCTGGTAAAAATTCTGGCTGTAAGCTGCAAGTCACATATTTTACTCATGTAACAGGCTGCACGTAATGGGTACCACATTACTCAACTGTATTTTAAATGCAGAGCCACAGGTACGTGTGTGATTAAGTTGTCTGATGATATTCATAGCATCAGCAAGAAAGCAATGATGTGCTTCGCTTGTAGTTCCTGAGATAACTGACTCCATTAACAGGTTAGCACTAACAACTGACTGTAATAAGTGCAACTGCAGAGCCTGTGGCTGAGGAGAAGCCAGCTGAGGAGGAGCGATCCATGGTGTTTCCCAACCATGCTGAGGCTGCTGGTGGTGGAGAATCAGCAAAGGCAGAGCCCATGGGTTTGGTGCACCACTGAACTGTGCCTGGAGGTGCTGCTCTTAGGAATCGGTGGAATGCTGTAAACCTTCAGGAAAAAGAATTCAAATGCACTTGTACAGTACAAACCCCCCAGTATTTGTGTTGCCACCCAGTATTTGTGTTACCCTTCCTATGATATAACTGAATTTTTCCAGTGGGTTCACAGATTCCAGCCATAAGGACCTGGAACACCAGTTCTCATTACCAGGCACAGGCTTTCGAATAGCTGATTTTTCATGTTCTCAGTTCATCTAGTGATGTGTTTGGGGCTTTGTTGTGGGGTTTTTAAGGTGGTTCCCCACCATACCTAGCATTTAAGCCCATATGCTCCCTGACAGAAAGAGAACTTCAGAGATTAGAAAGGAAGGGAAGAGAAGAGAAGGAGGTGTGAGGAAGAGAAGGGTGTGAGGAGCAACACCAGGAATGCTCCCACCACAGAATTCCTTCATGAAGGGAGGGAAATGCTCCTCTGCAAATGCTCTGGTTGTAAAAATCATCTGGTCTGTTTTGTGTATTATTAACAGACCCTTTTTCTCTCTAGCTGGTTTCAGGAGCCCTTAATTCACACTCCAGCTCCCTCCTCTCCCTCTTAACCCTTACCACCACTCTTGAAGCTTCCTAGCTCTGAGGAATTGAAATTCTGCCACTTCTGCTCTTGATGGCTCTTGTGTTTGCTCTAACTTCCACTTCACGTTGACCTCTGGGGATCAGATATGGAGCTACAAATGATGGCTGGTTCGGCTGCCTTGTCAGGAACAGGATTCTGATAACCTTAAAATTAGCAGAAAAGTCACATTTTTACAGAACACTCAGGGGAAGGGGAGTTTATGGTGATAAAAACTTGCATTTTAGTTTTCATTGCTGTGACTGCAGAGAAATCATTTGTTTCCATGGAAAGCATCATCCCACCTAACATACATCAGCCTTGCAATGCATGGTACCCCATTTTCCTACCTTTTCTCCTGTCATTTTGGTTTTTCAGTGCTTTACAGCATTGTCCATACCCGTTCTGGGGGATACTCAGAAGCTATCACCACAGAGATGGACATGCTTTACTTGATTCTTCTCATGGTGCTTCATTATTCAGCATCATAGAATCATAGAATTATAGAATCATTAGGGATTGGAAGGGATCTCAAAAGATCATCTAGTCCAATCCCCCTGCCACAGCAGGATCATCTAGACAAAGTTGCACAGCAATACACCCATGCAGGTCTGGAACCTCTCCAGAGAAAGAGACTCCACAACCCCCCTGGGCAGCCTGTTCCAGTGCTCTGTTACCCTCACTGCGAAGAAGTTCCTGCTGATATTTATATGGAACCTTCTCTGTTCCAGCTTGCACCCATTGCCCCTTGTCCTATCACTAGATGACCTTGAGAAGAGCCTGGTTTTATCCTCCTGACACCCACCCCTCACATATTTGTAGTCATTAATGAGGTCACTTCCTCTTCTCCAAGCAAAATAGACCCAGCACCCTCAGCCTTTCCTCATCAGGGAGACACTCTACTTCTTTCATCATCTTTGTTGCTCTACGCTGGACACCTTCCAGCAGCTCTGTGTCCTTCTTGAAATGAGGGGCCCAGAACTGGACACAATACTCCAGATGCGGCCTCACGAGTGCAGAGTAGAAGGGGAGAAGAACCTCTCTCACTCTGCTAACCTCCCCCCTTCTGATCTCCCCCCCAGGATGCTGTTGGCCATCTTGGCCACAAGAGCACATTGTTGGCTCAGAGTCATCCTGCTGTCCACTAGGACCCCCAGGTCCCTTTCTCCTACACAGCTCTCCAACAGGTCAGTCCCTAACCTATACTGGTCCCCGGGGTTGTTCTTGCCCAGATACCAGACTCTAC